>OW203764.1:8930951-9530951 GCA_934045905.1 Leuctra nigra | reverse complement strand
ATGTAATCTAATCTGTAACTAGGTATTAGTTTTCATAAAATTCTCATTAGCCCCGCAGGGAATTTTTAGAGTTTTTGATACAAAAATGATTTATAATCTGTAAATTTCGTTATTTGATAAAATCCCTAATGGCTCCGCAGGGAATTTTTTGAATTCTAGTAAAAGAGGATCGATTATAAATCGATTTTGAAAAAGGTTGAATAAGCAGCACCAGTAGCAATAAGAACAATCTGTATTTGTTTTAGTATCAAAGTTTAACGTGTAATATTAAATTGTTTTCATGAGAATGATCATATTGGACAAATGAGTTATTATCTCATTGGATAATACATCTGTTCAATAAGTTTTGCAAAACGTTGGAAAATGTTGAAAATTCAACCTCATACTGGAGCAAATCTGTGCATTTTTGGATCAAATTTTTTGTATATCTGGGGGTGACATCTGGGGGTGTCAAGATGAGAAGTGGGGGGGGGGGGGGGGTAATTGACCCCCACTCCCCCCCCCCTTCCTACGCGCCTGGTTTCATTACATATTTACGAACTAAATAAAATAGTTGTCGAATAACTAAATTTTCACACTATACCCCCTTTGTTGGTTTGGTTGTGTTTTTACATATTTCACACATTGTTGCATATTTCAAGAAATTCACTAGTTTTTTTCACATTTTTTAAATCCGGAATTACAGAAAATACAAATCTGTCATCTAATCAGAAGGGTGCAAGGGCGGAAGCCATTTAACGATTTTAGGTTGAAATTTCGACACTATCAATAGCCTTCAATAAAAGTGTAAATGTTTAATTGATCGTATGAAATGTTACCAAGACTCTTACCTTACTAGGAATATTCTTTTGGATATGCAGATGGGAGATATTAATATTAAAAAGCAACACGACGCCGACACAAATAATATCAACTGTCCTTTAGTCAAAAAGTTACACATTTTGTCTGCTTTCTTCAATTTCATCGCTTGATAACTGCTCGTACCCATTCGCAATTCCGCATTCACTATTAGAACGTTTAAGTTTTTTACCAGCGATTTCACTTTGTTCTTTTGTAAATACAGTGTGCTTAGTTTAGCAATTGCCATCGATTTGATAAATATCATGATCATGCTCTCTACAAAAGCCAGTCGATTGCTTGCATTGAAGTAGATGTCAATCATTGAATTGAAGAAGATGAAATATGCAGCCTCCAGAAGAATTACTATGGGTAGTATTTGTTGACAGCCATAGATCCAGTGAGAGCAATACTTTTCTCTAGGCCACAGTCCTGTGTGACAATAAATAAATTATATTACTTTTAAGAAAATATTTAGAATCCTCTGCAAACTAAATGAAAAACTTACCAAAAGATCTAAAAAGTTTTACATTTAATACTAAATACGTCATTTCTAAGTCACTCCAAACAATGTCATGCGTTAGTTCCGAAGTTGAAATGCTAACTGGGTACAAATAGTATGAATGACTTTACCTCATGATTTAAAAATGACAGTATCGATTTAAGCTCTAAACGGTATTGAATCATTTAATGTTGTATCGTGTGTTCATGCAAATGTACGTACTTCCAATGAATGCCCTGTATACGACATTGCCTTAACTAACTCAGAAAGGTGTATTTTTCTTTGTACAGTAATGTTATCTATTCATAAAAATATAAGTAGGTAGGTAGGTAGCTTCTTTTGTAATGCGATGTCCAGCAATATAGACAAGGAAAGATTTTTCGTATGGAATATCAAATATGGAGGGTCCAGTGTAAAAAACTGCTATGTCCCAAATCACTGTTCTGAGATAATAACCGATGTTGAATGTTTATTTAAGAAAATCACTGAAATATTACTATGCAATATAATTAAATTGTGACACTTGTTTACCACGAGGATCGTGATTAAGCCTAACTAGTAAATAATGTATAATTCGTTAATTGCATAGATGATTTATCTCATTCTATGCTGACGTTTAATGAAGCTGTCAGCATTTTGGACATTAATGTTTCTTGAAAAGTATAGCTCTTCTTACAACTTTGCAAGAAAAGGTGTTTCTTAGCCTGTTAGGTGTTCAAGGACTTAGGTTTCTTGGACATAAGCACTTTTTACATTGGAATCGAACAATCATTTTAAAGTTGTTATACGAAATAAGTGACTTCGGTATTTTTCAGGGCAAAACCGAGTACACCATAAAATAGAGGAGAAAAAACCACAAAAGAAAGCGCGGCTAACTCAAAAACGTAAAAATGTGACATAGTTAGCAGTTTTTTACACTGGGCCCTCCATATTGGTTTAGAATGTATAGAGATATCTATCTACAGTTATTCTGAAAAAAAAGTATCTTATTTGATAGGGAAGTTATTCCAGTAAATTTGTCAACATATGTAATAACTGGTAATAATCACAAACAATACCTATACACACTTATCTTATCATCATCTAAGAAATGTAACATTTGCATATGAAAATCAATTAATTTCAAATGTCATCCCATGGGTCATTTTAGGTGGGAAAACGGCATCTGACGAGAATCAGGATCGTGATGTAATTTCCAAGTTCCCAACAATGTGTTACCATGGTGATACCATAGAGGTGATACACTTTATTGCCATGCATGGCAACATATGAATCAATGACAATGTCAGTTTTCTTGTTTTAAAATTATAATAAATTCATCAAACTTTGAAAATCATCCATTAACAAAATAATACCAACTCTGCTACTGTACCAATCTCAACTATAATAGAATAAGTAATAACTTTTAATCTGATGTGAAATTTAATGTACGCAAACTACGGAGGCATAAAATTTGAAGTAGGTTGTAGAATTTCAATTGAATCTCACAAACTAACAATAATATACAATCTAAATGTTTGGACATCTTTGTAATGAGGAATATAAAAAATAGTAAATATTAAAAATGAAAAATGGTACCTGCACATTAGAGCTTGTATCAGTTCGCAGACTGAATGCATCCAAACCTATGGGCAAAAAATGCGCATAAAAAGGTTTAGTTTATTGTAATATTTACGTGTTTTCATCAACAAATCAGGGTTTATTACATGAATTTAAAGTGTCTTTTGAGTACTACAAATCTGTAAAACAAGAAAAATATTCTAATAAATGGAGGGAGCCTCTTGCGTGATTCAAGGAAAATACATTAAATACAAAAAATATGTATCAATGAAAGGGAAATATTTAATAGACCTCTACTAACTGTTTACAAAACACAGTAAATACAAAATTATAACGAATATGGAGACAAAAAAATAATATTGACAAACATAGGCTAATATAATAAATGGAATACATTTGTTGGGTCTGCTCACAGAGTTAACATCTTTCAAACACTTTGTATAAGTCAGGAAGGTTTGCCACTTGCAGCACCGTCGCATCGTCTGTGAAGCAGCTGGGCGGCAACAGCGATTGCTTCATTGCTTGGTACAGTACATGTTCAGCTACCCACTGCCAGTCACTTCTCATTACCCCAGCCTGAACAAATAAATAGGTAGGTACATGAGATTTCAACAGATTTAAAAAAATCGGAGTAATGAAGAGACTCGACTCGAATCATCAATGAACTTACCTCTGAAGAGTCTCTGTAATATTGGCGACTGTAGAAGTTTGCTACTTCCGTACAGACAGCTCTAAAGCACTCCTTTTCATTAGTCCAATTCCCTTTGGTAGCTAATTGCAAAATGAACATAGACAAGTCTGCCATATCTGGTATAAAACCATCTGCAAGAAAAAAAAACATAATTATCGTTATTGTTTCTCTGGTAAATGTTTATCTTGATATGAAATATTTTTTAAATAAATTGTTGCAATTACCCAACAATAGCGGTAAGCTCGTAATGTTTCCTTCCGCGTCAATCTCGATGGAGAAGTAATCATCCAACATTTCCGCGTGTTTCTTGTAGACCGAACAAATATCTCGCACAATTTCCTCTTTAGGAGCGTCCGTCTCTGTCCACCCTGCTTCGTCTAGGTCCAGTCCAATCATGGCTATTGTCTCAAGGGATATCGGTGGGAATCGAATTTTACCGAAAGCGCCAAAGTTGAAGATCATCAACTGGTAGAAGAATTCAGCAGCTAGTTGTGCTGTGTTGCATAAAAATAGTTTCGTACTTTGTTGAATTGCTGCATGACGAGGACTCACACAACCTTCAGGAAAACAAAAATGCAGGATTGAAATTTACAATTTAAAATTTAAAGACCAGTGTAGAAGGTAATAGATAATAGATTGACTTTTGTTCTGGATTAAGTTTTGTAGCTGGGCTAGGGCCAGATCATTATAATTTTGAGCTAACAAATATACTTTCATTAGGTGTCAGTCAATATTGAAGTAGACATGATCATCCGAGCAGGGACTTTTAAGGGGTTAAAAGTACATGGTCCGAGTTTAGCTCACCTGTGAAAGTCAATTCCTTGAAGATTTCCCGTAGACCGGAATGAGCTCGAGATTTAATTTCGTCTCTCAGTTCCACAACACTTGTAAAGTTGAGTCTTCTACTACTGGCATCGTCTTCAACCTGCACTGCGTTCAACGTCGAGGACGGGTTCGACTCTGACAGCTCATAACCAGTCTTCTTGAGTTCGTCTCTCCGGACCGATTGGTCAGCATTTGCTGCAGTTATCTTCGGTGAACCAAAGTACTTGTCAAGCTTCTGCAAATTACAATCTGATCGAACCATCTTGCTTGGTGCAGTTGGCGAGTCTTTGGCAGAAACATCTAACTTCTCAGTTGGAGCATATGCACCTGCAGATAGAAAACAATAATTTATAGGTAGTTTTATTGAAAATAAATGAGAAGAGTTTTTCAAGGTGAATGACATAATATTCAAACTAGTAACCTGGTAGTCTAGCTTGTGTGTAGAAAACTCTTGACGTGTTGCAGCCCAGCAGCTTTGCTTCAATCGCCTTTGCCACCTTATCGATGATGGAATCTTCGTGCAGGAAATGTACCTCGTGCTTAGTAGGATGAACGTTAACGTCGAGGGTCCTCGGGTCTAGCTCGAGGCTGAGATAAACCCACGGATGTTTGTTCTTCGGCAAATAGCTGCTGTATACATCCACAACAACCTTACGCAGAGCTGAGCAAGAGAAAATAAGCAGGGTTGGGTCAGTAGAATATTCCGCGTAGAAAATGGGTATTCTACGCGTATATTCTACCGTAGAATATGTAATGTAGAATATTGATGTAGATGACATATTCTACACGTAGAATATTATTTTTAAGAAAAACATTGATTTGGATTATAATGATCATTCTATTGATTTGTTTTCAATATAACAGCATTTTACTTTACTATGAGTACCAAGTACATAGTGATGTAATATTCCCGGGAATTTATTGGGAATATACTACAGGGATGAGTAAACAATAAGAGAAATCATTATTAAAGCATGTTTATGGTATGAGATGTCACAAGACAGGGGTCGGAAACCTGCGGCTCCTTGTCCTTGGTGGGTTTTGAATGGCTCTTTATTATTTAAATAAAGATCTGGAATCGATATATTTGAAAATTCAAAACAACGCCCTGCGGGGAAACAATTGGAATGTTGTTTCATTGAGTTGTTCATTTTCGAGGTCCCAGAATCACGTCTTAGAAATTGTTGAAATTGTTTAAAAACGCCCTGCGGGGCAACATCAAGAAGGGGGGGGGGGGGCTTCGTCAAAATAGCAGAATTAACTAGTAATTCAATTGATTATTTTTGGTGTATTATTTTATGATGGGGCGATGCCAAGCTAGGACGACGGGATCGGCCACTTCGGCGCTAGCGTCGAGGCTGTGCTTTTCAAATCAACGCATTTCTTACTCCACAGTCCGTATTTTCATGTTATATTATAATAATTAATGTTGATATTTGGTTATTTAACGAAATAGTGGATAATTATTAGAAATGGTAGTGTAATAATGATATTTTGATCATATATGGACAGCTCACAGAATTATTTTTGTTTCCAGTGCTCTCTTGAACTGACTCACTGCTTAATGGAATTTTGTAACTTCCAATTAAAACAATTGAGAGGGTGTCGCTTCAGATTGAAATAGAATTTGCTTTATATATTGCACTATCTTCTTATTTTTACACATTTAATTATACTAGAGTAAAAAATCTATGTATCTAAACAGTGAGTACATCTTCTTACGCATGTCAAAATAAAGTTTCGCGAGTTTTAATTTTGAGTGGCACGAACAGCTTACTTCACACTTGTCACAAAACCGATGGCAGCACCCTAGCGGGAGATAGTTTGGCTAGTGCCCTATTGATTGCATGCTGTGGCTCGCATTATTATCTAATTTATAAATTTTTCGGAAATTGGTTCCGTCACCAAAAAAGGTTACCGACCCCTGTCATAAGATATCAAGAAAATTAGTGACAAAAAAGAGAATACTAAAAGGTAATGAGTAATAACATACCACAAAATAAGAACATTTATCATTTTAATTTATAATGAAAAAGTAAATTCCCGATTTGGGGAATATTCCCCAAATTTGCTCGGGAATATTCCCGGGAACGGGGAATATTCCCGCTGGGCATCACTACTAGTACATAACAACTCTACCAAATTGTTGATACGAGAGGACCAACTACAATTTCTTTCTTCTAAATTTAATATTAACATAAAAACGCAAAGTGATACTCAATCATCTCATTCGGACTTTGGTAGTTGCTTGCTGTAATGCTGGATGCTGTAATCTAGATTCAATTATCCAAACATGAAGAATATCAGTATGCACACAAGTAGAAATTACATTCGATTCTACATGGTTTTCTTCAATTAGAAATTATTTTGAAATGTTTTTTTAATTTCAATTTTTTACAATCTTGCTAATGGCTTTTCCTGCAATATATTCAAATCATCGTGTGTTCCCTATTGTAGATATAGGGGAAGTGTGCTATGAATGGGCTTATTAAAATTACGAGGTAGGATTGCTCTCTAATTTGCCAAAATTAAGGTTGTGGCCGTCTTATACAAGATCGAATATGAGTAGAATAAATAGAAAAGATTTGAACTCAACCGCTCTAAAGATAAGTTGAAAATAGGGCAACTAATAAAGTAAAATAATATATTTTGGTTTATGCTAACTTTCCAAATTTTACCACTGTCAATCCACTGGCACTTAAAAAAAATATTCTACATTAATATTCTACATATTCTACGTGTTACTCTATGTGTATGTAGAAAATTAATATTCTACGCGTAATGACCCAACCCTGAAAATAAGAGTCGGATTATGTTTTGTTTTACAGTTGCTGTCTTTGCGAGTTCTCTAAGAGGTGACAAAGGTTGTGGGCGGACAATTATTAACAACAATACCTGAAAATATAATAAATTAAATACCTAGGTACCTAGTTAAATAATTACAATAATCAAAAAATGAATAATTGTTGAACAAAACTTACTTTGAGATTCAACTAACCGATGATTAATAAAGAGCAGAAAGACCATCTTCTTTGTTGAATAGTTCACGTTTGTCACGAACCCATGCAGTTTGAAATGATATGCTTCATCCGTCAGTTCCACCTCCACGAGCTCCCTGCAGAGAAAATGACACATGAGCATGATGTTCGTTTATTGGTCCCAAAAGTTAGAAAACAGCTTTGGCAGATTGAACCACTGACAATTATCATATTATTTTCAAAGTCACTCATTAATTTGATTTTTTAAATTTTATTTATTTTATTTTACTTGAGGATGCCATTTAAAACACTTGTTTTCATGGAAGTTCTATCTGTAATTTTTAGAGCTTGTTATTCTTATTTGGCAGGACATCCTTGTTTAATTGACGTCAAGTTCTGTAAAAATTAAACAAAATGTGATCTCTTTACCCAACAATGTGCCATTTGCCAGGGAGTGTGCAAAGTTGGTCAACTAGTCATGAGTGACAGTGGACTAGGTCCCTAAATGATGGCTAATACGGGTGGCTAAAAAACGATACTAACTTCGCAATATTGTTCCCATAGACAGTTCTGATGTTGTTAGTGTGAGTGCTGTTGCCTGGAGTTCGAAGATCCGACATGCTATCACCTTGCTTCTTGAGCGAGAACCCAACGTGGCAATTGTGGATGGCGTAACGGCCCATCAAATCACAAATCTTATGATGTTCTTCACTGGGATTGTTCAAAGCTTTCCGACGGGTAGGAACGTTGTAGAATAAGTCTTCAACAGTGATTTGAGTACCTTGGTTACCGGCACAGGGTTTCGGTGGATCTTTTAGCTTTCCATCTTCATAGCTTGCACTGGAGAATAAGTAGTAAATGTTAATCAGTCTGGTTTGAAGAGGGGGTGGCGGAGATACCCACCACCAGCACCTCCAATCTAAAAAATAACATGTTGCAAGAAACAGCATCACGAAGTTGCAAGGGCCCTCCCCGCAGGACCCCATTGTCTTTGTAGGTAATCGTATCCAGCCACTATTATTCTTGGTTTAGATATTTACCGGTATGCGCATGGTCCATCCGAAATCTTTGTTGTGATGGTCAGATGTGCAATGTGACTAATACTAGCCAAAGCTTCCCCTCGGAAGCCATATGTGGCGATCGTTGATAGATCGTCAAACTGACAAAGTTTACTGGTTGTAAAACGTTCGCACACAATTTCCATATCTTCCCTGCGTATTCCACAACCATTGTCAGATATTTGTAGAAGTTTTAACCCACCAGACTTCACGGTTACGCAAATGTTGTTTGCTTGTGCATCCAGACTGAAACAATTTGTTATCAATGAATGTTATAGTACTGAATGTAGTGAATAATAGATATTACTGTTAAACTGGGAGCATCAACAATGAGACGCGCTTTCACAGGAATAAACTATTTTTCTGTAATACCCCCCACCCCCCCCCAAACCCCAGAAGACACTCCATACTAAAAAGTTAAAATATGTTATAAACATACCAATTTTCAATGAGCTCTTTTAATGCGTTTGCTGGACGCTGTATCACTTCTCCCGCTGCAATGCGATTAACCACTGCTTCGTCCAATCTTCTTATAACAGCCGGAGCGGAATTCTTGGCCATCGTCTCGTATTATCTGATCCTGCTTACAGCAAATCAGTGACTTCGAAAAACTGCATTAGTTTGAATCAGTCAAGTTGTCGCACCTTTGACAAGTTTGACAAGGTGTTCCTGTTCTGTGAAACATAACCTACGAATAAGATATTTACCTAGGATCGACTAATGGTTACAAAATACATGCATTTTGCTTGAATTCCTAAAATAGTATGACTACACACTACACTATTGAAGCAAAAGTTACCAAATAAAAGGTATTTGTTATCACTTCACAGGTTAGTACCTATTTTTATTTAGTAATGACCAAGGTAATCACTCAGTCCAAATTTACTTGCTTGCAACCTTCCACTTGAACTATTACCGCCATTTTCAACTTTTCAACCATAATCGATAATCGACATTTGTGTGTCACCCTGACGACAAAATGACATCACACGCTTTCATACTTCTAGTTGATTGGTCTATTGCGTGGCCTCTGACGTCAGAACCATCTCTCTAGGGAATTTCGTATCACATTTTGAATTCTTTTCGTGAGAAGATGAATGAAGATTGCTTCTAGATTGAGGTACCTACCACTTATGGCTGCGGTGTCAAAATGACAGCTTTTTGTCGTCAGATTTATTTCTAAGCTTTTTATCAGTTCTTTTGCGCAATACATTTTATTGTAAGTGATAAATGAAGTTATCCCAATGATTTTTAAATTCAGATACAAGTGTATCTTTCACAACGACGGATCATCGAATGAGTGTCGTTGAAAGTTGACATGACACTCGAAGATCCCTTCTTTGTAGTTAAAGAGTAAGTAGGATTTCAACATATTGTTTGCCTGGACGTGGTAGACGCTTGCGACGTTGTAGTAATTAGTACCTGTAACCTCGATTAGCAAAGTTTAATTACTACCTACTACCTATTTTCGCACGTTAATGGACTTTGAGGTAAGCCAGATCTAGAGCATATTTGTCCTCATTTCACAACTCTTTCCATCTACCTAATTAATTTACCCGCACAAGACTAAATGTTCAATGTCTGCAAGTAATTATAATGGGCCATTCATGATTTTTAGCAACTAAACGTTAAATAGTCACTGAGATGTCAAGTTACAACGAAGATGGGTAATAGTCTAGGAAGGGGTTGAGTTTGCGCTAAGCGATGCGTCATCTATACTTCCTTTGTTTTCATATTTTGTCTTTCTGCATTTATCTACCCCTCTTCATTCTTTCTTGATGTCCATGTGACTGTTTAGCAATCATGAATTACACATTAAAATTACTCTACAGTTGGGGCGCCGAGTGTTTGAACTCTTAACAGAATGCGCTGATAGGCAGTTTTTCAACTAGGCCGAGAAAGACGTCATTGCGCGCTCTCACCTTGCAATGACGTCTTTCTCCGCCTAAGCTACGTTTACAGCTTGACGTTTGACCGTTGACGCCAGCTCTGAAAGATGAACATGGTTTATCGTTGACCGTGAACGCCAGTGCTCGGCGTTGGCCAATCAGGAGGCTCAACGGCAAGCGCTGAGCGCCGAACGAACGCCGAGCTGTAAACGTACCTTAACAGAGTAAGTGACGGTGGCTCCATCTGGTGAGAGTGCAAACACTCGGCGCCCGGACTGTATTTACGTTAGACCTGTGCAGGCCTTGAATATTAACTTGTGGCGTTTTCCACTGGCCGCACTGAAATGACGTCACCATACAAAACTCAATGTAAATTTCAAACTGAGTGCAGAACTAGTGCGGCCAGTGGAAAACGCCATTAATGTGCAAGGTAACATAAACACGGGAGACGGGACACACTGTCTTGTAACTCTCTCTCGTTGGCTGACAGCTTTCATGTGATCAGCTATTCGGTCTTGATCGAAAAAGCGGTGAGTTTGACACTGACAGTGTGTCCAGACTTTTAGGTGAGGGTATTTAATTTAGTTGTAAAAAATGAGAATAAATGAAGTTATATTTGTTGTCAGTTGTGGTATTTATTAACGGACAGAGGAGTAGCAGTATGCTCTGGACTTGCACTCAGGACATCCCAGGTTCAATTACTGGGGCCGTCTTCCCTGTCTGAGGCATTATCATGGTTTCACTCAGTCGAGAGGTTAATTTTTCCTATACTAATAGTTCTCATAATTAATCCATCGTCATATTACATTTAATGACAAGGTAAAGTTTCTTCTCATTCTTTTTTATAATAATAATAATTTATTAATAATAATGTAATTTATTGGCACTTCAAAATAGATACACAATTGGTCTGTATTCAACAATTGAATCGTTGATCTTCCATACATCCATACATACTTTTTTCCCCCATGACAATAGAGTTTTGTGTAATTTCCCACCCCTCATCCAAAAACATCTCCAAACACAAAAGATAAATAAAATCTTTACCTACGGTAGTAATGCTAACTAACTCACCTAAAGAATATTTATCTTCTCATCTCAATTTCTTGTACAACTTTGTGTCTAAATTGTTTTGTTCTCCGACTAGTGAGGTCTACAAAGCTCTGATCAAGACAAGAGGTTTATATCGCCGCTGGCTTGAGCTACAAGATGACTCCTTGAACAATGTATCCAAAGATGAATTGGAATGGACGACAACTGAATTAAGAAATTCCCTCCGAAGCATCGAGTGGGACTTGGAGGACTTAGACGACACAATAAATATCCTTTCTTAAAGCTGTAAATCCACTTAGTATAAATCCATTTTCAAATGCCTCAGCATTTGTGCTAGGTAGAATGTGTAACTTCTTGGGTTATATTAAGAGGCAAGGTAGTGGGACGCACAGGTTTGGTTTAGGGGGTGGCTTGTGGACTATGGCCCACCCAGAATACACTAGGTACCTAAAGTAGAATTATTAATTTCATGTAGGTATCCATAGTAACCGAGGCGGTACGTATTATCGATCCTTCAGGGTTATGATTGAATAATTATGTCATACTGGTTAAAACAACCCTTTTTAGTTTCACTATCGGGAACAGCTGTCATAAGAGAGATGTGTCTGCATTAATGAATTTTCCTTGATTCAGTATTAAGTATTGTAGAAAAAAACCCTACAAAGTTTAAGATCGACAACAAGGAATTGAGTAGTCGAAGAAGCTTTATTGATCAAACCCGCGACGAAGTGAAGGTGAGATTGTGTGTCAGTTTACCAGGAACATTGCAGATCTATAACACTGCAGCTTAATGTTTGTTCTAGCTTTTACTATCTAGATAAATTATTTTTGTTACATGTTTTTGTTGCAGCTTATGAAAGACAAGATGAATATTTCAAGAGGTCGAGATCGAGATCGGACTGCTAGGCAGGTAGGTAGAACGAAGTTACTAGAAGAACCTACCTATACATTAAACATTTTAATGAATTACATAATATATTTGCCTGTACTTTATTTTGAGATAAATGAGTCTCAAAATTTAAAGCAATGGACCAATGGTGATGGGAGGAGTCAATGTAGAATAATAGTTCTCTTTACTCACACTAGAGCAGCACTGTCCATATAGTGGGAGAAAGAGCCTATCAAACATTTGGGGAAAAGAGAGTTGAATTTCCAAATGGATCCATTTGCTATTTGATTACTATTGATTACTGGGAGAGAGGAGGAAGGTGGAGTGAGTTGGAGGCTGAGAGACAGTGGGAGGACAGAACAAGGTGGAGGCAATTTGTGGAACAATTGGAAGTGGAGGAAGAAGAAGAAGACGAGGAGGAGACGCCAGGCGTGGCCAGCCGGTCTCCAGTAGTCCTGCGGCCCTAGTGTTGGTGGGAACACCCACCCCCTGACCCATTTTATGGATGGAACCAGTGGAAAGATTATTATTATTACTGTGCTGTCACAGCCTTCTTGACGGTCACAGCCCACATCCTTCTGTCATCTGTTTTATTCGTGATGTCACATAGCAAGATAATGACTAGTGGTCCATTGGGTGGGAGAAAAATTAATTTTAAAAATTATTTTTTAAATTTGTATTTTCTGCAAAAGGAATTGGCTATTCTAAATTGCAAATCCAAAGAATGTAACTGGAACATTACATTTTTTTATATGTAAAACAGAATTCGGCTCCTGAATATTCATACAAAGTTGTATGTTTCTGTAAAAGAAAATGTGAAAATATACAAAATATCTGAAAAATGAACGTCAGTCTTGTCATGTGTTTGATGCAGCCACTCCTGGAGAACAGTCCTGCGCGCGTGCCGATCAGCCACGGCACCACCAAGTACTCCAAGCTGGAGAACGAGCTGGACAGTCCTAACCGCCAGTTCCTAGATGACACGATGCAGCAACAGAGTCACATGATCCGAACCCAGGACGAGCAGCTCGAGATCATCAGCGACTCCATTGGTTCGCTCAAAACAGTCTCCAGGCAGATCGGCAGCGAACTGGATGAACAGGCCGTGTAAGCTCACCTTGCGTTACAAAGTGTTCTTTTCAGACCGTGTGGCACTTATTATTGAGTCAATGTAATCAATTTGTAATTTAAAAAATCAGTGATGTGTTGGTGTTTGTAGTCCAGTCCTTGATTGCAGTGTTATTAGTAGACAACTTTAACGTTTCGACTCCTTTTTTTCGCTCTTTTGGCACAGACCACGGTTTATTTATTGATTTTATTGTTCGTTTGTCTTACTGGCGATATACTGGTTGCACCGTTTTTCCGATCGAGCTGAAATTTTGCACCCATGTAAGGACAAACTCTGCGGTTTGCAGACACAAATAATTTTGAATCCTTCGATTGGTTCAAATTTAAAATAAAATTTATTCTGTTGGTCGATCCGATTAATTTGAAATTTTGCAAGGTCATAACATCACTATTATACACATTAGTACATTACCTATATCAAATTTTACAAAGTTTCGGCCAAATCCTGTTATTGGTTAAAAATTAAAAATATTTCCAATTGGGTATAATCGAAAATCAAAATGTTCCGATTAAGTTCAAATTTTACATGGTGATCATAACCATATTTTATGCATTTTCACCCCAATCGTTCAAGTATTGACATGAGAGTGCCTTTCCCGCTTGAAAAGCGATTGGGCACTGATTGTGCTGTGTGCACTCACGTTAGTGGCCATCTTATATTGATGTTGCGTATTCTATAGGTACTTTTAGTTCCGAATGTAGGAGTTATCTTTGATTGAGTGGATCATATTTGACTATTTGGTTGGAGGTTTTACAAGTAACAAGTAACTTGCACATTAACGCGTTACACTGAGTTTTTATAAACATTTTTTTGTCAGATACTGATTTGAAACTATGCAGCTCATAATTTGTACATCAAACTAGATATATTTCTGCAGTTGAAACCTTTTTTACTATCAATTATTTAAACTTCCACTTTTTCTTAGAATGCTGGACGAATTTGGCAACGAAATGGAAAACACTGATTCCAAGCTGGACTCAACAATGAAGAAAGTTGCAAAAGTATTACACATTTCAAACGGTGAGCATCTCAAATGGTTTACGAAAAATAAGACTATGAAAGGTTTGTGTTCTCAAACACTCCTATTTTTCAGATCGTCGGCAGTGGATTGCTATTGGTGTTTTGTCGGGAATCATGGTAGTTGTCATCATTCTCTTCATCGTTACATAAACCGTACAATCCACAACGCAATCTTCTATAATAATGTTGAACAAAGGAGAAATGTGGAAAACAAGGAAGCTATCAAGGTATATTATAATTTACGACATAGTATAATGTTGATGAAGCTAATAGCTATAGAACCTACCTATATAATGTAATGCCCTTAATAAGGGAACGAAATGTTGGCCAAATTCTGAATGAGTGAGCTTGTGATTAAGTAGTTTTAAAGTAGGGCACTTTAATTTATGTGATTGATATGTATTATTAGTTTTTAAGGTTTCCCCTACATCACTGAAGTGACAATACAACATAGATCTACAGTGGGTTTTAGTTTGTTCAGTAGTATTTATCTCTCGCGTAGATTTGACAATATACTGACGTGAGGCCATTATATTGCCTCATGCTAGTTGAAAATTGCACCGTGTCTTGTATTGTTTGCATTTCACATAATTGAATAAGTACCAACTTGTTTTTGCAGATTGTTGTACACTGCACAAACTTCCTTGCAATGCGGTTAGGATTTAGTTACAGCAGACTCTATTTATTAATAATTTATTGTGACCTAATATTTTAATAATTGCCTGAGCAGGTTGTGTAGCTAAAATTAGAATAGTTGACGACGGCCAATACTCTATTCTTCTCTATCATATTTCATGAATTTTACAAGTCCAATAATAAAATAATTGATAGTTAGGTAGAGAGGTAGTAGTTGAAAATAAAATACAAGTGATCATTTAGTCGGGATGCATTTAACAAATGAGTAAAATACAAAGAGTCTATAATCTCATTTTAAAGGGTTATCTGAAAATGCTTAATTAAATAGGAGTAAGTACCTGTTTTATTGTTTAGTCATTAGAACTTAAAGATATGATTAGCACCTATAAGATAAAGAAACAATTGAATATCTCCAGCCATTAAACAATTTATTGAAAATCCCATCGAGTCTTGAAATATAAACAAATATTGTAATAAACCGTTATAATGTAATCTTATTCAGATTATCTAATAATGAAATAAAATATTTAAAAATAATGCTTTCTATTTACCATTCACAACAATGTAATACGTATGTTTTTATAAAAATTAATAATGTAATACAGTTAAGCCTGATGCACAATTGAATTAAGGTTTATGGTTTAGTGTTTAGTGTTTAGTGTTTAGTGTTTAAGAGAAATGAAAGGTGCTGTTATAACGTTACCATGCACAACTGTCATAAGCGTTATAAGGTTTAGTGTTTAAGGTTTAAGCTGAAATAAGAAATCAACAAAATCCATTTCTTATTGCAAAACACTATTTCACCTTATGACGAACCAATCAGAAGAGAGCAGAGTAAATGTCAATGTCAAATTCGTACGGGAAAATGAAAAGTCGTCTGAATTAATGTCATTGGAAGCATTTTAATTTGATATTTGTGCCTAATCTTGCTCATATATTTGTTTCCATATCATTTTTCGACCAATTATTTAATTTTATCACGTGGTGAAATAACCTCGTGAAATAAGCAATTGTGCACTGGACTCTGTTATAACATCTTAAACACTAAACACTAAACACTAAACCATAAACCTTAATTCAATTGTGCATCAGGCTTTAGACCATTTTTTAACCCCACAATTCAAAATTGTAAAAGGGTGTCCATTACTAAAAAGTTATTTTTTGTGTACTGTTATTTTTAATTATTGACAATGATGGCCATTATTATTTCTTATTAGTGCATACCTAAATTTATTGCCAAATTTGAACCAGGCAAAACTAGCAGTTCTACATTTGATAATTTCAA
This sequence comes from Leuctra nigra, assembly GCA_934045905.1. NCBI lineage: Eukaryota > Metazoa > Arthropoda > Insecta > Plecoptera > Leuctridae > Leuctra > Leuctra nigra. The sequence continues at coordinate 9,514,599 of OW203764.1, read as the reverse complement.
AACATTTAATTTGTTTGATTGAAACCAATCATTGCAATTTGAAACCATTTTTATACATTTTTTTGGATAAATTCTGATGGTGACTGGTTGGCATTTGTCAAAACGAACTTTGTCGGTAACAGTGCGTGCACAAAAATAATTCTTGGTGATGGAACACCACAGATTTACTGAAGCATTTTCTTTTGAGGATCAAATACATACTTCTTATAGGACAGTATTATTTTAACATCTTCTTGCTTGATTACTGGCAAATCTGTACTCTTCCCTTTTTTCTTTTTCTGTAAACTGAGGAAATGTAGAGACGTTGATTCCATTAAACCATCTGGTATCCGAATCTTGATTTTACCATTTTGTCCAAACGAACTTTCGATGATGCCATGTTCGCCAGTTGATAATTGTACATTAAAACCAGTGAACAATTGAATATTTGTCTCTTTTTTGAACATATGTTTACCAATAATTTCATACTCGTTGGCTACACGGTCTACAACACCAGATTTACTACTATTTTTGAAAATCTTAAGCTTTGGTAGTACTGTTGAGGTGTAGACTTTATCTTCGATGCCAACTGCTAGTTTTCCGTAGAAAGCCAGGCGACAAGTGTTGGCATGTATATCAATATCGAGTTTCGAACCAATGATGAGGCATTTTGGCACAGCTAATACGGGTCTTTCAAACTCTAACAAGGCATATTGTGTCTGTAGCTTTTGTTCCGCATCAGCTGGGAGGAGTTCGCTTTGATAGATATATTCTCGATTAAAATCAAATGTGTCTTTGTCAATGTTATCAGATGTTAAGGAATTCATACAGCCAAAGATTGTTAATTTTGCCATGACTGTCTCATGCCCAATACTGATGTGGAATTTAGCCTTTGTTTTTATATCACCTTTGAAGTACTTGATTTTCTCGGTGGAGACGATTGCTGCCATTATAGTAGGGACGAAGCCAGGAGCACTGACGATCCCTCGCTCCAAGAGCTTGGGATCGAACTGTGTGACGCAGAGTCCGAGACGATCTCCCGATTGTGCACAATCAAGCGGCTGGTGAAACATTTGCATGGACTTCACCTTCTTCGACACACGGAGGGACGGGATTTCAACAGTCTGCAATGATAACGATAAATAAACGTTGCTGAACTTGTGAAATTTAAAATTAAAAATGTAAATACGTTATCAGTGGGAGGAAAGGAAAGATTATAAATTCGCCCTGAAGTTGACATTTAAATGCAAATTCGACTATTTTGACAAGTGTTCACTGTTCAATAATGTCAACTGGTAAAAGTGTTTCAGTCTTAGCAGTTTTATATTTCAGTAGTTCAGTTGGGCATTTTAACAGTATGTTGTATGGAGAGTGTGTAAAGTAAACCATCTAACTTGGCTGAGTGAAGCGACTACCTATATAATGCTAACTAGATGTGAAGGAAACGACAATATACATTCAAAATTGTTTTCGTGGTCCCCTAGGTGTATCTTTAGGTACATCAGGGCAAATATTAGAGGGTATAGGTAAGTTAATCGCTCGGCAACAGAGCGCTCGACGCTTTGACGCTAGCCAATCAGGTGGCTCAGCTTGCAAACGCCGAAGCGCCGACCTTGAAACATAAACCATGTTGATGTTTCAAGGTCGGCGCGGCGAGCTGTAAACATACCTTAACTTTACTGGCTAAACCCAAGACACATAACTAATTTTGTATCGTATTTATTATCTTCACATGGATCAGTACCTATTAGAGATGTAAATCAGTAATATTACCATTACCGGTAATATTACCAAACAGTTTTATGGTAATATTACCGTTTTTATTTTTTTTTAATTTTTAAAAAAAATTTACTGTAGGTACCTGTATTTCCTATGAATTTACATACTATATATTTAAATACTTGGTTTTTGAAAAACCGCTTAATATCCAACGCAATAGTTGATATATCAAGATAAGTAACTGTAGTGTTTGTGCAGCTAGATATATGAACCTTGCTATAAACATAGATGGCTGTGTGGAATATGTTTATAATTATTGAGTACAATTAGAGATGTGAACACGGGTAATATTACCGGTAATATTACCGGTAATGGTAATATTACGGTAATATTACCCCCATCGTTGGTAACATTGTAACTTTCGGTAATTTTAGAGAAAAAAAATAATGGAAGTGTTCAAATTTTGCCACAGTACACCACAGTGTAAAAAGAGGATGCATAGAGATTTGATTATATTTTTATAAATCAACAAGTTATACTGTAGGTACCGACATCTAAACATTATCATGTATGTAATATTTTCCACGTTGGCTACTTATTTTTTTTAAATTTACTTTCTTTTACATAATATACTAGACCTAATTATTTTGAAGGAAGGGTCTTTCAGAGTTCGCTCTTTGATTGCAGGATATTTCACTGCGACTGTAAAAGCATGATGTATAATTTCGTAATTGTTAATCATGCCCATTCCAACATTTAATGAAAATTTACCTCGACTCGAAGTCTTTATTTAAGCAGAAATAACTAGGAAAACGCTCGGTGTATAACGCGCTAATGAGCGAGCACCCAAACGCGCAACATCTCCATCCAACCGGAATATCGTAATGCAAAGAAAACATATACATCCATAGGAATTGAAATACGATCAAAATAAAATTACACGACTTCATTGAAAATGAGAATAGCCATCACTATGATCCATAAAGAAAAACAGATGGAAGTTGCACAGGAAATTAAATGACAATAAAATACCTTCTGGCATTCTATTTAAATATCAAATGAGTATACACGTTCTCTACCGATTAGGCTGAAAACTTATAAAATAAGAGAAAATGGTAGGTAGTAGTCTTAATGTCCAGGCAAAATTTGAACTTAATCGCAGCATTTTGATTTTTGACCAATCTTGAGATATTTTCATTTTTACTCCAATCGAGGTAAGCTCACAAAAACTATACACGATTAAGCTAGAATGAATTTGTATGTACTATGCAAAAATTTTAGCCAAACAAACAAACACAAAAAAAACAGAAAGTGTCCAAAAGTGCAGAATGGAGTCGCTTTTTACGCTCGCTCAATTAAAATCGCTATTGTAAAATTGAGATGTATACCTATCCTCAATCAATAAATAGTAAATACACAATACCTATGTAAACTAAGTAATATGAAAAAATTAATTAATTCACATTCATTAATTTTCTTACGCCATATAGTTAAAACTGCGCAGAAAATTCAATATTACCGTGCTCGGTAATGTTACCGGTAATATTACCAATTTCAATGTTACCGGTAACTTTACATCTCTAAGTACAATAAAGGACTGAGATGAATGAAGTCATGAATTTTACAATGGCGACGAGGATCAAAGTAATTTTACTTGTAATTGAATAATTAATGAAAAAAACTATTCAAGTTTGATTGATAACTATATAATTGAGTAAGAAGTAATTCGTTATAAAGAAGAAAATGAGTGAAAAACTCAGTTTACAACCATTTTCTACAGAAGGTCATGATGCGGCCGTTGCCAGCCGTTGGCAGCGATGGGTCAGGAGTTTCGAGATTTTTGTCGAAATAAAAGGTGCTCTTGATGCCGCGGCAAAGAAATGCAGACTATTACATCATGCTGGCGAAGAAGTTCAAGAAATTTGGTTTACTTTACCGGAGTCACAGGATGAAGAAAAAACGAAAAAAAATTGTTATAAGGTATGTCTTGAGGCATTAAATACATATTTTGGTGACAATTCAAGTAGAATTTTTTTACGACACCAGTTTAGAGACACGAACATGGAAGAAGGAGAAACTGTATGCCAATTTTTGACTCGATTAAAGAGCAAAAGTGTTAATTGTGGTTTCGAAAAATACAGTGAAGAGAAGGCATTGATTGATCACGTTGTAGCGAAATGCCTTTCTAGTGAGCTGAGAATAAAGTTACTCAAAAGGGAGATGCATTGACATTGCAAAAGGTACGAGAAATTGCAAGATGCCTGGAATCATCTAAGCAGCAAGCTGCAGATATTGAAGGAAAAACTGATACTTACATCATTGATACGGACGGCACCTTGCAGCACAGTTCCCGTCAGCACCGTCCCTTGACCTCGGATGCTGAAGCAGTGGTCCACGGAGTACAGGAACGGGCTGGTTAGATCTCGTGAGGGCTCGAAGGAAAAGTCTCTCAGAGTGTCGATCAGTTCTTGAATACACAGAGGAGCAGTGTCGTCTGTACCTTCGGCACTTCCTGGTTTGGCAGCAACGCAAACTATGGGTGCATCCTTGAAGATGGTTTTTTCCAGAGTAGCTCTCATTTTCTTTATCATCTGTTTTGATTAGAACAAACATTTGACACACATTTTCACATGGGAAATAATAAGGGGCATTATAGTTAACCACACCACAGATGAGCTCTCCGAGCTTCGTGGATTGTTTTTTTTTTTGTATATCTAAAATTAATAATAAAGGAGAAAAAAAAATAATCAAATAGGTACATTTAGGTATAGTTACTACCTATTGCATAGTGTTATATGACTGGATAGTGTGACAATTTTAAAGCGCGGGTCTCCACAGCCTTTGCTGTCGAGAGACTGATAACAGGTGGATGGAGGTCGTTATACATACTCGCACTAACGCCCAACCACCCCAGACTCTGGTCAACCATCTAAGTAGTAGCAACGTTGCTTAACGCCGGTGATCTTACGGCAACTGTGATACCACATAGTACACCAGCCGTTGGGTGACTGCATTTAATGCAAATGATATTGAATCTACCTAGTAGGTAGGTACTAAAATTATACTACCTACCTACTCTAGGTTCTGTTATATTATTTTACAGTACAATATTTAGCTGACATATTATCTTACTTTGTCAATCATTGCTGCCCTTTTGCTTTCTGGTAGCATATCAATTTTATTTAAAATTACAACCATTTTCTGACAAGTAATTTCTGCGATAATCAAACACTCGGCAGTTTGAGTTTGCATTCCCTTTGTGACATCGATAACAAGCAATACGATATCGATGATTTGGGCACCTAAAAAATAGTACACAATGTTAGAGGGTTTTAAGCTTGTCAATAATTATAGCGTTTGGTAGCCAAATGTGGTACCTAGGTGTACGGCTAGCAGACTAACCTCCAATAACAGTGCGGATGAGTGAAGCATGTCCTGGACAATCGACCAGCGTAAACTGCAATTTGTCCCATTTGCAAAGATTTTTTAGAGTATCTGGTAATTCCACAACAAGTGAACTAAATCCAAGATCAATAGTAATACCTCTTTCTTGAGATTGAGGATTCTTGTCAAAGGCTGCTGTACTGGATACAGTGCTAAGTGCCTTTGTTAACGAAGTTTTACCACTGTCAACATGCCCCAGTACTCCCAAATTTAAATTAAGTACTTTAGGTAGCATGGCAGAATATTAGATTTCCTCAAAACAGTATAATTTAAAGAATTTAATTCAAAATATTTTCTAAAAACACGAACAAATCTAACCTCTTCATAACACGCGCGTCTTCGTGGACGGACGACTTTGTTTTGTCTATTCGTAGCATACTTCATGCTCCTGACACTTTGGCAAAATGTGCAAGGATTATAGTAAGCAAGACATGTTTACCGTTATAAAATTAAGAAGTTATTACTAATTGTGAATATATTCATTTAGTAGAATCTACTAAAATAAAAATAAAAATATACATTTAGATACATCTGATAGTTTTTTTTCGAATAATTCCACGAATTCCACATAAAAATAAATACTTGAAATTGTTTGAGGGCAAAGTATCTTTGAAGTTGGGAAAGCTAGCCTCTTTGGTAGTGTTGTTGTTGCGCATGGTGAATTTGGATTGGAAGTGACGTCTGCTGTAGGCTCTTTCAATTAAAGCAAAAGGTAAGGTGTTATCAGTTATTATAATTAACTTATCAATATCTTGTGTTATCTGTTAAGTATGTGTGATTTGGTTATCTCCGTAAACCAGAACAAAACTCTCTAACTGCAATTATTTACCAGCATAGTGAGTGTTGTTTTGGGAGCAATACAGGCGGTCCAAGAACTGTCAGATTGACAGCAAATAATATATAATTTGTTTGCATGTAATCGTTTAATGTAATTTCTGACTCGGATACAATCTTATACATTTTCTCAAATAAGCATAAATAGATGGTGTACTGCCATCAATGCTGGAATTTATCTGTGTTACTTCATCATCTTTAGGAATAGAAGGGATGGCGTTCCTTTTTGCCGTCTATTCTAAAATTATGACAAATCTTTTTTGTGTACTGGTGAGAGATGGCAATGTATATGATTGAGTGACACTGGTAAAAACGAAGTCAGGAACCAGGAGAACGGGGTAGGAGGGAATAAGATGAGAGAGCAGAGCTACAAATAGAGAGCACTCATTACAAGCACCCTACAATCTCACCCTAGTGTCAAAGCTGTCAAAGTGTATTTTTACTTTTCCAATTTTAGTTCTCTGCAAACTAACCATTTTTTTTGCTTCCTCTTTTGAATAGGAGTTCGGTCTTGGTTATGCTATTCGTGTTACATTGTTCACTCATTCTTTATTTATTCATAAATAAATACAGTCACCACATTTCAAGTCTCTGATGTTGTTCTGAAGCTTTCTGTTCAAATCAGAGTGCAATGCCTTTGAATTTGATGTGGGCAGTAGATCGTAGGCGAAACCTTCCTACGTCTTGTCAGTTCTAGAATGTGTAGACTGTTCTAACGAAGGTAATAATTTACTGTGGGAGGAGTATGGGTAACGTAGGACTAGGAGGTAGTTGAGTAAGTAATCAGTGTGCATTCATTGTCTTGCACTTGACCGTTCGTTGATTATACTTGACTCAGTTCGACTTCATGTCTGGCTGGATTCCTCTCATCTCTATTTGAGATAAAGGATTTAGATTATAGTTTCGCATCGCAATTAATGAAAATGATTAGTGTACGAAATGTATTTTTTTTCTGAATTTAATTTGGTGAATCTATGATGCGTAGGTATTACATTTACATAATTCATCTATTAGGTAAAGTGGCAGCTGGCTCAAATTACCATAAAAGCGTGAAGTTGCTATTGGGAACTGGATGTTATATTACACAATTATAATATACTAGGAAAACGCTCTGAGTAACGCGTTGATGAGCGAGCACGGATACACGCAACACCTCGAACCGAAATTATGTCTATCGAAAATGTCATTAAAAGCCAATAATTCTTGAATTTCGTCACAGACTTGTATAAATATCTCCAAAATTTCCAAAAATATTGGTCCCAATAACCTTGCTAAGTTTTAAGTTGATCGATTAAACCTTTGATTGAACGGTTCATTGTTAAGTTTCAAAAATCACATGATATCCTTCAAACAATATACCTGGGACCACTCATATGATATGATAAACTTTTGAAAATAACTACAAATTAGACTGAAAATTGGCAAAAATACCTTAAATGTGGCTACCAATTACCATGCGAAGTTTTTAGTTGGTCGGTCAATCGGCAATACCCGCTGCACGAGAGCGGGTATTGCGTTGATTGTTTGAGTATCTCCTTGCAGCAGTCTGGTCGGGGGTCTCTTTGCTCCTTGATGCTTTATTATTAACGACATTTTGTTTCAACCTTTTAGATTTAGCTTCGTCAGTTTCTTGATCTTCAATTTCACGCAGACGCTTTTTCGCCTTTATGGCTTTCATTCTAGCAGAAGTCTTTCCATTTTTCGGCATGTTTAAATAGGGATAAGATAGGTAATGAAAAAGTAAGAAGTAGAGTACCTACCTAATTAAAGTACAATAATATTTGTGTGATCAATGTTTGAAATGCACGAAATGTGTGCTCAAAGACGTAATGTATTCAATGTCGTAATGTTACGAAATGAATCTTGAACAAAACTTCGCAAATATGAAAATAAAGTAAACACCTTTCAACTAATAAGCGAAAGGAATCAAAGTTCCACACAAAAAAACGGATCAGGTAAAATAGTAACTACCTAGTTTAGAAACGGAATGAATCCAACGTTTCCAAGAAGAAAATAATTTGAAATAATCAATCCCCTGGACAAAAACTGTAGATACCTAATATCTATGCTTTAAAAGCGATTCAATTTTACTAATACCTTCACAAAGTACACCAAATTGCCAAAATTATCAACGAAAAGAAGCAAAATGCAGTAGAGATTTGGAATGACGTGTGAACGCTAGAAGAGAACAAACGCCACTCAATGATATTATTGAAATGTGAGCTTATGTTTCTAATCCCTCCTGGATGCAAAATCAGCCAAGTAGAAACACGGGAGGCACGGCCATCAGAACTACGAATTGACGAAAAGACAATCAAGGTCCTTAAAAACTCGAAATGATTTGTTGGAAACTATGATCCAAATTGAATTATTCAAATTTGATCAACTCAATAAACATAAAAATATCTGCTTTTCACTAAAAAAGTGTACATACCATCAAAACACTCTTGTACCTAAAGCAAATCAGATTCAGTTGCATTGGAAAGACATTCATTTTCAATGTTTCATTTCTGACAGCTATTAAAAATGTCAATAAGTGCATACTTTCTTGACAGATTCGGCTGAAAATTTGTAAAATAAGTGACATTGTTGGTCTTACTGACCATGCTAAATATGAGTTTGATCACATTTCTCGAAGACCATTTTCATTTTTTAGGCTATCAGGAGATACTTATTTTAACAATGAACCAATGGATGGATTTCAAAAAAAAATTGGGTCTGCAAACAGAGAAGGTTGTCTTTACATGTGTGCAAAATTTCAGGTCGATCGGTGAAACGGTGCGACTTCTATTGCTTCCTTTAGCATACAAAAACAAAAACAAAAAAAAAAAACAAAAAAAAAAACAGAGGTCCGTGCTAAAAGAGCCAAATGGAGTCGCTCGCTTCGCTCGCTCAATTAGTTTATTAGTAATTATTACTAATATAGTAGTAATATTATACTAATATAATATTAGTTTTTGTAATAGAGTGAATATGAGTGCGGTATACCTAACGTAGAATAGTTGGGACTGTATAAAGAAGATGGTAGGAAATAAAAAATGGTGTGGGGAAGGAGGCGGCAATGACTCATAATCTTTAGAATTGGATCTTCCCTGGATTTGACTCTTGATCATGAATGAGGAAAATCACGAAATATCTTTGTCAAGAAGGCCGGCCGCGGGAATCGAACCGGGGCCCTCGGGAGTACCTAAATTATTTGTCATTTGACAGTACTGCCTACACACCCGGGGGTTATGTGATTGTGATGTCCAACTTTTTATTATAATTGCAATTGGCATTGAATAATAATTGAATATTGTATGGATGTTCGGTAGGCACTGTAAACAAGCACATCCTTTTCGCTCTGACTTCAATGAATCTTAATATAACTTGCATATCACGTTCTCCTGTCATTTTTCACTATCTCCTTATGACCGTGTTAGCACAGCGAAGGTCACCATACTGCTTTCAAGAGGTCAAGCAAGGTCACCAGACACGGAATATCCCTACATTATTGTTGTCATCTTTCTTCGCGGTTCCGTTTCCAAGTTGTTGCCATTTTCTCTCTCGACATTCTTAAACAACACACGTTTCTGTGAAACTGCGTCGACAAATTGTCGATCAAGAATATTTTCTTACGATGCATGCCCTTTTTTATAAACTTGAATTTCTATTTCTCTTCAATCGAGATTCTTAACAACTTTACTTGTTTAACAGACCGAAGCAGTAGGAAAATAATTACTGACAAAGCGTGTATTATATTCAAGTTCAATCAACTTTGTTAGGCTGTGAGTTTGAGGTATAACTCATCTTACGTAGGTTTGCATTATAATATTGGAGGCTAATGAATTGTCTGACGTCGTTGAGAGGAAATTCAATGTAATTTATGACTCGCTTGAGGACAACAAAGTCGATGGAGTCATCTACCTTTGCCGTGTAAAATACGTGGATTAGCGGAATTCTTGATCCACACAACTTGCTAGTGGGTAGAGGATAGATTTTAAGTAGGTACACTCTAAATGTCAATAGGCCACGAAAACTCTCAATTCATACCTAATTTTGGCACTAGAAACTGTTGACAACTATTTGGTACTTCAAGGAGATTTATGAAAATTATTGGAACACAGTATCAAGTGTGTCTGCTTTTTTCACCTGACAGCTGCATTTATCAATTATTGTTATCAATTGTTCTACAAAACAAGCTTCTGTGTCTTTGCGTGTCCAATTTGCGTGCTCTCAGTCTTTTCTACCGCTCTTTGACCTCTAGTTCAAAGCCAGACAAACCGAAGCCAATTACCCGAGAAGTGGTACGTTTAGTCACTCTAGTATAGTGCATCGATAATGGTGTGTAGCTATTTTCTTCTAGTCTACCGAGAGGTTATTGTCGGTTGGGTCAGATGCTGCACAGTTTGATTGCCCGTGGCACTCCGTCCTCTTGCAGGATCGTTTCGTCCGGCTTTGTCAGCCAGTTGAGACCAACTGGTGTGTGAGAGTGTGTCATCGCAATTGGGCAGCACGATTTTCCACTCATTTGCTCATCGAGTCAGTTTTCATGTGATTTCTCAGTTCGTTGGCTCATCTGCGTTTGTGCTCCGTCTATGTGACATTGGTTGACATTTTCCTCGTTACCTCGTTTCTCGATTTAAAATCATTCGGCGCGGGAAATTATTCGTAATGGTATAACTGCCAACTGTGAAAACGAATTCATTCAGTGGAATAAATACTTTATCATTCAAGATTTGTGAATCTAGAACGGTTAAAGGAATGTGATGAATGATATCACAATAAACAATTGTTGCCCTTCCAAGAAGTTGTGATTTATTAGTTTGTGCTCGAAGACTGACACAAGTGCTGCTAATTAACCCACGTGTGCGGAACGGTTCCGAACGAAAAATCATATTAGTATTCACTATCAGATTGGGTTTCGATTGCCTTAACTTGTGAATAGCTAACTGTTAAAATTAGCGTACCTGGCAATACTTATGGCATAATTATGTTAGTACGTGTGTGTGTTCATTGATTCGGGTTATTCGGTTTCCGGTTTACATTACCTTACAAATACGCGCCCTCCGCTTCAGTGTCATAAATTATGTGAAAATTGATTGACGTTGACGAGGAATCATTAATTAATTACGCTTTCTGAGTTCAGCCAAGACAATGGGAAAAAGTGAACAGTCTAATGGTCGAGGGTAAGTTCGTAGAGTTTATTCCATTCATCTCTACGAGTTCGGAGTTATCCTTCACATGCTACACTTTGACTTTGCAATGGCGGGGTGCAATCTTTAATTCATTCTAAAATCATGGGAATACTGTTTGGTGTTGAGTTGACCAAGTGTTGACAATGTAGATCAAGATACTTTGGGACTAGCTCATCAGGAAATATTTCCCAAGTTACCTAAACGGGTTTCTTTCACAATGATGACCATTTTAATTATTGCTAGGACTTAATTTTGTATTTTTTTTATGACAACTAAGCTAGTTCCTTCAGTTCGGACAGATTCCCGTGGTAGTGGCTCATTAGTCAATATAGTCAATTGTAAAATCACATAAAGTTTTTTTTATTAAACAGGTTGGTTTCACCGTTAATAATAAAATTTGCATAGAAAAGTAGCTAGAGCCGGGCAATAATTTTCAGCCCATCCTTTACTTGGAGAAAAACAACAACAACAAGTTCACGTTACCTACATTCAGAACGTCTGCAATTTTAAATGAGTTAGTTTAATTGCCTATCATTACAATTACACACTCTAGAATAAATTGCATCAATGTATCAATATAATAACCCATAGTTATATTGACTTCTTGATTTGTTGTCAAGTTACTATGTAAAGGAACCTAAACTTCAAGCCAGTTTGCAGGACGGTTTTTGAGATGTATGACTCAATGAGTGACAAGACAGCTAGATTTACTTGGTGAATTCAGACTGAGCGAGCGAAGTGAGCGTCTCCTTTTCGCTCTTTTGGCATAGACAGCTCTGTTCTGTCCGCTACAGGTCGCACCGTTTCTCTGATCGCGCTGAATTATTGCTCATGAAGACCACTTAGTGGTGTGCGCAGACCATTATTTTTTAGAAATCCTTTGATTGATTCATAAAAAACTCTTCTCATACACGGATCCAAATCCCCCAATTGGTTAAAATGTAAAAATGAGCACAATTTGAGCGCAAAAAAGATCGCCAATCTGCTTGTTTCAAGAACCAGAGGGGGTGGGGAAAGCGACCCCCTGTCCCTCCCCTTCCACCACCCTTGATATTAATTCAATACTAGGAAAACGCTCAGTGTAACGCGTTGATGAGCGAGCACGGGTACGTGCAAATTCTCGAACCGGAAATGCGTACACAACGCACAGAAAACATATACAACCATATTGAATTGATTATGATTAGTGCTCGAAGTAGGAATTAAATAGTGGCGGTATGGTAACATAAGAATACCACGTGCGGGGGGGGGGGGGGGGGGGGTACGATATTAGATGAGGGTCCAGATTCCAGAATTACACTGACAATCATTGTCATGTCATTAGTTAGATTAGTCTTTTACCTTGATGAAACAACTAAATTAAATAATGAATTTTACTTTGTCTTGTAGTGGATGTTCATAGTTCATAGTTATGCTTGAAATATGCAGTCAAAAGATAACCATGAAATACGAGTAAATTAGAATCTAAAATTACGTAAATTTCCAAGAATATCTGATTTTAAGCATTCCGTTTTTTCTGAGAAGTAACGATATGAAATCAAATGTGTAAAGAAGTACTGGTATACCATACCGTCCCATACCGGCCCACTTCGAGCACTGATTATGATATCAACTTAAAAGTAGGTATATGCTTTTCATCGAAACTTTAAAATAGCATCTAAGCACCTGGTTCATAAAGCAAATCAGAATCAATTCAATTGGCACTGGAAAACATTCATTTCGATACTTCATTACTGACAGATATTAAAAATGTCAATAAGTTCATACGTTCTTAACTGATTGGGATGAAATTTTGTAAAATAAGAGACAATATTGGTCTTAATGATCATGCAAAATATGAGTTTGATCAGAATTATCGAAGACCGTTTTCATTTTTCAGCCTATCAGGAGATATTTATTTAAATTTTAACCAATGAATGGATTTCAAAAAAATTATGGTGTGCAAACAGAGAAGGTTGGTTTTACATGTGTGCAAAATTTCAGCTCGATCAAAGAAAAACTCTGACCTGTATAGCCAAAATATGATTTTGATCAGATTTATCGAAGACCAGTTTCATTTTTCAACCTACCATCAGGAGATGTTTATTTAAATTTTAGCCAATTAATAAATTTCAAAAAAATTTGGGGTCTGCAAACAGAAAAGTTTGTCTCTACATGTGTGCAAAATTTCAGCTCGATCGAGGAAAAACTCTAGACATGTATAGCCAAAATATGAGTTTGATCAGATTTGTCGAAGACCATTTTCACTTTTCAACCTATCAGGAGATGTTTATTTAAATTTTAACCAATCAGTAGATTTCAAAAAAAATAGGGTCTGCAACGCCCAGAGAATGTCCAAACACGTGTGCAAAATTTCAGCTCGATCGAAGAAAAACTCTGACCTGTATATCGTCAGTAACAGAAAAAAACAAAAACAAAAAAAAAAAAAAAAAAAAAAAAAAAAAAAAAAAACAGAGGTCCGTGCCAAATGAGCCAAAAGGAGACGCTCGCTTCGCTCGCTCAATTAATTTGTCTTCAGTAAGATTCAATAATAAAATATTCGTGTGTACATGTAGTTCCGTCAAAGTTCACATAAATTGTCATCTGTAACCTTTGGAACCAGTACATTTCGGAATGGGGTGAGGTCAGTGCTGAAATGTGAACTTTTCAATCGTTCACTCTTTACGTTGGCAAAACTACATTCTACTCTACAGTTTCCTTCAAAACAACATTTTATAAAACACGTGGCATTGTGCCCAAACCTATTGCTCTGTACTAGATTTCAAATGACGATAGGTAATGAAATGTCTTCTGCCCACCCTTGTTACCCCACATGTCGAGGTATCGAGTGCAAGTGTCCTAGGCGGTGCTGCTAGACGCCGATCGATGCCCGACTGGGGCGGCGATCACTGTATTGTGCGTGGTGAGTGAAGTCAGTAGTCGGCGAGCAAGTGGCGGGCCAGGTTGTCTCGCAGTGCCGTGGGATTCGCGACCACGCGGTGTCCAAGTGGGTTCACGTGGGGATTCGGGAATAGGTGTTCAGAAGACTCGACGACAAAGAGTGTCAGATCAGAGGTAACTTTTGGTTTTACTGATTAGAATGTCGCGCGAGCTAAGTATAGATGTCTCTCATGCATGCCAAATGGGTGTTTTTTTACGGCTGTCACTGAAATGCAAGGTTAGTCCATCTTATTTCGGGAAGTTACATTTACGACTCAAAATAACCTGACGTCTTAATGTGGTTTATTTTGTGCATCTAAATTATATCAGATTATAATATATGGAAAATAATTCCGGCCTCGTCCGCAGACTTGATGTCCGACTACTGCATTCAATTGCTGGGATTTTAATTGATCTGTTTGCCACAAGCGCTTAAACTTTGCAGAGGATGTCATAATATTGTAGGTTCCATTTCGCGATTATTTTTCCACAAGCATTTGTAATGTTTAAGTTGTTAGCAAGAAGAACTGCAGCACATCTATTAGACTTGGTAGATTTGAATCGTAGATAAAATCCGGCAAGGAATGCCGAATAGTGAAATGAAGATGTTCGAAACAATTTGTAGTGTCTATAAAACACTGAATAGATCTTAAAAGCAGTCCTTGATTGTTTCTAAATTGGATTTAGATCTTTGCCCATGCATCTTCTTCGAATTTGTTTGTACATCTACAATGATGACGTATCTTCTGTAATTCCATTCATTCGCTGTTCACATGTTAAACACATGGCTTGGCATTAATGTACATCTGTCACGTTTCGGAGAGACATCGCAAGTTTAACCAACTGACAAGACGGTGACTATTCAATAAGTCAGGTATCCACTCTACCTTAATGATGTCTTAATTTGATTGAAATCACGATCATTGTTGACGTCATAAGCTAACCGATGAACATTTTCGCGTGTCAACAGAATTGCTTTCTTATTAGCATGTTACGTTTTCCATCTTCATGTTTGTCAAAAAAAACTCGATCGATCCGAACTTGTTTGCGATACGTGACGGCGAATTTAAATAAGAGTTTACAAAGAACATTTTCGCCGGCTAATCCTATTAATCCTGTGGGGTCGAACTGTTCGTCCCCCGTCATTTCGAGGAGCTACCCGAATATTATTCTAATTCTTGTAACTTCTGGCGGCGTGGCTGTAATTCCACGGGGGCACGGCAATAATTCCGAGTTGCTCCCGACTTTCAAGAGCTCTCTAGCATGCAATCAGGTGGGTGCCCCGTGGTTCTGTTGCCAAGTTCACTGTAACCAGTGCGCTACACTTGTCTGTGAGTCGACTGCAATTATGATAATAATGAAGTGCACCGGTGAAGGTGTTTACACGGTGTGAGAGGATGTTATCTGCTATCATCGTGTCCCTCGGCGTTGTTCACACCTGACTCTGCGATCTTGACTGCACACTCGTGTATTATTTAACCCGCAGGTCGCTGCTCGTGGAATCGTAATTTTAGGGTTGCGGACAAGAAGTTCACGAAATATTAATTTTGAAGTTCGGGTTACTGATTCAAGAGTTGGAAAGCACACCACGTTGCAAGGGGGTATTCAGAGGGGGGGGGGGGGGCTCCATCTAAAAAAAATAAGCACATTTAAAATGATGCAGCCAAAACACTTCTAAGTAGGCAAATAATGTCGAAAAAGTACCAAAATGCTGGGAATTGAGTTAAAATTGAAAAATTTCCCCGTAGGTAGTATACTTGCTAATACTAACAAGTTCAATAAATGTAGGTAGGTACCTACCTACTTATTCTTAAACCTCTTCTAGACCAATTTTTGGACATTTTGTAATGTATAATTCGTAAAAATAGCTAGGTAGGTATGCGATTCAAAATTGCACCAAAACGAACGACAAATTTTCTTGGGGCTGTGCACCCAAACGCCCTGTTTTTCACCGTGGGGTTTTAAATTATTAATTATTGTATGCCCCCCCCCCCCCCCCCGCAAAAAGAAAAATCAAGAATGAATCCAGCCAGAGTTATTTTGTATACGATACTTGCAATATAAAGTAGCAGTAAAGTAACCCTTTATTTCCACCATTTACGCTTCACGATTTACCAAGTCGCGGTGTAACAATGTACTTTTAATTGACCAAGTAATGTGGGTTTATTACACAGAACAATTAATTTCATTTTCAACACATCCATATTTATTCATTTGTTGTAAGCTGGCTGGCTTATACATTGTTAATGCCCCGTAACGTTAATGTTTATTGTTGGCTTCAATTGGATTTGAAAATCAATTAAAATCTAACAATACTCCACTGCCGCCATCAGAAATGATTTGAGTTTGAACAACTTATTACTTGGTGGCATTGGCATGGTACAGCGGGGGGCAAAGAAGGGTTCCAAATGCTGCCCGAACTTACTTCACTTTGAATGTTTTGTTACGATATGACGCAGCAGTGATGATCCTGATATTTCTTATGAGGGAGATATTTCCAATAAACATGGTCATTGGTTGGCACTCCAGCTTTCATGCGGGTCCGCAGCACACATCAGCCCCGGGACAATTTTCAATTTCTGATCAATTTACATGAGCATTTCTCTATTGTAAAATCTAATACATCTGGCTAGGTCAAGCTCATACAACCGCGGCAAATAGTTCCTATCACCTCCTCTTCGCCCCCCACCACATTCAAACAACTTTTCCTGTGATAAGGGTCGAGGGGGAGGAGCCTAAACTAACTTAAATGATGGATAGGGAAGAAGGATGGGGACACTAAAGTAGTATACTTTTCGGCACCGTACATTGGTTAATGAATGCTGAATGAATATATTTTTTTAGAATCTTAGGATTCTTGGGGAAAATTGCCCTTATCTGAGCGTTTTCTGTCAAGTTCAAACGGTTTTCTATAAAGCCATCAGTTTCTAAATCATCTTGTACATTTATAGCAAATTCCCCTGACTTATCGTAAGGTACAGATTGATTGATGCCACCAATGATGAATTCTTTACTAATGTTTAGCCAAATTACTGAACATTTTAAATACTCCTTGACATTTAGCAAAATTACAATACTATGTGTCATTTTATGTATAGCTGTCAATAAAATACTACGATTTTATAGACATAGCTATTGGGAATTGGAAAGAAGGTACCTTTTATCCAAGTCATCTGATGCTCGCTCGCTCATCAACGCGTTATTATACAATTGCGTTTGTGTAGCCGGTACAATCCTCTGGGAGGTATTACACATTCATTACATCACTTTGAAACCGAGTTCCCAGATGATACGATCGTTGTCTCTTAGTGTGACAAAACACCTGTCTGTCTCGGAACCTGCCGCATCGAGTGTCTAATATGGTCTAATTATCTGCTTATTGTCCCCCCCCCCCCCCCCCCCCCCGGTGAATCTGCCGCGATATAAACGGTTCAGATTGCACCGCATTATGTGGCGCTATGGTCATTCACCTTCAGCCGCTTATCGCCTCTCATCCATGCGATTTCCAGTTCTTCTTTCCATCTATTATTCATGATTCCTGAACCGACGTGTTGTAGAGTCGATCATTGCTGCTTAGCGAGAAATCAAGTCATTAGCTTCAAATCAAACTCATTCCTGACGGTTCAATTCTATAGTTGTCAAAATAAACAAATAGATAGACATATTGTTTTTGTAACACCCTTATTGATAAGAAGTCACAGATATGGCATAAAATACGTAAATTCAAATCCCTATCGTAACTTTGGGGAGCCAAAAATGTTCGATTCAACCGACTTACTTTTTAAATTTCATTTTTTTACGTTATCAAAGAGCAATTACCTAATTCCACAACATTGTCGCTTCAAGATTTTATTTGGTCTATCTTCAGTAACTAAGTGAGTGATTTGTATTGAACAAATAAAAAACAACCGCATTCCGTCACAATTTATCTTTCATAATATCTTGTCAAGGCAATCGCGTAATTGCTAGCTTCAAGACTAAAATAGCTGACCAAATTAGTAGCAATTACTCTGTCGTAATACTTGTAATTCTTCATTGATTTTATGGTAACAAGTCATCAACCCTTATATGGCCTTTGTTTTGCATTTTATTATAGTTTATTATATTATATAGAATATATGGAATTGACTGTCAAACTGAGGAGTTTTTATATGGTAGCTGCAGGGTTTCATGTCAAAATATGTAATTTTATTTCGCTATCGGGCCTAATTTAAATATAATCAATCAATCAATCAATCAATCTGTGTAGTAAATCGTGTGTGTGCTGTACACACATTACGCACACGCACTACATATTAATTCAGAAGACATGGAGACCGCGAACAAGTTAATTACAAGGAGGATCTCGTTAATTAAGTATCATCAATCAACCACGAAATGTTACCGAGTTAAAAGACACAACGAGCTTGACTACTCTTTCTGTGTTATCAGGTCAATTTATTTCGAGTCGGTGAAAATAATTGTCCAAGTGGTTGGATGATTTACGGTGCACCGGGCTTGCTTGGAGATGATAGCTGGACCTACTTTGTGTCGTGTTACAGGAGTGTATGACATGGTCAGCTCGGTTTCAGCTGAACACTGGCATGACAGGTCGCATGTCGGTGACGGATAAGTGACCGAGAATGAGGTGACCTCTCTGTCACTGTCACGAACAGGTCACCGATGTGCACTTCCATCTTGTTCTGGCACGAAAAGGCGAAGTTTTTATCTGGTTGTGCACTTTCATATTTAGGCCCGCTTTTGATTTCCTGAAGCCGTTCCTAATCGATTCGCGAAATATTCATCGTCATATAATCAAAATAACCATATTACGTATGCAATTGTCTGTAAAAAATGTTATATTATTTTCGGCTAAGCTTTACGTTTGAGGTGTCACCTGTTGTGACCCATGGACATGTACTGTGTTAAAAGTTGAAAACTTGCAATTTTATCTGACCAACTTTCCTAAAATCTGTACTATTTATTTGTGAAAATACCATTCTTTACAATTCCAAATAAGTCGATAAAATATATGACTTTTGCATAGAATATGGTGCATTTCCTTGGGCGAATATTAATCAAATTTAAAACATTGAAAAATTATCATGAAAATTTACTTAAATTTTTTTCTCTTGAAAATTCAAGAAACTGTCGTCAAAATTACTTCATTAATTAATTATACATGCTTCTATTTTCTCTAGTAAAAATATGGTGTGGATGTCTAATTTTGGAGTTTAGCGAGTTTGATTTTTTGTTCAGTTGGAACAGGTCTGAGGAACATCCTGGTCTTGGGTGGGGAAGTCGAGAATGAAAACGCCTCTCAAAAGATTGAAACTTGTCGAATTCTACTGCCTTGTGTTGTAGGCCACATTTCATGACCTTGTTTCAACGACACTGAAAGTGCAATAGATTGCGATGCACTCAATGTAGTAATAATTATAACAGTACATTCATAAAGTTTATTCAACTGTGTGGAAAATTGTTTTATCAGAGTTTCATTCGTATTTTATCAATTGAAGTATCAACATTTTAAGAATAGCAATTAAACAATTTAGAGTAATTGCACCTATATAATCTACCAATTGAAACTGATCGCTCAGTAGCAGCATTCATTATGAAATTAACAGAAATGTGTCTCGGGATTAAAAAATTTGATGACAAACTATAGTAGAAACCATAGGGATCGTAGATTTGACTGATCGAGCAAGAAAACGTTGAAATGAACGCATTGCTCATGTAAAAAGCTTTTTCGTTGTTTTACTGTATTATTAGAATTTTAATGGCATTTATAATTTATGAGAATCCATCGTTTTGGTGCGGGAAAATGAAAAGTTTGTTTACGTAATGATGTTGAATGTATACTAAACCAACATCGTTATACATCCAAAGTTCATTTTTTAGCTCTACTTCACGGTGGTTTAATTAGTTAATTGGTGCTCAGTGGGAGTAATTAAATGATTCATTCGGGTCCAAGAGATGGATAATTGCCTGCGCTACTGTCACTGCCAGTAAAAACCTGTAGGAGAGAACCACGACTCTGTGCCTAGGGCTGCTTTAACATGATTACGAGTTTCCACTGATAACATTGAAACATTTGGATTGTTGTCTTGCGTTTTTACAATCATTGCTTTGCACTTGGCCTGATATGGCTGATGAAATTCGGCTGAAACGTTGTGCGAACAAAGATACCTTGACGGTTCTGAAAGCTTTCAGAAAGCTTTTTAGTTTTCTGAAATTAATAGTATAACAAAAATGGTAAAATAATAAGTTTAGCTATGAACTCATATTCATAAAGGTACCTTATAAGGTACCATATAAAATACTCAATTTGGGAAAATGGAAAACTAGTTTGTTAGCAGAGACTATCTAACTGAGTGTTGAAGTTTTTTTTAAATGTAGTGAACAATTCTAGGAGAAAGTTAGTGGGTTGGGATAGTGACAGTTTGCCTTACTCATAACAACATCATAACTAATCCAGTGAGGCGGTTACCCCACGCCAGCCAAGTTCTAATGCATAAACTTGAATATAAATACCGTTTGTTTCACTGCCAAACTGTGATATAAGGCTGGTGTATCTTCACTCCTATCATGCAAAGCATCACTTAGTGCAAATTACGTTGGGTAGTTACCTAGACCATTGCTAGACGAGGCAGAGAAAGATTCAAAATCATCTAAACGGCATCAACAACATAGAGAATAAATTAACTGTTGAGTTCAGACTCAGAATCAGACGTGTATACTTTATTCACATGTCTATCGCGTGTTTTTATGATCACTAGATCATAGGTTTTTTGTTATTTTATTTTACCAAAATTTAGAGTTGTACCTATAAGTACCAACGTTTGTCTTTTACGAAATCCGCGCACGAAATTATGTACGAAACATTTACGAAATTACGAAACATGGAGTTAAATGTACAATCTCTCTTTACTGACTATGAAGGGGTGTGATTGGTGCTGGAGTCCCGTTGACGTGATTCTGAACGTCTGAATGTTTCTTCTTCGCTCCGTGTCGGATGGGTTATTCATGACCGAGGCTCGAACCAGTGACGCTTCGCTGATCAGACGTCTGAACTGATCATTTGTCGCGCTCATCAATGCATGGGATTGCCTCGGCACTGTCAGGGCTAACAAACTACACGTGTCTTCATCACAGGGCTAACAAACTACACGTGTCTTCATCACATTCACAACTCTAGTACCTACTTAGTACTTTATATCCATTTATCAGGTATTATTTTTTTTTCTCCCAGATTTTTGTGATTTTATCATGTGCGTTTTTTAGTGTAACTAGCGATTTTAAGTTTCCAAGTGAATAATAGCTACCTAATTAATTATCAAATTTACATTTTCAAAAATTTCGAGTTTCGAATTTTTAATTTTTAAAAATTCCATCAGAATGGAATTCCAAGAATAAATCAAAACATCAAAATATGATCGTATTTTGATGCATATTTCTAAACCATGTACGATGTTTATTGTCTTTGTTAGTATACCTAATAATATTTTTCTTTGTGAATGTTCATATTGCGTAAATCATGTGAGATGGGGCTTGATTTCGATACCCCTGTTTTTACATCGTTTAACGCTTGCTAATCGGCATCGGAGACCTCGACTGATGGATGTAGAAGTGACTTTGCACCGTGCAAATACCAGATTCACAGGAAACATACAATCAGTGCGGTGAACCACAGAGCTAATTCCACTGTAATATAGCTACATTCTTGAGTTATTTACACAAAAAGTGCAAGACATTTTTATTATCTAATTAACTGATTTATTATGAAAATATGTTATTTATTCTGAGAAGTATGAAACCTGATTCTGACATGTTTCTTTGTTATCCAACCAACGTTTTATCAATGGTAATTACTAATTAGTCACTCAAATATATTCTTTTAATTAGCATGCCACAAACGTAATGTATATCCCTATACAATCTGGTCCAATCTGTAAGCAACCTGCTATCCGATCATGATCGTTCTTATCGCTTCTTTTTAATGAAAGAGTTTTCATTCCTCCGTTATACATTTTGAAAGTAGTTAAAATGTAACAGTAATATAATGTTGAAGGAGATAATTAGATTTTATGTTACCGATATTAAAAGTAGATTAAAATTCAATGCAAAGTTTTGAAAATCTTGTTGATGTTGTAATCGCACTCGGGCCAAATTGATCCTACAGAACTGTTCACTTTGTGCATGGCGATGTTCATTTTGATCTCCTATCTGACATGAACGAACGTAACTTTTCATTAGCCCAGGTTCGTGATTCGCACTTTCAAGTCCGAAGTTTTCGCGTGCCGCCGAGAAGCCGTCTGGATGTTGAACCGAGGCATGAACCGGGGGCTACTAATGGGCCTTGTTTAGCGAGGGAATTAGGATGAATATCGCTACTCGTGGGGATTGAGAGAGGAGCAACTGGTGGACCAATCGAGCAGAGTGCTTTCCCGCCATTAGTCGAAATTGTCTTCCCCCGTCCGAGTCGGTTATCCCAGGTTACCCCGGCAACGACTCGTCGGCTTGAGTTATGAAAGCCATCATTTTCTTCGTCATTTACTCCTACCACATAGTATGTTATTTGTTCCGGCTATGGGTCTGTTATAAGCGTCACATATTCATCTTCCGCTCAAACCTCGTACTATTTGTCTCTCTCACTCTACATTCATATATTCATTACGAAATCCACATTTGTCTACTGTCCTATTTAAATTGTCATTCTCAACCTAAGCCACGCCATAAAGACGCAATTTCTCTCCATATTTCTCCCCCAACACGTCGCCTGGTGGGAAAGGTTTTCTTTTCTTTTGTATCTCGTGCACTCATCTATTATGCAAGTCACAATTTTCTTCCTCTATTTCGTCCCTATACTGCTGTTATTTACGTCTTCACCCGTTTCATGAAAATCCGCTTTTGTGCTCTATTGTGGTGTCTTATTTCTTGAAAGGAGTCTAGTTATAGTGCTAGTGTCATTGATGGATACACATGGCAGAGTGCAGCAGCACCTAATGGCACTTTTAATAATAAATGATCGTTGAATTGGCTTCAGTGGAGCGTGTGATTGCTGATATGCATCTCATATATTGCTCGATCATTAAGTCATCTCACAGTTGACTGGATGCACTTCACCCTTCATTTACATGCACATTGTACAGGTCGAGAGAGCAAATCATTCCAACTAAAATGTCGCGCACACGTTATAGTTAGAGTATGTCAACAGAGTCAGTTGGTATTTAATATTGATGGATTTTAGGTAGTCTACATTGTTTTAGCTTAAAAAGTAATCTTCTTCTCAGAGTCGTCTTTACAACGTCTACATATCAAGTAGAATTGTATGCTATAAAATGCATCGCTTCAGGAAGAGGTAGGTGTGTACTATCTTATGTACACACACACCTCAAGATAATAATAATAATAATAATGTAATTTATTGAGCACATAAAATAGGTACACAATTGGTCTGTATTCAACAATCGAGTCGTTGATCTTCCATACATCCATCTCTTCTCTTCAGCTGCTTCCCCTCCTCACCGTTTACCTATTTCTTCTTAAGTTATTCATAAAAGTCATTATACATATAGTTGTGCTTCAATGTCAGTGGTAATATTGGAAGAACATCCAAGCATTTGCTTTTTTTAGCTGAGGGAAAACCACTGAAAAAACATTCTCAGCAGGATGTGTGTGATCTTTATTGTTGTCTTCCAATGCACATTACTTCTTGTTCTTGAATTCTTGTTCTTGAATTAGCGTGAGTTTGTTCCTGACTAGTGTCTTGAATGGTATTAAACTTAATGTCTGCTCTTCCCTAGTTGTTGCATTATACGCTACCGAGGCTGAATATGAAAAACAATTCTTAAATTTTGTACCTCGATGAGTGCCAAAGTCGAGCTTTTCTTTGGACCGCGTATCTCTTCCGTAGTAAGAGTTCCGTACTCTTTTTGTAGTAGATAGAAATGTCAATATCAGTTTGAACCCCACCCCCTATGAGAATTCAAGAAGGGA
Organism: Leuctra nigra; assembly: GCA_934045905.1. Lineage (NCBI taxonomy): Eukaryota > Metazoa > Arthropoda > Insecta > Plecoptera > Leuctridae > Leuctra > Leuctra nigra. The sequence continues at coordinate 9,490,549 of OW203764.1, read as the reverse complement.
ATAGATTGTAAAGAACTGAAACTCATATTTTGTGACGACCGTTGAGTAGTGAGCGTGACCTTGAAGATTTTTTTTAATCGATTTGTATCCATATCTTTTGCAAATGTAATTGTTTTTTGCTGCTTACCTGTCTTCAGAACTGTTCAATGAGAGTTATTTCATATTAGGAATGGTTAGTTTTATTTTTGTCCTGCAGATGTTTAGTGCCATGTTCTTACTAATCTTCAGGCACTAAACATCTTTAGGGTGAACAACAAGGTCCAATTTGTGGCATTATTTTGATTGAATGATAATTAACACACTTACAATGTCCTATTTAATAAACAGTTACATTTGTAAACGAATTTACAAATTGAGTTAAAAATTTATCAAGGTCAAAATGAATACTCGGCCCTCTTAAACTTCTTATGGTGGTATCTCCAAGTGACCGATTGTTAACTGATTGATGTGGTTGCAGGTTGTGGATTCGGTTCGGCCCGAGCATGCCGTCGGCTCGGCTGACGCTGAGCGAGCAAGATGTTGTGCGCCTGGCGCTCGAGTTCCTCCACACGCGCGAGCTGCACATCACGCAGCTGTCTCTGGAGCGCGAGACCGGCGTGATCAATGGCGACTACTCCGGCGACGTCCTCTTCCTCCGCCAGCTCATCCTCGATGGCCAGTGGGACGACGTGTTCGAGTTCGTTCAGCCGCTGGAGGCGCTGGAGCCGTTCGACGCCCGCCGCTTCCACTACATCATCCTCCGACACAAGTACGTCGAGCTGCTGTGCATCAAGTCGGAGACAGGCGCGGGCGGCGCCAGCGTGGATAGCGCCGTCAGTGATGTGGTCAAAGTGCTCAACGAGATCGAGCGTTTGGCGCCCTCCAAGGACGAGTATTCCAATTTGTGTATGTTGTTGACTCTGCCGCGGCTCACGGACCATCTCCAGTACAAGGACTGGAATCCGAGCAACGCGAGAGTTCAGTGCTTCAGAGAAGTGTTTCCGCTAGTCGAGAAGTTCCTGCCTGGAGACAGGAAGTCGGACGCCGCTAACGAACCCCCACAGACTGCTTTCAATGATCGTTTAGTGCATTTGATTATCAAGGGGATCTTGTACGAATCGTGTGTTAATTATTGCCAAGTCAAGGCCACCGGAGCCAAAGAAACCGCGTCTCAGGAGATGAGTTTCTCGCGATTGCTGGACAATTCGTCGGGACCCTGCGACTCGGATCTGAGCCTGTTGTCGTGGCTACAGAGCATCCCGGCCGAGACCTTCTCCCTGCCGTTCGAGCAGCGAGTGTTGAACATCGACATCGAGCGCTTGGAGCGACCGTCGCTGGAGACCTCGTGGACGGAACACATGCTGGTGACTCCGATCAAGCCGAAGCTGTTCCCTCACTGCGCCATGCCGTTCACGCGTCCACGTTCCGCCGCCGACATGATGTCGCGCTCACTGCTCCCCGCGCTGGACGGTCTGCCATCCGGCTTGCGAGCCCCAAGCCCGGGCGCGGTCTCGTCGGACATGTCTCGCTCCACCTTCGCCGGCTTCCACCTCACCGGCTACAAGAGCAGCAACCTGATGAACACGTCGGTGGACCGACTGTTCGGACACGATCCCAGTTCCTCGTACTCCGAGTTCCTCCCCGCCATCCTGGAGGCGACGGGCGGGCCGAGTCACGCCATGTCGGCCGCGTCCACGCCGGAACACCGCAGCCGAGAGTCGCCGGCGTCCACCAACCGCTCGTCGAGGAGGGACTCGCTCACGGACCGACCCGCCACGACCACCGTGGTGCTCACGGGGGACGCGGACCAGCGGGGCGGCGACATGATGCGGGAGTTTCAGAGACAGAAGCAGCGGCTGCAGGAGTCGCTGACCTCCAGAGCAGCTGAGAGGGACGAACTCGTCAGGCAGATCGCGGCGGATAACAGGTTGCAGGATAACAGGTAGGACTCAACAATCTGTTCATTGATGCTTCTTAGCTTTACTAAACGTTGCTTTAGGTCATAAAGAGCTCACAGTCAATCACTAGATCGTAAAGCAGGGGTTCAAAGAAGGGAAACTGTGCATAACTATTTCCACTTCGACCCATCCTTTATATAAACCTTACTAATTTTGAGACATTTTCCATTCAATGGAACAAATTTATCAAAGATTTACTCTTATTCGGAAATCATGATTTTAAAGCTAAGTTTTTTGCTAAGTTTTTTGCTATTTGAACATTGCCAGTTCTTTTTTACTCTTTATATTGCATTTCTACATTTTTTTATACAATATTTAAAAAAATCATTTTAATTGCTACAACAATGAATGACTTATCAGAAATGTGACAAATACTGTTGGAATTACCTAAACTATTGTTCTTTTATGAATCATGTGCAGATAGTATTTTTTTGTTGACTAACTTTTTATGTTGACACAAGATTATAGGATAATGCCGTAATGCTTTTGTTTACAAATGTTGTTATAGAAAAAATTGTGTTCGCCAAGACTGTAAGTTGTAACACAGCTTATTTATTAGCGCAGTTTGGCGAAAATGTAACATTGTTATGGTATAAAGTTGACTTAATAAATCAGCTCCAGTTTTTTGAAACTTGTCTGCAACGTAATTCCCCAGCTGATGCTCAAAGCAGGAAGGTGATCTATCGTGCGATCCACACCAGGTGTTTGCGCGAGATGGTAGGCAACCCGCATGACACGCGCGCAGGATTAGTTGCCTACCTGCCAGGCCATGTCCGACGTGCCTTGAGCGCCTGATGTGCAGGCAACCCGCAGCACACGCGCGCAGGATTAGTTGCCTACCTGCCAGGCCAGACATCGCCAAGTCCGACGTGCCTTGAGCGCCTGATGTGCAGGCTGCCCGCACGACTTCCGTGCAAGATTAGTTGCCTAGTGCAAGGCGTCGTGTGCACAGCCGAGTCCGACGGAGCGTGGCGCGATTCTAAAGACAGATAAGCCGATTAAGAAACAGACTACAATACCAGCATTGCAATCCTATGTTATTCTGCCAAGTCAGCTAAGCATAGCAATGAGTACAGTTATATGTTTTCGTTTGTTATTTGCCCCTAATACTATTATTGGTATAAATCAAGGCAGTTGAGGTATACGGAGCAGATTTGACTCGGTAGTAACGCGGCTGGGGTTCGATTCCCGTGGTCGTCCTTCCTACTTGCAGTTTTTGCGGGGTAAATAATTCTCTCAGTCGTTAGGAAGATTTCATACCATACCGTATAGGCCACGACCACCAGTAACTAAATTTGTGTAAGGGGAGGGGAGGGGGACAATATTGAAAGTAGCAACTGGTGGGAAATATGATTGCTTACGATGATAATGGGGGGGAGGGTCTGGGTATCCCCCCCCCCCCCCCGTTGTACTATGTGGGTCAAGGGCACAAGCCACGGAAATGTTTGATTTTCAGGAATATGATTTGAACTCTATTTTTTAATGCACATTTTTTCTTGACATAGGTAGTAGGTATGGCTTTGGAATTGTGTGTCGATCATCCCTACGCTTATACCATCCCGCCATACAACGGAGATCGTACAGTGAGGTCCGTGAAGTTAGCACCGCCCATTAACGCACTAATTATCTCATGTGTGGGATGAATTAGTGCACAATTAGTGCGTTCGATCGGCACTAATTTTATAATTAGTGCGTCATCCGTTTCCGAGAAAAACGCACTTTACTATGGGCGGTGCCAACTTCACGCAGCACCGCCCATTGACGCACTAATTTTAAAACCCACGCAGGCAATTAGTGCACAATTAGTGCGTTCGATCCCCCCATTCCCATAATTAGTGCGCACTTACTTTTCGAGTTATTCGTGAATAACCGTGGGCGGTGCAGCACCGCCCATTGAAAATTTCAAGGTTTTCAGCACGCCATGTTTTAGTGCACAATTAGTGCGTTCGATTCCCCCCATTCCCATAATTAGTGCGCACTTACTTTTCGAGTTATTCGTGAATAACCGTGGGCGGTGCAGCACCGCCCATTGAAAATTTAAGATTTTCAGCACGCCATGTTTTAGTGCACAATTAGTGCGTTCGATTCCCCCCATTCCCATAATTAGTGCGCACTTACTTTTCGAGTTATTCGTGAAAAACCGTGGGCGGTGCAGCACCGCCCATTGAAAATTTCAATGTTTTCAGTACGCCATGTTTTAGTGCACAATTAGTGCGTTCGATCCCCCCCATTCCCATAATTAGTGCGCACTTACTTTTCGAGTAATTCGTAAATAACCGTGGGCGGTGCAGCACCGCCCATTGAAAATTTCAAGGTTTTCAGCATGCCATGTGTTAGTGCACAATTAGTGCGTTCGATCCCCCCCATTCCCATAATTAGTGCGCACTTACTTTTCGAGTTATTAGTGAATAACCGTGGGCGGTGCAGCACCGCCCATTGAAAATTTCAAGGTTTTCAGCATGCCATGTTTTAGTGCACAATTAGTGCGTTCGATCCCCCCCATTTCCATAATTAGTGCGCACTTACTTTTCGAGTTATTCGTGAAAAACCGTGAGCGGTGCAGCACTCGAAAAGTAAGCACTCGAACTCGAAAAGTAAGTGCGCACTAATTATGGGAATAGGGGGGATCGAACGCACTAATTGTGCACTAAAACATGGCTTGCTGAAAACCTTGAAATTTTCAATGGGCGGTGCTGCACCGCCCACGGTTATTCCCGAATAACTCGAAGAGTAAGTGCGCACTAAATATGGGAATAGCGGGGATCGAACGCACTAATTGTGCACTAAAACATGGCATGCTGAAAAACTTTGAATTTTCAATGGGCGGTGCTGCACCGCCCACGGTTATTCGCGAATAACTCGAAAAGTTAGTGCGCACTAATTATGGGAATGGGGGGGATCGAACGCACTAATTGTGCACTAAAACATGGCGTACTGAAAACATTGAAATTTTCAATGGGCGGTGCTGCACCGCCCACGGTTTTTCACGAATAACTCGAAAAGTAAGTGCGCACTAATTATGGGAATGGGGGGAATCGAACGCACTAATTGTGCACTCAAACATGGCGTGCTGAAAATCTTAAATTTTCAATGGGCGGTGCTGCACCGCCCACGGTTATTCACGAATAACTCGAAAAGTAAATGCGCACTAATTATGGGAACGGCGGGAATCGAACGCACTAATTGTGCACTAAAACATGGCGTGCTGAAAACCTTGAAATTTTCAATGGGCGGTGCTGCACCGCCCACGGTTATTCACGAATAACTCGAAAAGTAAGTGCGCACTAATTATGGGAATGGGGGGGATCGAACGCACTAATTGTGCACTAATTGCCTGTGTGGGTTTTAAAATTAGTGCGTCAATGGGCGGTGCTGCGTGAAGTTGGCACCGCCCATAGTAAAGTGCGTTTTTCTCGGAAACGGATGACGCACTAATTATAAAATTAGTGCCGATCGAACGCACTAATTGTGCACTAATTCATCCCACACATGAGATAATTAGTGCGTTAATGGGCGGTGCTAACTTCACGGACCTCGTACAGTGGTATACCAGCGCTCCGTTGTATGGCGGGATGGTATAAGCGTAGGGATGATCAACATACAATTCCAAAGCTGTACAACATACCAAGGTGTTTATATAAGTTGGTATACAAACAGGGACCCGAACCTTTATTAATAAAGGTTCGGGATCCGGTTCCGGTTCTTAAACAAATAATCTTAAAGGTTCGGTTCCGGTTCCGGTTCCTGCATAAAGGTTCCGGGTTCCGGTTCCGGTTCTCAAATTTTAAATCAAACCAGATTATAACACTTCAGTATTATGTCAAATTTAATGGAATTATTGGATTTGGATTTTGTCCTATGAATGAAGCACTGGTGTAGTGGCTGTAATATGCGTACAGAAGTCACAGGATGATGCGCAGACTAAATCTCAGAGTCAGAAGAGACAGTGGCGGCAATTTTCTCCATAAGACGGCGTAAACATTCATTTTGCCAGAGCTTCATAATGTCAGCAATGCAGTTCTCATCGCAGTAGTCAGATTCAAAAATTGAAAACTCGAGCATCATTTGAAAATGAAGGATTTTCAAGAATTAAAAAAGTCTACAAAAAATACTACTAGGTAGAAATTTTATCATAAAATAAAACTTTTTACAACTTTAGGAATAATATTTATTGAAAATATCATAATATTAATATCCAAGTGTTTAAAAATTAAATCGTACATGTTTCTTTTATTAAAAGAAGGAACCTTAAAGAACCTTTAAGAACCTTTAAGAACCTAATTGATTATAAAGGTTCGGGTTCCGGTTCCGGTTCTTGGGGAAAAAAGTATAACGGTTCCGGTTCCGGTTCTGGTTCCAAAATTATAAAGGTTCATACCGGTTCTAGGTTCCGGTTCCGGTTCCGGTTCGGGTCCCTGTATACAAATAAATACAATCAGAGAGGGGAATTGAATCAGAAGTGGGATTTCCCCCCTTTCCTCCCCCTACCCTTCCTTTGACGACCACTCCTACGTCCCGCGTCTAATAATAATAATTTGATTATGAAATCAAATGACACAGAATGTACGTTACATAAAAGAATTCTTTTCATTCCCTCTTTCTTCGTCTCGCAGGTTTTATAAATAATTTTTTAAATTGATGAATAACAAATTATTCTCAGTATACTGTTGGAGTTTCTGGCGTAGAGAAACACTGGAATGGTGTGTCGGTGATTGTTGAGTATTCTATCTAGACATTGAATCTCGGCATATTGAAGTATGTAGGTCGTCCTTTAGCGTGCAGCAGTCTGAGATTTACAATCTTTTTGAATTAATTTATCGCTGCGCTGAAGGTAGCTTGTAGTGCAGCAGTAACTCCTAATTAGCCGGAGAATATCAACTGCGGAAGTTTCGTCGAGAGCGTTCACATTCATCATGGCGCGTCGCAACTTTAACCCGAACCCCGGGGTTGGCAAACGACCATGTTTATGAAAGTCGTGCTTTTCTTCGTCCGAGCTTCGTGAATGATGCACGTGTTGGGTGTGAAATGTGACGGAAAGCGCGTTTTATTTCGCAGTTTGGAACTTGATACACTTTCTTGAAAAGAATCTTGACGTACGATCAACACAAGAATCGATATCGAGAACGAAATCAATGATTATGGTGGGTATATTTGAAGACACCGACGCTGGTCTGGGATCAACAATGTAAACTGTCCCCTCACCGTGTCTATATCACGTGACGCCGCGCCGTCTCGACGCTAAAAGACGTCGGTCTACAGGATGTGACGAGGGATGGCGTCGATGCGATAACTACTCTTACATCGTCTTCATCAGTCTTATACTCTAATCGAAACTCTGAAAGAACGGCGAACAGATTTTGCTTCGTATCTTCACGATTACAGTGATTCTGCACCCCTGGATTTGCTTCGAGATGTGATTGTGTCGCCGAAGACTTTGTAGAAGTTTACTCTCTGAGTTATTACCCAAGTGAAACTGCAGGTCTCGCCTACAAACTCCTCGCAATCATTCGCTAACACTAGTACTGATTCAACAGCACAACAGTTCCAAGAAACTGAATCAAACAAGCAAGACACATGCATTTCTCCGGATTCTGGACACAGAGTCTCTCAGTTGGTTTTCTATGACTCACTGGCGGAGTCTGGACGACATGTGACTCATCATAATGAACAGTTTCCGAACTCCGCGCTGCGTCAATCAATATGACCAGTGTCTCTCGGAAACTGGCGCGATGGAAATGAAGAAGAAGAAAGCGACGTGTGTGATCGATAATCCGTCACTAGGCGTCGCGACGTGTCTCACGCGTGATGTAACACGTGTGGGTGGACTGCGTTATGACACGTACGACACGTCACTAGGCGTCGCGTCTCACGCGTGATGTAACACGTGTGGGTGGACTGTGTATGGAAGATGACACGTACGACTTGTTACTGCGCCGTGCACCTGCTGCTGGCTGCATTCATTAGCGCCCTGCAGGCGGGGAATGTGCAACAATGCACCGAGATGACACGTCACTAGGCGTCGCGTCTCACGCGTGTTGTAACACGTGTGGGTGGACTGTGTATGGAAGATGACACGTACGACTTGTTACTGCGCCGTGCACCTGCTGCTGGCTGCATTCATTAGCGCCCTGCAGGCGGGGAATGTGCAACAATGCACCGAGATGACACGTCACTAGGCGTCGCGTCTCACGCGTGTTGTAACACGTGTGGGTGGACTGTGTATGGAAGATGACACGTACGACTTGTTACTGCGCCGTGCACCTGCTGCTGGCTGCATTCATTAGCGCCCTGCAGGCGGGGAATGTGCAACAATGCGCCGAGATGACGCAGTGCACGATTTCACAAACAAAGGAAAAGTACAGACCCGAAATCAGTTTTATTCATTTTAGTTCGTTGGCTGTTTTTGTGATGCAGTGCGAAGACAGAAGAGGAATTTGAATTGTTTGGAGTTTGGATGTAATTTCAAATGTCAATGTCCATGACGCAATGTCGATATATTCACGCGTAGAGCGAGCGAGGCGAGCGCCTCCTGGACTCTTTTGGCTCGGATCTCTCCACATTTTCCTTGATCAAACTGAAAATTTGCACACACACAAAGACCACAATTAGCGGTTTGCAGTGTAAATTATGGAATTGCAATTCAAGGTGTTGCACATCTGTGCTTTCTCATCAACGCGTTGCACTGAGCGTTTCCATAGTTTATCAATGTGGCCCCTTGGATATTAAATCTATATTCAATTCAATGGTACAGTCGACACTCGACAGAGTGAAATTTGCCACAATATTGATGTCTGCAATGGATTGTCCCTTGGGTCCTGGCGCATGAAAGTTTCATATCATTTGACATTTAAAGGCCAGAAAGCAATGAAGATGGATGAGACGTAGTCGACAGTTGTGTTGCGACAGTCTCACGTCCATGCGGTAAGTCCGGACACCTCCACCAAAAGTAATAGCTTGATTCTTTGAGATTGGAGAATTGACGAGTAATGCACGAGTAATTGGCGCTTTTGATATTCTGGCACAGTGTGGATAACATTCATACTTCGATATTCAGCGATAGTTTCTTGGCAGAATCCTCGAGTTATCAAACTTTGATTCAACATTTCGATCCATAATCACCTTCTCAGACTATGCGAGGAATAAAGTTCTAGATAATGAATAGTTTTTTTCCCTCCATCGTGGACCATTTATTATAAAACTTCTCTGAAGTTATGAGCGATAAAACTGCATGAAAGTCAAAAGTCAAACTTTTGGATCAAAAATGTTAAAAGTGTGGTCAACGATGACCATATTCATCCATATCAACGATATTATGACGGTCATAATATCAAAAATACCTCATAAGGTACCCGAATGCGTGTAAAATTGGTTTCAATGCCAGCGTATAACGGAATGTGTGTACGAAGTGTTGAATGCCATAGAAACCTCTGGAGTACTGCTATTCTCGGTATACGCAGACAGAGATCCATTCGCATTACATCACATCTTCTCGAAACTCTCAGGTCACTCATCGTCCATCTGTCTCTCGATAAGCTACTCATTAATCAACTCAGATGAACTTTAAATTCTTTAATTGTATAGACGACGACGACTTTAATTAATCTGAAATGACTCGCAGCGTAATTGAGCAATCAATTCATCGGCCGTTTCGATACGAATGACCAGAGAGGTCTGTGGAGGGGACGTGACGCTGGAGTCTATTGTTCGTTGTCAACACGACGTGCGGATGTGTGAGGTACATACATACCTCATCCTCACACTCTTAGTACAATGTGCACAGCGTTACGAGACGGTTTATTCACTGAGAGCTTTAATTAGACTTCTTACTCGGGACGATCGCGGTAGGTTGCTGCTCCCGGTAACTGAGCGAGATAAAAAGGAGGAGAGTTTTGCTCTTTTGACTTGTTTTTCTTTAGCGTGATTCGTGAAAGTCACCGTCTTAGACGAAGAATGCACTTTTTGAGCATTTGACATCTGGAGGTGTACGGTTTGTTACGTCCTGAGCGTGCACAGGCTTAGTTCGACGCAGAACAGTGGCGAGATCTCGTCACGTCGAGATCTTGTCACGTCTGTTAGAGTCAGTGCCAGTCGGATTCACCTTCGCCTTGTGCCTCGAGACTCGCAGATTGTCGCGTCGAATGTCAATACTGTGAAGGAGGATTGACAGAACTGACTAACATCTCGCCAAGTGTAAAGCTCCACACATTCCAGTATTGATTCGGGTGTTCGGGCATGCCCATCTTAGGAGTGCAATATTTATCATAAATATTTGTTCATTCGTCATTGTGTTTGTCAATAAACTCGTATTCTGTGTACCTCCATTCTCCAGCAATTAGTACATCATTGAAGTCAAATTAAATTGACGTCTCGCAATTCAATATTGACCGAGTGGCGCTATTTTTAGATGTGACATGTTACGTCACTATTATCTGAAAATGTTAATTACATCATTACTTGTTTGTTAGGCGACGGTATATGAGAGGTGAACAAATAAACGTTTGTGCGATCTTTTGACGTCTTCCTACCGGATTCACGGTCGAGATCCGTTGATGAAAACGTTTAGTGTTCGTCACTGCAGCAGATTGTTTTTACGAAGTGCCGTCAAAGCTAAGCTCTTGCATGGTGAATCTGGAGCCACAGTTTAGTTCGGAACATCGCCGCTACAACATCTGCTTTAGCAGTGTGTTTCGTTGAAATGTTTTATAATGTTGTTGAGTGAAGATTTGTAACTATTTGTAAAGAGTGTGATAGTTTTCCGGCTACATCCGCGTTTCTTATCTCTTGCGTGTGTCGTGAATCATCGCGACGCCATGTTCCATCATCATCATCACCACCATCTCCTGACCGACGCCTCTCCGCCGGTCAAGTTCCGCACGCAGGTGCCGATGACGGCGTCGAGCGGCGTCGCGCACCACGACTTCCGCAAGACGTCGGGCTGGAGGACGTCGGCCGTCGCGACGGCGCCGCGGTAGGTTCGACGTACTGAGCAGGGGGGCGTTGCCGGAGATGAGTTCACACCTCATGAGCCCACAGGAAGTCGGCACTCGACGCTTTTAGAAAGACTTCCCGCCATTTAAATAGATACTTCTTGAATAGATTACATTTGAACTGTGTTGATACACCCATACAACTGTTTGTTCCGTGATAGTAATGGGTCATAAAAACACGGCAATGATTTCTTTATTACACGACATTTAGTAATTTAGTCGCCTCGAATACTCGTCTCATTGCCTTATTGATTGATTTGTACAGGAATCAATGTAATCGATTTTTTGACACTCGTGACCTAAAGATGACGGACTTGATCTATTTATTCGTTGTACAGAAATCAAGAGAGAACAAAATGACATTTGAGAAAGTACATTTTTTTTCAAAATTGCACATGGCTTGAAACGTTGACAAGGTTTCGGTTGTCATGCTGATTCTCAAAGAAAATATAAAAAATCAGGACACTGTCGTTCGAATATTTTTGTTGATTCGAAGAAAGTAATCATCTGAACGGTTAGATATTTTCTGTCTAATACGAGCACGAAATGTGTGTTGTAAAGTATGACCTGTTTGCTAGTGATGTATGTGGTAGTTGAAATGTGCCGTCTGGTTTGTAATTGCTGTGACGTCGAGCCTCAATTTCACGGACCAATGTTTCAGTCGAGACCAAGATGATGCTCTCAAGATCAAAATGAAAACAGGAGACTATTTTGTGTAGATATTTCACAAATACACAGCAAATCTACCCCAGCCTTACGAAACCTAACATCTGGTTTGAATCCACGAAAAAATTATAACAATACGTTGCGGTTATCTGCGTTGTCTTTGCAACAATGCAATACTAGAAACAGTATAAAACATAATTGAATGACGGAAATGGAATAATAAAGGGATAGAAAATTAAAGGCCACATTATACTGGAAGTATTTTTGTTAAAAAAATGTAAAATCATTATTATAAATGTTTTGTTTAATACTTTTTTTAAATGTATTTTATTGTTTTTACTTTACTTACAAACTACGATGATGTTCAGATTCGATGTGATGTTCAATGTATCTGCTCTTCGACAACCATAATAATAATAATAATAAAAATATTGTAAAAACTACTTGCAATGATGATTTAGCGACATTTAGAAATTTTAATAGAATATCTATTAGTAAATAACATACATGCATAACGATTAAATCGATCGAACGCAGCTCTTTTCAATAAGCCGTTTCACACATACCTAGTCTACTATTAATTAGCAGAGGGATGGCTAAATGTAAATCCGATGAATTTGACTGGTGTTGCGGAATTAGCACGTTAACTCCGCTAGTAGCTGCGCAGACCGCACTGCACACAATCCGTTGGTTCGAGTTAATGTCATCGGCAGCAACCACGGGATCAAACCAAATTCATGGAATATCAGATACCTATAATTTTAGTAGAGCTATCAGAGATCAAACAACAGCCTTCGTGGATTTACAAAAAAAATGTTTTTTACATTTGGTGGCAGAAATGGTATATTTAAAATTCTTGATTTTATTGCGGTCTGAAGAAGATATGTTGTGATGAAGATGAAAGATGATGTCTGCAGTGACGTGTTATATCCTGGGATAGTTCCAAATCGCCTGCCGCGGTATGCTAACGCGATGCCTCGACGATGATGACGTCGACGATCTTGGGGCTTGCGAACAGTTCAACTGCTAGACGAAGTCGCGTGAACTGGAGGGTGAGGATGAATAATGTCGCCGTGTTTATAGCTGCGGCCTCCAGAGATGAGATCTCCATCACATATCGGAGGAGGAGAGCATCATCAAACTGTCTCGCATTCCTGCTTTGTGATCCTGGGAATTCCACAGGCGAAATCCTCCTGGATCAATGTTCGCCAGAAATTCTAGTTTGAATATATTACAAAACAGAAGGGCAACTCGTCTTTCTTTGCGTGAAAACTATAAAACAAAAGCCAGCGTTTGGATTTGAGGTCGAGGTAACAATGAAATATTGACGCAGCACGGTCGCCGATATAAGTTCGATTTATAAAGGTCCATGTTGGAAGAAAAAGCGATGTAAAGCGACCTTTTTGAAGAATGTCACTCCATTGTAAATATGTTTTGTCAACCTCGCGCGTGTTTCCTGTGAAGAAGTATTACATCAGCACATTGGAACGACTTCCAAGAAAGCTATCGCCGTGTAATGCACGTTCCATGCGACACTTCGCATTGTCCTCGGAACCCTCGCCATTATGCAGATGCAAGTTCTGGAGGGCCAGTTATTACTCGCGACTTGGTTGCCGAGTGCGCATATTAATGGTTGCATTTGAATATCTGACGGTTTCGTCCGCAGCCCAAGACAATAGGGCCTCGCATTCGATCACGCTGATAGTCGGTATGCGTTCTGATACAAACAAGCGATGAACAATAATTGAAATATTTTATTTTTGAGGTACACCCGGGACTCATAAATTGTTTACTACAATATTCGAAATCCTTTTCAAAATTTGAATATTCAAACGAAAACACAGAGGTAAAAGCAGAGAGCGAACATGTGGGACTGGAGGGTTGGAATATCCCAACAACCAACCACCTCATACATATTAATTCTTTCTCACAGATATTGACGGTAATTCCAGCTCAACTTAGTTTCTGACCGCGGGTGTAGACAATGTTTGTCACTACATCGGTCAATACGGGTTTATTATTGGTTTTTAATACCAGAGTCTTTTGATAAATGACAGGCAATTTACTGGCGAACTCCCTTACAATACAAGTTTCTAAGGCCGGGTAGGACCAACATTGGATTAAGTTAACTATATCGATAGTTAGTGGAAATTAGTGAATCTTATTGGCTATGGAATTCGCGCCAACTGGATTCATTGGTTAACTGCCCACTAACTATCGATAATTAGCTAATCCAAAGTTGGTCATACCCGGCCTAAGAGCCGGTCTTTCAATAGTATGCTAAACTAGTAGTTAAGTTTTAAACGATCATTTGAGGATTGTCATTGGTTGTTAGCATTGGAATATAGTCCTAATTAACTGTTTAAAATTTAGCAGGGCATTGAAAAACTGGCCCTTAAAATCACAAAAAATTGCAGGTTCTTATGGAGGAATAGGCATATTATGGCGCGAAGCATTTCGCTGATGTTAAACTGTGCTTTTTATATTATTTTTATTACCTACTTTCTTGGCTCAATATGAACAGAATAATGTGTCTACAATTAACTTTATTGAAGATAATAGGCTGTTAAACGTTATGAAATTATATGTCTTGTATAACACGACCATTAACGAGGCATCATTAACTTATGGTTACTTCCGCCTTGTTGCAGTCACAAGAATGGCACCAAGGCCCCGGGCCCCTCCAACGGCACGTCCCCGATTTCCCGGCCCAGCGCGGGCGGCTCGCCCATGCTGCCGTCGCCGTCCCCGGGCCGTGGGGCGCCGGCGTCGCTCAACAGCACCGCTGCGGCGTCGGTCAACGGAGGCGACGTCGCCGGCCTGCAGGAGGGACACTACGACGCCGTCAAGGTAAGCGTCGCACATCGAACAATTGTTTCATTTTACACCAGTAAGATGTTATTGTGGTACAATGCCATTTCGGGTTTATATTTAGAATTTGTTTGAAAGTGATCGTATTATTTGGACTCTTGTGCGTCAAGTCATGCTTTTTACGGTTTTTGGTTTTTGGTTTCCCTATAATATTGTGGATGGCTTCCAAACTGAAAATTAGCATTTTCCCGATCAATTGAAATTTTGTAACGTCAATGAGACCAATATTTTATCAATTATATTACATAATTTCAGCGAAATCGTCAAGAACTGAAGAGTTATTTTGATTGTAATGCGAAGAAAATGTACCGCACCTTGATATATTGCGACTCATTAGGCTTTTTTATATCTGTTTTCCAAGGTCTGTAGATCAACAACTAGGTAAACACAACGCATTAAATTTTGCATTCACTCCAACGACTAGCTTATCAACGTTTAATTGCAAACTATTTACCGGTATAATATAAACGAGTCGCTAAGAGCTAGGAAGCTAAGAGCAAGGTCGCATAGTTTTTACTTTCAACTAAAATCTTGTTTTGATGTTGGATTTGAATCTCCGCAGAGAGATTGTCATGATCTCCGCTCTCGTTGCGTCTCCCTGCAGCAGTCGTATTCTCTGTTTCATCGCCACCACGTGTTGGCAAGTCCTTGACATTGTGTGCCAACACTCGATATAATTCTATGTGCACTTGCGATTGTCCGCGCCAAGAAGAACAACTCCTAGTTGGAGAGATCTGATAAGTGTGTTTCCAAGTGACTGGCGATTACATTGTTGGCATTCTGCGGCAAGGTAGGGCCAAGGGACAATTAGCAGGCTCTCGTGCATGCATTAACCTTGCGGCGTGGCAACAAGGGCATCCTCGGCGACACATGTGGAATAATCATTCCGTCAGAACCCTGATGCAGGGAGAAGTGCCAGAACGAGATGTCGAGATAATATACCTCCCTCATATGTACACCTTTGTGCGCACATTTGCCCGTTCAAAATACTGTCTAAGTACGGTAAAAATTATATTTTGTTGTTTTTGGCAAAAAAGGAATGAAATGAATGCATGAATATCAACGCGGTCAATATTATCACTTTTATTACTTTTCTTAATCCAATAAGGTACATTTTTCTTTTGTTGCTCTTTCCTTACCTTTTTCGGTTTATTTCTTATTAATTTGTATATTTTATCCAAACTTTTTACAAATATTTTGATTTTCAGTTACTCACTCTTTCACTCTTAACCCTTGACTTAATCACTGTTTTGATAGTCCTTGGAACTGAATACTGACCTACACAACAAGGTTTTATTTTCTCGATCGAAATACGCAAAGCAATATAAGCCAGACATTTGGGAACTCAATAAGTAACTTCTCCAAATGTCTAGCTGAATAAGGCTTATCGGTGGTTACCAAGGCAACATCTTCATAGATGGCCAAAAGTGAACTTTATCTCACGATATCGGGAGATTGTGTAGTGACATTCAGAAGTTGTTAACGCGTTTCCCATGTATACACATGGGGATGGAAAGCAACTTATAAAAGTCAGTCTACAACCTGCTCTATCTAGACTTTTGAGCTCTCTCATTGGTTGGATTTGTCTTTAAAACTTTACGGAGAGAATGAATGTGTTCGCTGATTTGTTGGCGCGCTCCAAGAGTACATGTATCCTGATACTGATCAATCATCCCACTGCTGCTGGATCTGACGAGGCGATAAGTCCTCGTGATTGGGTGTGATTCTGGACGCTCTCCAGCTTCTCTGGCGGACTGAAGTGTGATTATCAGACCTCTAGATGGCCGGTGGCGTGGACACGAGCCAGCGAGGAGGCGTGTGTCGGTATCAAAACAAGACACATGTATGGACACCGCGGGCCGTGCCACTCGTCTTGCCTATCTGCACGGTGCAATCGTGCGCTTTATCGTTATTATATATTTCCACCTACCCGCGGAGTTAACTGCACGACATGTTTTCCGAGTTAATCATTTCTTGTCTTTACGACCGATATGAATCACGAGAACCTCGTCAGCAGTGATGACCTTGCGAGGGCCGGAACATGGGCCTCGTGGTGGCAAAGCTAATTGCCTTTTTTGTTTTAGTTATTATTTATCAAAACATAAAGAACAAATAACAATGTATTCAATTTTTCCACAAAGTCAATTGACTTTTGTGGATAATCACCTAAAAGTAAAATTAGTGAATACAAAAAAATACTGATTACAAAAGGGCAACAAAACAGAATAATAACATAATCCAAACACAAATAATTTTAAACATTATGGAAGTATCTAGTCTTGTAATAGTAGGTATACATGTCTATGGTTTTACAAACTGTTGAAACCTTACCAGAATCATCCAGAATCTACGAAATCTAGCTAATGAGTCTTGCCTTGCAGTTGTGACGAAATCTGTTATAAATTGACTTACTTAAATTCTGATTATTTCTTTGTTTACGAAAGTAACAGTACAACAATTTGTAATGAAATTATTTTAAAAATCGTTCCTATTTGGCCACGAAACGACTTCGTGCCATCTGTGGAGTAGTTTTTCTCGCAAACGATTAGCGTTGGCTGAATGTTTTTCCTGCGAGTGCACTGAATTCCATCTGCAGCAGACCATCTCGAGAAACAATGATTCGTTGTTTTGCTTCTACTCACGAATGAACCAATTACACTGCTTACAAGTCAGGCGGAGTTGCCCGACGTGGAGCACAGAGCACGAACTCCGAGTTCGACACACATTTGTAAAGGGCATCGGATTCAAAGGTCCACATATCTGGTCGAAGGGACGTACGGTATTATTATCGAAAACACCAGAATTATTTTCTTTAATTGCTCAACAATATTCTCGAAGTAATTTTGGAAACTTTTACGCAGTTGCTCACAATGGTGTTACACGGAAATATTCAATCTTAGGAAAACGATGAAATTAATGTGCGTTTGGAGTTCATCTGGTATTATTTTTCGACTATTCACTTCTTCAGTGAAAAGATGAGTTTTCGTTATAAAAAGCATTGGATTCGATTTGTGTGGTCTTTTATTTCTGTGATTTTATCTTTGTTTCTTTCACAAGGCATTGAGAATGATCGAAAGAAAACGCTCGAGTTAGAAGTATATTTATATAGGGAAACAAAACAATAGACCCCAAAAGTTTAGACCCCTAAACTTTGGTTTTACCAAAGTTTGGTAAACGAACTTTACCCCTGAAAGGATAAAAAACGAAAAACATCATTGCACAAAAACGTGCCCTTTGGCCCGCCTCGATACAGGAATCTAGGAAGAATCTGGTTTCCTCCATTAGCGTGAAAGTAATTGCCCGACTCATAACACTGTTACTAATTAGTCTCTTGCGCATCAACACGCGTGATTGACGCGTTTCCCACGCACAGGTGCGTAGCGTGACCTCTAGAGCACGCTTGACCGGACATCTAGGTCGCTTGACCTCGCCACACATGCAGGCAAAAGGTTAATTGGTGAACCTGGTTCTAGCGGTCAATTATTTCGTCTCACCAGCTAATCGATTCTTGATTTCACGCGAACTGTGTGGGATTTTAATTGATATACGACATTATCGAGGGCATTCGTTTTGTTTTACGATTTTTCAGGTATTTATGAATTAATTAGTATATTGATTGTTAAATGTCAAGTTTGATTTCCCACGCAACGATTTTAGGTCATACCCTAATTACAGTTTTATTTTATTTCCTTTTATAGCATTAGCGATGTAAATCATTATTTTTAAAAGCTTTAGGTATCTGCAAAGTTTATAAAAAATAGTCGCATACAACCGAGATGATTTTTCATAATTTAGAAGTTGCCATTTTGTATCTATTATTTTCGGAGTGTAGCCGCATTGTGACTCCCCAAAATAATAAAAGTATAATCACGCTACTTTTTCCTATTAGTACTTCATTGTCTTAGAACTTTCTGAACTCAGCTGGCCATGGTTTGACCGATGCATGGACCACTTGATTCGCACTCTGCTAGTAATTAGTGATGATGGTTGATGCCGATGTGGACCACCCGCCGAGCTGCTCGCTTCCTTGTGACAAACAATAGAGTCTGTGACTACTTGACTTCTTCTGCGCACACACGCTGACTTATTGCCGCTCCGCACGCCATCTCGAGTCGCATTGTCTCGCGCAGCGCACATCGGGATGCTGTGCTGAGTCATCCTTCAAGAGCAGGCTTCTTCATGCATAATCACAAGCAACGGTGTGAATCTCACAGTTATTATTCGCACTTTTGGCACGGACCTATTTTTTCTAGTAGCATCGTTTCATCGATCGATCTGAAATTTTGCACACATGTTAGGACCAATGCGGCGGCTTATGTCAATCGGGAACAAAATCTTCTGGCGACAATGAGATGCGATCTTCTTACTGCTGACTAACGAGTAGACGTTTCGGTTGCTGGATGGAGACATCTATAGTTCAGAAAAGTAATTATGTTGAATTTTAAACTGTCATGGTACTCGTTATTAGATTGAACATTTGTTTCAGAGTGTAGAAATGATTATTTTATTAATCTGATGTTTCGCGGCTGTAATTTGCTACCCTCTGAGAAAAAAATAAAAAACATTCATCAGTTACAAGAAGGTGGCACAAAACGTCAGATTCTGTACGGTGAAGTACTCACAGTGCTTCAATTGATTCAAATTTACGTTAGTGCCATATGTGGAGGTAAATCATCGACCTTCTCAATTCTCAACCGGTCCCAAAAGCTGTACTGAATTATTTGTTATTATTTAAAGCAGCTGTGATTTGTAGAAGTTATTTTTTTTTCACAAATTGGAGTGCGTTTATGCTGGAATTTCTTCCTGTCTGTATTGAAATTAAAATACGCGATCCAGCTAAATAGCTCTACCGCTAGTTGTCCAATATCCATTACGTACCGCTCGTTCCAGAGCAGATATGATGTGGTCAGATGGAACAAGATTGTAACGGGTAACACGAAGATAAATTACTCTGATATTTCTATTAGGACCTGAATGATGGTGAAACTTGACAAGCTGTCTGTGTCCATGTTGTGAGGCGAAATAACTAATGGACGGAGGAACAAAAGCCGCGAGAGATCGTCAACACTTCGTGTGGCGATCTTCATCACTTCCCGGTCCTCTCGGCGTGTACCTGCCGCCGTCGCCATGGCAATGACCTCGTGACCTCGCCGCGTTTTGGCCACATCTCGCGGGGATGACCTAATAAGGGGCAGATCAGATCGCGCTCGCCTTGGCGGTGCGTGCGTGGGTCGCCGCTAGCTCTCGACGCCGTGGAGTGACTTTGAACCACTTCAGTCGACATCGATGTCGAAGAGTGTTCTGTCACGCGCATGCTCGCCGCCACCTGTGTTTGTGCCGCGCTCGAGTGTCAGGTGAGACCACAAGAACCTCCCGAGAGCGCGGAAGTCTTCTTTTGACATCGCCTGCACGATTAACTGCGCTCGCTCGGAATAGCTGTAACCACGTGTGTATTGCTCAGTGCTCGGCGGGAGTCTGCGAGTGTCGGCCGCGATGATCAGCGTCGGAGGACCTGACTCGGCCGTCAAGCGTCTCGACGCGCTCTTCAGAGACGTCCAACTGCATCGGGATCAGCAGGCGGCCATCGCCGAGGAGCTGGCCGACGCCGTCGCCGTGCCGGAAGTCGAGCTTGACAAGAAGAACTGCGACATCCACGGCGCCCACAAGGAGAATGTCGGCGGCGGCGTCGGACGTCGCGGCTCTCTCGGCAACATCTTGCACCACCGTCGTGACTCCGTGGGACCGCGTCGTGACTCCATGCCGACGCTCAACGTCGCCCCTCTGCGACGGCGAGACTCCACGGGTCTGGCGCAGTCCCCGAGCCTCGTGCATCCGTCGGCGTTCCCGTCGATGTTGCGTCGTGACTCCCTCGCCTCCTCGACGGGCTCCCTGCGGAGAGACTCGTTGAACCGACGAGGCTCTCTTGGCTCCACGGGATCGCTCAACCGAAGAGACTCGAACCTAGGTCCGGCGGTTCCTTTGAGAAAGGATTCGCTTGGATCGACAATCAATACGAACGGTACCGGTAACGGTTTGAAATCGATACTTCGCAAAGACTCCGCGGACGTCGCCGCACTGGGGCGGAAAGACTCGCTGGGAATTCCCTCTCTGGCGTCTCTGTTCCCGAGGAAGGACTCTGTCGACTCCGTCAAGTTCCGCAAGGACTCCGTTGACTCTGTGGGCTTCAGACGCGACTCTCTGAACGTGCGACGCGACTCGATCGGACGGCGCCGCTTCTCGACGGATTCGCTGGACGCCGTGCGACGCAACTCCTGGGATCCTGGTCGGCGCGGATCGTCGGGCAGCTCGGGAGGCTGGGACGATCCCATCTGGGAGGAGAACTCCGCCGACAAGGTATGCACGAACACCTGTACATGAGAAATACGCACAGAGGTCAATGTACAGGTCAGCAATAATTTAATAAATCATTTACTTGCAGTCAACGTCATGAATGTCGTAAATTCTACTGGAAAACATTTGAAACTACAGTTTTGTGTTTTTTACACTATATACCTATTTTATATCTTCAGAGATCTGCAAATTAAATCCTACAAGTTACCACTATTTCCACATAAAACATGGGACTTCTCTCGAGATTTAATTGTCAGAAGTTCCCCTCGTCATTGAATTATCTTCTATACCCAGAGCGTGAGAGGTCGTGATGAGTCTGATATCTGCCGTGAACAATGACTTCGTCGTGGTAGTTGTTTCCGGGGGAGTTGATCATTAGGTCGCCTGGTTTGCATGATTATCTGCGGATAACTCATAGCTCAGGCATCCGAACAACCGCATTGCCTTATATGAGGAATCAGAGTCTCATTTGCATCGCACTGATCTCGTCAATTGCCGGAACTGAAAGCATCAATTTCCTTTCAGAGACTATTATTTAGAAATATCGAAGAAGAATTCGAAATATTCTAGCTGCAAACTGGATAATTAATAATTAATTAGTTTTTAGATAAGTATATGCAACTTCTGGAAACAAGTCTTGAATTTGCGCAGAAGTTACAATGGGTATAACTATAAAACATTGCAGTATTTTAGAATTGAACAATTTTTCTGGGGCGAGAATTGTTGTTCTCAGCATGGACCCACTGGCAGGTATAGTTCTTGGACATGTAGATCATGTTCTACATAGCTGTGTATGTCAATCCGAGATCCGATTACAATGATGTGGAATGTCGGTTACGCAACTCGCAAGTTGAATAGCTCATTGCATGCAGAAGTTCACAGCATCTCTTCCGCGCCGCGCATTGCGAAACATCATCATCCTAGCGCCGGGCGGAAGGCGGCCGATTAGTTTATATCATTCATTACGTTACGTTATTAAAAGAGAAAGTGTTCTGGAGCTCATCGTCGTACTCGATCGAGTTGAGATAGGTATTAGTTTTCGCTTACGACGAGGTTGGAAGAGCGCGGAAACCGCCGGCGCGTCACTGATTACATGCAAAGCGTTCTGTACCACTCGGTGACCACGGTGACAACTAATAACTATCATCGTAATCGAACGGCTACCCGTGGAATTAGAAAACAAATAAAAAGTTTTACTTTCGTTTCTCGGCTGTTTGGATGAAGGCGCTTAGTCGACGAGTGTTTGTGGGTGGAGGTGCTTCTTCTTTCGGCGGTGAACAGTGCAGCGGGACGTGCGACAGTTACAGTGTAGTGACTTCGAGAGTGGTTTCGTGCACATGATCTTTGTTTTCGGATGCATTTTTTGATGTTTTAATAAGTTTCGTGTTATCGGAGTTGTTACATTTGTATCTCCCATGTCAATTTAAAAATTATAACCCCATTGAACGTGATCAACGTGATTTTCTCGCGCACGTGACGAACTGCGACTGTGACAATGCGACGACGCTGACATGACGGCGATGATCCGTGCGTGGCGCGACAAGAAGCGTCTGCCGTCGTTCTGGCACGACGTCGCGACGACCCCCACGTGCGTCGACGACCGCTGTCCGCTGGCGGCGGTGGAGGCGACGTGCGACGACGACTCGATCGACGGCGAGCACGTAGACGTCAAGGAGGCGATGCCGGTAGGGTGGAGACGTTGACATATACATAAAGGTTGAAGAATGTTTCAGTCGTAATCAACAAGATTGTCCTGCATAATTCGGTGTCTGAGAGGAAGGAGACCCGATGTTAATTTCCTCAATTTGGAACATGTAATCAAGTTCTATCAATTGCAATTTTATTGAAGTATTCTCTTGGTATCACTCTTACAAATATGGTTTTGAGCTCCTGAAACGGACATCGGGCCTTCTACCTTTGAGATACAGAATTACGTCTAGTTGCAAATGCTCGATGTACGATCTAGTTGTGAACGCCCAACATGATCCGCAGACTATTGGTTCTGTCTGGACTTGTAATTGCTTGCATGCAATCGGCTCGACCACTTTCCATTGCATTGTCGCTGCCAGCTGTTGATCTTGTTCTTGTGACAAATGACAACGAACCTCGAGGACAATTTCCCCGCGACGACGGTGATTAGCGTCTGGCCGTGTCGTGCTCTACTGGCTTTATAGTCCGCGGCTAAACACTCCATTCACGACTTTTCATTAAATGCACATTTGACGCTAGCCAAGACGGCGACAGACAATTGTCAATTACGCCCAAACATACTTGAAAGTGTCTTAACTTTCAACTACTTGAAAGTTGAAAGCTATACTAATTATATTACTTATTATTTTGGTTTATATATTCAGTGTTTTCTTCTGTTCTTTCACTAATTGATGTTTGTAACTAATTTTTGACCTAAGCTAGACGTCATGTCACCACATTGGAATATACATAATCACAAAATCATGAGCACTGCTTATTGCTTAATAGAGAAGTAACCTCTAAGAGTATACGGAGAAGTAATAAATTTTTTTGAATTTATTTGCAAATATTTAAATCAAGCCTATAATTGTACGTAAATTTCAATAACTCTTGAAGTTCTGACCGGTCTGTCTGAAAATTAACACAAAGACCTAAAATGTTAGTCTCAATGACCATTCAAAATTTTAATTTGATCGGTCAAACGTTCCATTTTTAATTTTCAGCCAATCACAGGATTCGTTGAGCAACTTAACATGAGACCGCTCTTATGAAATGTTAGTGTGCGTGTGTGCAAAATTTCAGATCGATTGGTTGAACTACTGGGCATTGTCTACAAAAACACACTACAAAACAAACAAACAGAGAAATGTCATAAAAGTCCCGTAGTAACGCTCGCTAAATGAGTTCTGTCCCTGAGAAATTCCCTGAGACATTAGAATGGACATATATTACGCAGTTACAGTTATTGTGTCGTTTTCCTGACTTTGACTTCTTTGGCAATATCAGGATCGCTATATGTGGATGCCGTGATGACGACGCGATGCATCCTTGAAGCTCACCGATAAGGTGAATATCTATGAGATCAACACTATTAGTTATTCTTTTACTCGTTGAGCAATTGGTCGACATTGTCAACGACATATACGGCATCGGCGTCCTTCCCGCCGGTCCATTTCCCTAGCCGCGTTCAAGGCGAGAGAGTGACGCCGGCGGGACGACGCCGTGGTCACGTGACCTTGAGAGAGTGACGCCGGCTGGACGACGCCGTGGTCACGTGACCTTGAGACGGTGACAGCAGATCGCCGGCATCGCGGGGAGGACGAGGCCAATATGTGTTGCGTATTCCATGCGAATTCATATGCGATTTCAAGTTTCTGCTCTTCAGACATTGGAAAGAGACGAAACGAAATGCGTCAAAAACAGTAATAAAATATCTGAATTTCTTTCAAGAAATTTGACAAATATTTCCAAACATGCATAAATGTCCATAACTTTTGAGGATATCCACAGATTATTCTGAGAATTGAAAAAACATCTAAAATGTTTGTCCCGAGAACCATGCAAAATTTAAAGTTGATCGGTAAAGCGGTTCGAGTTTTAATTTGCAAAAATTACATGATCCTGATTTTTTTTTAAATATGCCAGAGACCGCTTTTGTGACATTAGTGTGGTAGTGTGGTACTACATTTCAGATCGATTGGTTGAAAGGTTTGACCTGGGCATTGCCTACAAAAACACAAACTAAAACAAACAAACAAACAAAGAAGCAGAGAAAGTAAAACCATATAAGTACTTCTGACAACCCGGGATCCCATGTCTAAATATAAGTTTGATTTATTATATGACGCAATTGTGTTCAATGTAAAGTAAGTTCAGAGTTCAATGCAACATGCGCCATGTGCTGACCACATGCTAAGTTACGTCAAAGTTTGCTTTCAAGTCGCATCAATCCAACTTAATCTATGATTCTAGCTTCATGTCTTCTATAACATTGTACCAACATTATCCGAGTCAGAAACCTTGGCGGGGTCTAACACAATTACTTTGAAAACGAATTCATTTATTTTGCCGGACTAAATTGAGAGCTTCGAACTTATTATCAATGAAGAAAAGTTGAAAGCTCGCCTGGAAACAGTGACTGTACAATGGATTCTATAATTCCATTTCAAACACTGGTTTCGTGTGAAATTGGCAAAGTTGCGGCAAAGTACGTCAATTGATAGCAGGAATGTGAGCCTAACTTTCTTCCTCAAGAGGGATTTTATTTAATATAAAAGTTTCTTCGCTCGTTGCTGCGAATCTCTACAATAAAACTGTCT
Source organism: Leuctra nigra (assembly GCA_934045905.1). Lineage (NCBI taxonomy): Eukaryota > Metazoa > Arthropoda > Insecta > Plecoptera > Leuctridae > Leuctra > Leuctra nigra. The sequence goes on along the minus strand of OW203764.1, from coordinate 9,465,448 downwards.
GTTTTTCTCAATTCTGATAGTTTTATTGTAGAAGAGTTTTGCAGAGTGGCCAAAAGACTCAGCCACTGGTTTCCTGATGCAGAAGGTGCATTACATTATTTTCGGAGCCAGCGGAAACTTGGTTTTGAAGTGCTCTTCTTTGACAGCGCACATATTTGTACTCCAGAATAATGCTAAGAAAAGCACATCTTGGACTGTTCTAGTGATCCTGAACGATGTTACGCCACCAAACTTTCATATTAGTTCCAAGTCAGCATTGTGAGGTAATCTGTACTAAAACAAGTTGTGTCCAGCAATGGAGTGGTCAATTCAAACCAACATCTGCACACTATACTGGCAGTCCGATGACAATCCAATCCAATCAAAATTCCGTTAGAACAAAATGTTCTATATAGGCTTATAAATTTATTTGTTATGTATGATAAAAAAAATGCGTTAGTTTATACCATTTAGAGAGAAGAACTGTAAAACGAACTGAAACAAAAACTGTCTAATTTCATTAGTTCGTGACTAACTCGCCATGTTATCTGGAAAATGTTTTTGTAAGGAATTGCAAGCAAGTGTCGCGCTTGGCCAACAAGTGTGTACTTCATGGAGAGTTAATAACAATGAGTCATACATTCCGATGCCCGATCAATGGGATGAATAATATCAAGGTGATCGGCAGCATCTCCATGACTCCATGATGATCTGTGAGTCACCGGGGTCGCAGCATCTCGACATTCTTGCGCCTTGATCTGCATGATGTTGGTCTTATTACCTGTTGCAACGCGTTGTTAAGCGAGCACCGGTGCGTGCATAATAGGAACGATATTTTAAATCAAATTTTGTAGAGGTGATTATTATTTCAATCGCGTATGTTATCGATAGATCGTAATTCTATAGAATATTTTATTTCTTAAAATGTCAGCTGTCTGTTCTTGACCGACTTCGCTTAGCAATTGTGTTAAAATATGATAAAATCTTGGTCATCGTAGCCTTACAGAATTACAATTTTATCGGACACACTGTTCAATTACTTTTTCCATCCAATCGGAGAGTTTTGTTCAAAATCTTAACACAATCCTCACACTTTACATTTATAATAATAATAATAATGTAATTTATTGAGCACATAAAATAGGTACACAATTGGTCTGTATTCAACAATCGAGTCGTTGATCTTCCATACATCCATCTCTTCTCTTCAACTGCTTCACCTCTTCACCGTTTACCTATTTCTTCTTAAGTTATTCATAAAAGTCATTATACATATAGTATATATGTACATTATGTATACATTATTATTATTATGTATATTATTATACATATATTATATGTATATATGTATATTATATTGTATATATGTATATATATATATGTATATATATATATATATATTATATGTATATTATTATTATTATTATGTATACATTATTATGTATTATAGTACATTATGTATATATTATACATACATTATACATATTATTCATTATACGCACCAACACCGGAACAAATGTTTCAAAACGCAAACAAAAAAATCACAGACCGAAGTGAGAAGAGGGAAAGGAGACCGCACGCTTTTCACCCTCTTTTTTGAACCGACAAAGTTGTACATAGAATCCTCTTCTTGCATTCGTCCATCATTGGCCGTTTCTTGTTTTACATTTTGATCTAAAAGTATTAAGTGAGCGTTTCAATTCAAATGTGTTCTATTTTCTCTTCGTCGCTTCAACATAATAGACCGTCTTCAAATAGAAGGTCACAATCTTTACAATGGCGGATGTATTAATGTGATCCTACCCCTTAATCATTTATCGATCATTTGACTCTTGGTCAAAATCTAGGTGTATCATAGGAGAAAAGAAAATGCTATTGATATAAAATCATAGTTATTATCAATAGCATTTTATAAGTGAAAATAATGATATTGATTTTTATCAATATCATAAATATACAAAAAAAGATTGATTGCGTCATAATGTTCTCATCAGCGCCGCGTGTGGGACGCTTGACATTGGACGCTGAATATGGCGTCTACCTGACATTGATTAGCATCGCTCTTTGGTCGGCGCACCTCGGCAGTACATGATGTAACATGCTCACTCAGCTCACCGAGACGACCTAAAGTGGCATCTCCAAGACTCATTTGGGCGGGGAGAAATCAAACGTAGGATTAGTGCGATGGAATATTTTCAGTTATTTATATACGTCTTTGTTTATGTTCGGTTTTCAATGTCATGTCCTTGTCATAACCAAAGGGATATGGAAATTGCCCTGTCAATCTTAATAAGTAGCCATCAAGTAACAATTAATAGCCAGAAACTATAGGCTTCTGCGACTTAGTATGCAGTCAGAAGAGAAATCCATTAGCATGCGTTACAATTTGAACATTATTATGGGACGTCAGATTGGCTAAAAGAACACGAACCCCACATTTATTTTAATCTACCTCGGAAATTAATTCCGTGCTTTTCCGTGCTTTTCCATACTTTTGTAGCCTACAAACTTAGAGGCATTTTTATCAAAGCTACAAACGATAAAATTTCATAATCATTTTAATTTCGCTGTCAGGGGCGGAAATATGATTGCCGCCCTACATAAAATATTACATTATTTATTTTGTTAAATTTTCTACCGATATTTTAAAATGTTTTAGTCCGGTGGGCTTAAATTGATTTGGGTTTCAAGACAAAGCCCCCGCGACAATGTCTACCTATTGCTTAGATTTACTTCTAATAAAAGCAAGTCAAGTGAAAATCCCTCCCCCCACCCCCCGTGCCGTAGTGACGCCACTGTAAGAGTGCAGGTCGAGCGCGCGTGTAAATAGAGTCTGTAACTATTCCAGCATTCTCATTGAGTGGGTGAATCACGGGAATCCATGATCACTATAGGCGGCACCGGGGCTTCAACCCAGTGTCTTCTCGTTACGCGGGAGGTGCAACGGCGCTATAGAGAGAGTTAATGATACAGTCGTGAAGAAAGATGTACAATCACTAGTCAATTAATAGTGGAAAGTGATTGAATGCGGATAATATTACTTAAGCGAGTGTTTTTCTCATAATGACTGTTGGTAGTTTGCGCATTATTTTCAAGTAGTCGAGCGTGTTCTATGCAAAAATACGCAATATGTCAATGTAATTAACTTCCTTGATACATGTACACTCAACCAAACATAAAATGATCGTGATGAAAAGGTAGGGAAGCATCTCTTGTCTATGAATTTTCCGATTGCCTGTACAAACCGGTCAGACCTCTCACTCTAGTTGTTATCTCTCTCGGTGCTCGAGTAAAACAAGGGATGGGGGAGATATTGACGTCAAATAGAAACAGGTAATTTATCTATCACATCAGCCTAGAAGGTCGAAGCTTCATTCGAATCTTGCTCATCAGGCTAACCCGATCGTGGTCTACCGAGATTTTGGCTCAAATTTTCTCAATAAGTTCAATCTATATTATGTTTCAGATTCATTTAAAAGTGTATAATATGATCTTATGCTTTTCCTAATGTATAATTTTATTTGCAAACAATCCGATCTAAGTGCAGTTAATCAATGGAACAAAGTATACCTACATCTATATAATGGATTGTGCTAAAATTACATAGGCTCTTTAAATTAATTTTATGAGAAAACGTAAATTTCAAAGTTACCCTATCATTGATTCATACAATATTAGTCTATACAAAAAAATTACAAATTGCCAATAGGATAGTTACGATTTATTTTTGAATTTATTTCAAACCTGACTCTAATATTCCTTTATTCATAACAAAAAATATGTAAATTCACATTAATAAATATCAATTTGAAATTCCGTAAATATTATTCAGTATGTTGAAAATCAGTGTGATGTTATATTTATCAACCAACAATGATGTTGCCATGGCAACAATAAAACTAGGACAGCACATGACGTTAATTCTTTGTTCCGCAATAATGTGCACTGAAATAATATTCATATTGACGGAGGGAAATTTGGGCTATTGAGTATCCTGACAAAATTAATCTACGCCCACTATTTAGGGTATTCGTAAGTATGAATCAAAGGAAAATTTTAGTTGAAAAGTCTGCGCCCTTAATATAAAAGTGACGTTGTTACCATAAACTGCATGCATTGCATTTTATAAAACAATGTATGTAACAATGATCTTATCTTTGTTAAGTGTGCGTCGTTAAATAAACTCACCAGCCTTGTTGCCGTGTGTGCGTCATTAATATTCAGTACATTATGTGTATTTATTTAGTTAGAGCAGAAAATTTAGTTTTGGACATAAGATTTAGCTCGTTTATTAATTACCTTTTTTAGTGAAGAAATATTGTGAGTAATTGAATGCGGTAACATTTTCTGATATTATTACCGTTCTAATGCATCTCAACTAATTGTTCTTGGAGAGCGGTAGTTTCTTTACACCGGGGGTGTTGCAGTTAGTGTCCACTTGATGGATGATAAAAAGGTTACCGGTGGAAGGTGGGAAGGAGGCGCTCGTGGCTTATCAAGCGAATAAAGCAAGCGTCTTTATCTGAAACTTTTAGCTCGAATCTCTGATTTTTTGTCTGTTTGTTGTTCTTGATCTATTTCAGGTCAAACGGAATAACGGATTAGGCCAATTTATTCACAACACATTAATTACTATCCTGATTGAGGACTTGATGATTTCTAAAAGATTTGCATTAGTTTCATCTTAAATACCTCCAGACTCCAGAGTGTTTATCGTTTAAAGTGGAAATTCATTTCCATGGAGTCATTCTGACTCAAGCAACTCGTTCAGTCGAGTAAAAGAGGGTTGCGCACGCAAGTGCAATGAGACATGGTGACAGCATCGTCACCGGTGATATGACAGTTCGTAGTGAGCATTCTCTACCTTCATTCCATTCTCCTCGGAGATCTCTAACCCTCATCAGTGCGTTGTGTCTAATGTCCGTCTGTCCGACCGGGTAGCTCAATTGGTAGAGCTCTCGCCCGGCAAGTGAGAGGTCCCGGGCTCGAGCCCCGGTTCGATAGGATATTTTAACAACGCACATCCCTTCATAACAATCTGAATAATGGATAACGTTCATTTGTCGTTCGTGTTAATGCTTTTCATAATCTGTCTTATATTTTCTGTAAAGGGAATTTCAGTTCGACTTCGAGGTGTTGCCCGTTTCGGTGCTCGATCATCAACGCGTTACGCTGGGCGTTTTCCTAGTTATTAGTGAAAATCATAGCATTGACTCTCGACTGAGGAACACCACGACGCACCTCAGTCAAGTAGGTCGGTCGCGGGAATCGAAGTCAGGACTTCCGGGAAACAAGCTTAGGGCGTTACTGCCTGAGCCAACTTGCTCCAGTAAAATTAAACTTGATGCATAAATTAGGCTTGGCGCTTAAAATGCAAGCTAAATGCTGCCATTTATTTAACTGCATCCCCTACAGTAGGTATCCATACAAAAAATTGTTAGGGAATATCCATCAATTTAAAATAAGTTGGATTATAATTATTCAAAACAACAAGATGAATTTTGTCAGGATCTTCAATAGAAAATAATGTCCTTCATAAATATGAAATTTAATGTCAGTGAACATTATGGCGGGACAAAGACATTAATGTCATGTTCTGTCATAATTTTATTGTTGCTATAGCAACATCATTGTTGTTTGATAAATATTACATCACACTGATTTTCAACATAGTGTTAGTCCCTCAAAGATATTTACGTAAATTCAAATTGATATTTATTAATGAAAATTGTTATATTTTGAGTTATGAGTAAAGTAATATTAAAGTCGGTTTTGAAATAAATTCCAATGAAAAGGCGTAACTGTCATAATATTGGCAATAGGTAATTTTTTTTTGTATAGACAAAAGAAAAACTATAATGTGAGTGTTATTTTGAAATTTAGTTTTTCTCGTCAAATTAATTTAAAGTCAATGTAGGATGTAAACCCAATCATTTATATAGACCAGTGGTACTCAACCTTTTTGACTTGCGGGCTAATAATACGAATTTGCTTTTGTTGGCGGCCCGCATTTTTAAAAAAAAGTACAATAATGCTCACGTGTTCAGGTCGGTTCATCCATGCGCGTAGGAACTACTTTTATCTTGAGAGGGGGGGAGGGGGGTATTTCGACACCCGGAAGGGGGGTCTAAGGAGCGAAGCATGTAAATTTTAGCCCCGCAGGGCGTCATTTAAAAATTTTACAATTTAAAAGTGATTCAATTTCTGGTGCTCTAAAATGCCCGAACTGAATCAAACTACCCTCCAATTGTTGCCTCGCAAGTCGTTTTTTTTAGAATAAAAGCTATTTATAAGTGGTTCTGGGATGCACTTATTTTTGTATGCTCGGGTTGGGGGGATAATCCCCCATCCCCCAACCCCTTCTTATGTGTCTGGTTAATTCAGTGTATTTTGTTTATTAGGGAACGAATTGAACAAAGTATCACACGCCAAAACAATACACTATTTCACAATTTTCGGAATTGGTAAATGGCTTCATTTTCGTTTTAACAAGTATGAAGTTACATTTAAGAAGTTTTCGTCGCATTTACAGCCTGTTGCGTGGATCCTAACATGACAACTCTCAAAATTCCTCTCAAGTGCAAACAAGAAATTGTTAAAATCTTCTTCATATGGATATTTCATCCTGTTAGTTTATTTCTATGTAATGTTAACAGTTTCGATCAATATGTTTGGACCTTCTTCAGGACAAAACTAAACTTTAAAAAACCAAATCATATAAAATAATAAAACATTTCACATTTTTCAAATAATGTGTTCAATGAAACATTTTGTTATTTGTTATTTTTTTATATTATTTGCACAGTTGATTTTGATTGTGTGAATAAGTACGAGTAGGTATTGGAAACATCAACTGGGGGGCCACAAAAATTAGTTCCACGGGCCGCATGCGGCCCGCGGGCCGCAGGTTGAGTGCCACTGATATAGACAGACGTATTCTTTGTGCTATGAATTGATTAACTGCACATACACCGGATTGTTTGCAAATGAAATTTAAAATTAGCAAAAGCAAAACATCATAATAAATATTTTTAAAATTATGAATCTGAAACATAATATAGATTGCACTTATTGAGAAAATGTGAGCCGAAATCTCGGTAGACCACGATCGGGTTAGCCAGGAGCAATATTCGAATGAAGATTCGACATGCTTAGGCTGATGTGATTGAGAAATTACCTGTTTCTATTTGACGTCAATATCTCCCCCATCCCTTGTTATTACTCGAGCACAGAGAGAGATAGCAGCTAGAGTGAGAGGTCTGACCGGTTTGTACAGGCAATCGGAAAATTAATAGACAAGAGATGATACTCTAACTTTTCACCACGATCACTTTATGTTTGGCTGAGTGTACATATAACAACAAATTAGCAGGCTATGGAAAAATATATTTAAAATGGGAAAACTGGAAACATTGAAAAATATCAAATATGTAAAAACTTATTTTTATTTAAATATGTATCATAAGAATATTTTTGTGGGCTGATGTCATGCAAGTGAACTGCACATTTAAAAGATTTTGCCATCGGTGGGATTAGAGCCCACGACCTTTGGATCTACAAAGCTAAAAACTGCATAAAACTGTCAGGCCAAGTCTTGTCAATTTGCAGTTCACTTGCAGTACATCAACCCACCTGAAATGTCAGAGGAAATGTCATCATCCAAATATCTTTCTGTCCACATATCTTCGACATGTCTTGGAACAAATATTTACGTGATTAATTATTTTTAGCATGATTTTCTGTTCCTTCGCGAACGATTTATTGCTTTATTACACACCAAGTTTAAAATCTTCCCGCGCACTGACAGACAGCGCACTCTGTCGGCGAGCTTGTGAACTACAAGCTGCACACCGGCACCTAGCGCGCTCTCGTGGCACATCGTGGAACTAGCAAGTCAGTCATTGACCAATTAATTCTGAATATAAATTGTATTATCGTGGCGTGGGCTACTTTCAGCCAGAAGCCACGGAGGCACAACGCTAATGACATACGATGATTCGGTGGGCGTACATCTTCTGAAATCGCCCGAACGAATCTTGTAATTTATTCCGCGCCGGGAAAATGGGGCTATTATTGAAATTGAGAAAAACTTTAAAAGAGATCATTTGAAATTTCACTAATTGATGAAATCTTTAAAAGATATCAATTGAAATTTCATTAAATGTTACTTACAAATATTTTGGTGGGCTGATGTTACGCATGTGAACTGCAAATTTAAAAGATTTTGGCATCGGTGAGATTGATTGATTGATATATTTTATTTAGCATTTTGCTATTCAAGTACACTTCGGATTACAATGGATACATTCGAGCCCGTGACCATTAGCTCAGCCAAAAAACTTCATAAAACTATTATAAATACTTACTTGTATTAATATTATTGTATATGAGTACTTAAGTACTTACTTGAATACTTTTGGTCAAAATATTTGGTACTTTTAATTGTAAAATGTTGCATTGTTTACTCAGTAAGTCCAAGCAAGTCCAAGTATAATTCAGTCTTGGCATCTGAAATTATTATTATTTGTCCTAGGATCCAAGCCAGTGACATGCAAAAACGTATGATGAGCCATTGAATCTAATGTTATCACATAGATGTAGATGAGTATTTGATTCTGTGAGGAGCCAATGAGATCCAGAGTGACCAGTCATGTCAAGGAACTGGACCAGAAGTCCGAAGGAGTTCGGACATGCAATCAGGAATTCTAATTAGGTAGATTTTATAGAAGTTGTTCTGAATATTTGCTCGTATGGGCCATCACTTCGTGACAAAATAACATCATAAAACACTTTAAATCCTACTCCGCTATGCGTACACTGTGGGAATTATACAGTAGCTAGCTTCAAACACACTTTTCAATATCGGTCTTATTTTTTATCATTGTTCTCGGAATTGTGGAGGTCCTCTCTGTAGATTTACTCAGAAAACTCGCCTTAACATTTCCCTGAAAATTGATCAAAGCCTTTGTCAAACCAATTTAATTTAATATAATCTTGACTCTGCTACAGCTTCTACCAAAGGTGCTTTCTAGCATTGATACCGGATCACCTGACCCGACACAGAAAATCAATATCGCCATTCACTATTGAGATGAAAGCCTTGTGTTAATTCCATTGTAATAATATATTATCTATTTCTACTCTCCGAGTTTATGAGTTTATGTGCTAGAGTTTATATTATGGTGTAATAAACACTAATCGTTCGTTTTCTTTTATTTACGAAAGATCACCCCATTTCTAGGAGAAATGGAGATAAATGGACCAATGACACATTCTACTCCGAGTGAAATGATAGCTTACTTGATTCTTTTAGTTCCGCGATGTTTTCTTCGTACAGTTCTTCATGATCTCTTGAGGAGGTGGGCTTCTTTGACCCTCTACGTGATCTTCTCAGAATAATAGTCTCAAATCTCTCCAAATTGAACAATGGCTCAATTGAATTTAGTCGAATTGTACAAGCAATTTGTGCTCGATGGATGACGACTCCAATCGAAGCCTGGTGTATCATTTAAACCTGGAGGTCGGTTGTAAGTAAATAATTTACACCCCATCAAGTAAAACTTGTTTGCATGATTCGTTAATGATTATTTTACGCGATGTCCAAGATAATATATTTTTCTTTGGGCCATTAAATAGTTGTTGATCTTCTGAGACATCTCGGAAGTAAAATGGAAAGTGAAGCTGTGATCCATGGACCAACGCGAGTATGTAAATGCAGTCAAAAGGTCGCGCTCGCCCCGCGTCGACATTCCGGTTTCAAAAGTGAATAGAAACCGAGAGTTTCTTTTGGAGATTCCATCTGGATGCTGTGACGGCATTTGGACGAGACGAGCGAGGCACACTCTGACCCCTCTTGGTTTCACTTTTTACACGTAGCCTGCAATTACCGAATCGAACGGCTTTCCTGCGTTCGGTTTCGCTTGATTGAATCGATCTTAAACGTCGAGCTGGAGTGATCTCTAATTTGTGTAAACTTGAAATCATCGGTCTGAACACTTTCGAAAAGTATCCGCGGCTGTCGGTATTGTGCCGGTTTTCTCGACCAGAATCGCTGGGCCGTTCTTAAACATAGCTTCGGGCCGCAAGCGCAAACTCTTAAATAATTGTATTACATTTATTTTAGAGAAACCGATATGGAAAGTAGGCCGCTGGGCAAAATGTATTAAATTCGCCATACGAAGACATAATCTGTTAATAATTCTATTCTTTACGCCAGAGTTAATTGCTTGTGGGCAGCTAAATTGATGTAAATGAGTATTGACTGGCGGATGGAAAGGGATTTGATACATTCCCTCGATTATCATTGATGCAGTACATTCTCTCGCGATCATCATTATTAGCAGTGTTCTTCTTCTCTTGTCGCTGATATGTCGAAGAAAACTGATTGCCAAGTATTATCTCTAGTCTTTGTTGGATTAAGAATATTTGATCTACATATGAGACCTCAATCTTGTTTGCTCTAGCTGATCTTGTCAGCCATAATTATGATGCACTTGTTGCCTTTTATAATAGTTGTAACGTCTTGTTTGGTTTGTTGACTACATGTTGTTCGTCCATGTCTGACTTTGACAGATCGCTGCACTAATGTGTTGTGTTGTGGGAATCCCTGCTGATTAGACTTCGTATTGTCATGCTTTGATTGACGATTGAACTTGCTCTTTCATTTTCTCTGTCTGACATACCAAATGGACCAAGACTTTTCGGCTATTCAAGTGTAAAACGAATTGGCAATTACGCGCTAATCAATTTGATGCTGCGAATGCTTGGAATTGGGTTAGACGTTCTTCGAGATGTTTTCAGACCATCATCTGTTAATCAATGCGGAGAATAATTGATCACAATCGCGTTGTGAAAGACAAGAGAAATTCGTGATCGCTGCTTTCGATTGTGGACTGCAGTTTAGCAGGGATTTCGTCTCACAAGGTCTAATGTCACGGAATCCACGATTTATTGGCAAAATTATTTTAAACAGGTTTACATACTCGGTGCTAATTCCAAAATCCTCATAAATTTGGTCTCGCGTGTGAATTTCACTCGCGGCTACAGACGGTAGTGCTTAAAGACCGTTAAAGACCGATATTTCAGTGATGATAACGTAATCAGTCTAAATAGCAGTCCCATTAGGAGGATAGAATAGTTAATTAGACCTTATGGATGGACTTCATACTTTCATAACTATTTTCAACTTTAGACAATTATTAATATTTGGAGCCAAATTCTTTTTTATTCTTCAAGTAATACAATACATTTTTTCGAGAATGAAAAAGGCTCGCTTCACTTCCTCATTTATAATCTAAATTAATTAAAAACTCGCTACTCTGCGTACGTTAATTGTTATACTTAAAAAATACACCTTTCCATCACAACGCATTGAAATTTAATTTGCCAACTTGTAAAGTGCACATTTCATGGCACTAATTTTAATATGACTTTCTTCTTAAGCGCATAATTGTTAGCGATTCACTCCCAGCAATTATAACACGTTTCTTTTCAATATCGGTTGTTGAACGCAGCTCTTCTCATGAGGTGTGGGTGAGGGAGGAGTTTCTGCAGAACATTGTCTTCGCAACCTGAAACATGTCTGCGGAGTGATTAGAAATGTGAGTAGTAATTAATATAGACACCCGCCTGTTTAGGATTAATTGCATAGATAATGCAGCTGTTGTTGAGATTGCTAACATTCGTTTTGTACGAGTTTTATTTTGAATGCATTTTGAGATTGAAAAGTATTGAATGGATCACGATGGGTTACACAAAAGCAGTCGCCACATATTTGGCGCTGTGGCTTTTTTACTTGGTGGTTTAGAGATCAGGAACCTGCACATCACGATCACATGTATTAGTATTTATTTTTATTTTTTTACAAATCACTTTTATCGATCTTAAAACGTGATTTCAATTGTCTTACTCACAAATACATAATAATAAAATAAGAATAGAAATAGGTTGGTTTGTAGGTTTGTTTTTCCTGCCAGTGTTCCGTCAGTTACTTTTAATTTACTTCATTACTTTACTGTCCAACACTGTTGCTTGGGAAAACATAGTATCGTTACTTATTAATGTGTTGACAATACTTATGGTTGGCCATACCAGAATGTATTGCTCGGCCATCGGCCAACAACACTTGATACTACTTTTTCCGTGTTAATATTGAATATTCCAAGAACGAAGTGATCCGAATAACGCATTGGTTGAAGAAGTAAGTAAATGTTGTCGATCCCTCTTCGGCGCGATGTGCCGCATGCCTATTCCCGTCCGATCTGTGTCATTCTCTCCCGCGTCTTGATCCGGGTTGATGTCGCGGCAGATGCATTACACGTACACGCGCTCGGATGCTGCGAGGACGTGATGCGATGTGCGGTCCAGATCTCTTCGTTGACCATCCGAGCGCGAGCGCAGATCGTGGCGGTAATTACAACGAGATGGGAGAGGCGACAAGACTTGTAGGATGGTGTGAAATCGCGTCAATGAGTTGGTCAAGACATAATGAAGTACAAATCAGGATCATTGCCATGTGTTTTGAAATGCCGTTGAGTGTGCTCAGCGCTGGCCGCGTCAAAAGTAAATAAATAATACATCACTCAATTTTCTATCATTTGTCACATTTCTTTAAGATTTTTCGATTTGAATGTTTTTGCACTGAATCAAAAACAGCTCCAAAGTATTTGGCTCGTATTTTGCCTGAAACAGCGCCTTAAATGTGAACCAAAATAACTATTATTTTCGTGAAGTATTTTTCGCTCATATTTTAGGGTCTGTTTCCCGCAAAATGCGATCCAAAATACACGACACTGGAGCTGTTTTTAAATTAATTAACCCTGTTTTGACAAAAAGTTTTTACAAAGTGCAGCCTGAAAAGACGTGCTCTTCAAAGTGCCTTGTCCTTGTCCTCAAGTTTCCATACATTTCTAAATCGTGAAAAGCACAATCACAAGAGCCGCCAATCTGGTTTCGAACTGGGACCCTGGGATGCTGTGCTGTTGCGAATGACAGTTCAGTGCACCGAGACAAGCAAGCGGATGAAGAAAGTTGAATTATTTTGCTGCAATCGCGGAAATGATATTCGAACGAGTTGATCGCAGGCAGAGAAGAGATGAATGCGTGGGAGATGAATACAGGTAGAAATCACTGGGATTGCCCACTTGGTAAAGTGAAAGAAACAATCATAGAGAAGAGTGATTACAAAATTGAGAGGTATACACACTATTATACTTGTTAGTTATAAAATGGTTGGAGTCTACATGAAACGCCTTGCCAATGTTTCGGTACGCAGCGAAGAAAACAAACCACTTCCTTATTGAGCGAAACATTTCAGTTCTTTGTGAACGCGCTCTACAACTTGGCTTTTTGTATCCGCAACATTTGTGTTCCCAGCAAAATTAAAAGACGTTGATTTTAAACTCGCAACAAAAAAATGCTTTATTTACGGACATTTGTATTGTATGGACCATCTTCACTTGATTGTTGTAAAAAATAGAAGAGAGTTCATAGAACTGACCGCAACGGGAATGAAGTGAATCAATCGCTATTTGGCGAGACATTGAGCGACCGCAGTGCATGTCTGATATCTGACACTGACTGATAGGCGTCCCCATTGCGGTCATCAGTCGATAAGATGAACAAAATACCAATTGAATATCAGCAACTGGGCTTTATTAATCGGCTGCTACTGCGTATACCAATAACCAGAAAAAAGTAAATGAAAGAAAGCACTTTGAAAGCTGACATCTCATCGCAACCCTTGTAAAAGCTCCCTGATTCCACCACTCATCTTGGGTGTTGTCATGGTTGTAATTGGGATATTTCCCCAAAGGTCTAAGGTCCGATTGCATAATATCCACATGGATTGATCGCGAAGAGTGAAGAATGAATGACAATCTTCTTGTCGAGATGTTGAGCTGGTCTGGATGTTGACGCCGAGATGTGACAGGACCTCGAGGACCGCGGCGATGTGGGTCGCCCCCTCCCCCCGCCAGCGAGCGCGGGTTTCACCGACAACGACGCCGTGCAGAAGAGCGGTCATCGAGGCTTCACTTGCACGCCGCTCGTCGTCCGCGTCGTGTCTCGGATTCGCTCGCTAGTCAGTGGAGGTGAACTTTCTCCGTGAGCGCTGCTCAAGAGGAGCCTAACGGGATTCGAGACGTGTAACGAGTGTTTTTGGTAGTTTTCTAGTGAATCGTGTTTCTTTTTACTGTGGTTTACTAAAACGTGTGTGGTGTCGTCGACGGGTTCCTCATCGGCAGGCCACGGGAATGACTCGATGTCGTTCCGCGACGATCAGTTCTCGCTGAGGCAGAGTCTGCGACAGAGCACCATGTTGAGACGACCTTGGCCACCCCTGTACAAGCAACCCGCGCCCCAGCACCCTCCGCCGCCGCCACCGCATCATCGCACTCGCTACAGCTTCCGCCCCAACGACTACGGCTACATGCCGGCGCCGCTGCTCGGAGGCGGCGGCGGCAACAAGGGGAGGGAGTACTACTTCATGGCGCCGATGTACAGAGACGCCCTGCCGCCGCCGCCTCCGCCCCCGCCGCCGTACAACCCGCCGCCGCGACGCATGCTGCTGATGGCGCCGCGACGCACGTCCGCCCCCTGCCCCTGCTTCAGGTCGAGGTCGATGGAGGACGTGAGGCTGGAGGTGACGGACACGTGGGAGGATGTGAACAATAATAACTCTAGCCAGTGTTGGGAGGCGCCGACGCCGTGTTACCACAACAAGGAGAACCACGGACACAGGTCCAAGCGACGCTCCATGGATAATCTGGCGGAGCCGAGAGTGCCGCCCCCGGCGAGGAGAAAGGTAACCCTCGACAGCGACGATGATTGATCTCTGGTAACAGAATGAGGTGCTAATTCCGTGTTCGGCTGCAAGGAACTTGCTATCCACGATGACTTGGGTAAAATACGGACTGATGCACCTCATAATTGGAGTAATAACTAGTCTGATTGGTCTATTATTGATGCCGACTTCATATTTTACTTCTTAATAATCTAGTCAAGATTGTAATTAACCATGGGCGATTCTACATACTTAATTAGTTAAATGTCGTTTCTCTAAAGATCACCACACTAATGAGATTATAGTCTAGTTCATTCCCAAGATGTGATGCATAAAGATCTGTCTAGTTATCATTGTGTGGTTCGCATTGTTTGTCTAACAATCTTGTCCAGCCACCGAACCACGTTACATACATAGTTACTGTTTTAATTGCTGTAATTAGCGCAATGGCTGGAGACAATCGGAGTGATTGGTCATCGGCGCGACCTGGGAACAGGTTCGACTCTCGATGACAATAATCGCAGATCGCGGCCACCAGGTCGGGGAGACACTTCCGCTGAATTGTGTCATTTTCATCGGCAATCATTGCGTTGCGTTCGCACGACTCATTGTCTCGCGTGACGAATCTCTTGTTGGCGCTGGGGAATTCGGACACTTTCTGAAGGTGGGGATGACTTGGCCCACCACGACAAAAATGTAAATAGTGACAAACTTCTGGTGTGTCGAAATTAAAAATGTAGCTTTTTGTGATAAATGACGTATTGAAGATAATCTTGGGTGTAGCTGGTGTAGGGAGGGGGGGGGGGGGGGGGAATTTTAGATATATTTTAAAAATAAGTGGGGATAAGACATGCTATTGGGGTTCGTGAGCTTAGCCCCCCCCCACCCTCCTCAAATTGCACCGTTTGGTCCATATTGAATATTGAGGCATAAAATAATATTAATTTTGAACAACACAGTTATTTAAAAAAAAAAATAAAATATCTGGATGAATATGATAATCATTTTGTATTTAAAAGCCACCATCTCTTGGATTCCTGGCATTAAAATTAAAACAAACGACGTCTTCAATCGTCTTCATCAGGCAACAATCAGGCATCAATTGCCTGATGAAG
Source organism: Leuctra nigra (assembly GCA_934045905.1). Taxonomy (NCBI): domain Eukaryota; kingdom Metazoa; phylum Arthropoda; class Insecta; order Plecoptera; family Leuctridae; genus Leuctra; species Leuctra nigra. Next base: position 9,449,572 of record OW203764.1, on the reverse strand, counting down.
AAAGACGATTGAAGACATCGTCGAAATATTGTTTAATGTGTTTAATTTTAATACCTGGAATCCAAGAGTAGAGTTAGTGTTTTTTAAATAGTATTGGTACTAACTGGAATAGAATCTCTACTTGTTTTAATAATCATGTTTTGATTTTAATATGATTCCATTTATCGTTTATGATGAGTCCAATAGTCATTCGACGTCGGTAGATCGGAGTCGAACCTCCACATCCCGAACGTCTGTACCTCTGTTGAAAGCAATGCGTCTTCTCGCGAATCTCTATCGTATTCATCGTGCTTCTTCTCTTCCACAAGTCATCCGGAGATGTCATATTTCTCCGCATTTCCATGCCACTCGCATGTTTCACGTGTACATCGCACGTTTTCTATTCTGCTCGCTCGGAAAGTAATTCAATTCACGTACCATGTGATTGATTTGTTCAACAATGAGTTCGAGAAATCTGAAAAATGTGACCAGAAAATTGATTTGCGAGAAAAATCTATTCTCATCCACCATCTGACGCGACGCAATGTGATTGGTTTGTTTCAAATGTTTTCTGAAACCCGAAACTCGAACTTGCACATCCAATAGAGATTCTTAAATCGGGAATCTTCGCTTGATTGCAGCAATGCCGTTACTTCGAGGTGTATTATTATGTGCATAGCTTGGATTGGACACACACTATACGCTGTTGAGCTTGCGGAAACTACTATAAGGCTCATTATACACAGCCGTCATTTCCTTCATCAGATTCTCAAGAGATTTCGTGAAAATTATGCGGTACGAAATGAGTTGTTTAGGCAATGTAGCAACGTGCCGAAACTAAATTGCAGCAAGTTCCCAGGAGAAATCTTATCAATTACTTAGATAGTGAACGTTCAGTCCTTCAATCAACTTTTATGGTTGTTTTTCGCATCGTTTTATTAATTTTATTCACGGGTAATTTTTAGAAACCAATCAAAATATCAAATTGCATTGGCATATCCTATACAACTCGTTCCGGACAACAACTAATTTATAACTTAATAATCAATGATTCCGCTCTACTGGATGTTTTCATCGATGATATTTAAAACCTCTAAAATGTGACTTTCACAATATTTGTTTTGCACCTGAAGACTCCAGGCTAAAGCCCGATTTACACGGTCACATTTATTGAGCAACTTCTGTGTCACAGTCTTTGGCACAATCTTTGTTTGTCACATTTCTTTAAGGAAATTAGAACATGTTTTAAGTTCGGTGACAGGGTAGTTGCTTCGTGTAAATGCAAAATTGTGTGAAAACTGGGAATGTGACACAGAAGTTGTTCAAGAAATGTGACCGTGTAAATCGGGCTTAAAACATGGTCTGAATTCACTTCATTAGACAATATAATGTGGCTATTAAATGATGATCCATGATAAGACGATCATTTCATTTTTTCCTGCTTAATGATAATTCTGTTAAATTTAAACGCAGGTCTGTCACAAATCACAATCTTTACTCAGCAAAAAATCACCTTTTTAAGTTTGTTGTTGTCCGTGAACCCCAAAACTGAAATTGTCGATAATTTCACTCGCATGTTAACCGCACATTAGAGCAAGCTCGAGAGATCTAATAAAAAGCTATGATAACCAGATATGGCCGGTGTTTATATTGCCATGTATTCAGACTAGATTACAATATTGTGAAAGTCAAACTTGAAGAGTTTCAGATATCATCTAGAAACCGGATAAATCCTAAAGAATACGATTTAGAGCCGGGTTTTCAATGTTCTGTGAATCACTCGTTATAATTTTAACAGTAAAATTACGGAGTGGTCATTCTAGGAATGACATTGGTTGTTGCCATGGCAACAACTTAATCAACTGTTTAAATTTAACAGAGCATTGCAACACCGTCCCCAATGCATTATGCAATGTTCCCAGTAAATATCAAACTCAGTTTGAAATTCGGACTCATTATACGAAACCCGCGTGTTCTGTAACAATTGAAATGCATTTCTTATATTGGTCAAGAAACGTGATAATTACCTACTTCTAGGTTAGTACCACACGTTTCTGCACGGCATTTCTATGTTCCATGCTGGTTCTGTGTGCATGGATCTCGGCTGGGTGAACAGAGTAAAGAATGCACCGTCCATTAAGATACCGTAATGGTGAGCTCCTGACTCGGACAGATGCTGCATTGCCTGAGATTCTCTCGCCTCGGTACACTTGTCTCTGTCGCGGCAACATCTGCAGTCGGCACAGGCTCAAGTGATCGGCAACATCTGCAGTCGGCACAGGCTCAAGTGATCGGCAACATCTGCAGTCGGCACAGGCTCAAGTGATCGACAACTGCTGGATTGTCGGAGTTCGAAGTCACATCGGTGTATTCGTGACTGTCGTTCAATGTCCGTGTTCACAATGACGTGATTTCTCGTGCCTTTTCAACCAGCAAACTGTCTTTTATTATCATTCGACTTAGCACTTTTTTAATCAACCTGAAATCGAGTATTTCTTAGAAATGCTCTTCTTATTTTGTATTGTTGAATGGGACACATTTCATGTTTTCGTAACTTGATTGTGTAACTCGCTGAGTTTCGCTTAACTTCAATGTTTGTTATAACAGAATGCGGATACAACTCTGTGCCTCAGAGGTAGAAGACCCGATGTCCATTTTCTCCATTTTGTGCTGCACACTTTTGTAATCATGTAATCAAGGATCAAGACCTGTTAATTACAATTAGACTGAAGTCAACAAATAAGTTTTATTGAAGTATTCTCTTGCAATATATCTCGGTTCAACATTACCAGTATGATTGGGAAGGCAGAATTACTGAGTTTTGCTCTCACCTCAAGACTTAATGAAATGTGCTCGGGCCTTCTACCTCAGAGCTACAGATGGTTTATCTCCCATCGTGATTAATGAGTGTATGCCAATTAATAAGCAATGCATCTCCGTTAACTTCCCAGTTGAAATCAACTTCAATGGTGTCAATTGTAGCGATTGTATAGTCCATGTTGTGTTCTTAATTAGATGATTGACTTCACACTATATAGTTCTGTGTCACTCTCAGTTGGTACACGACGTGTTAACTGATTTCAGGATACTCAATGTCATTTGTTTAAGAGGCGTTGGGACTTTCTTCTCTATTGTCGCAAGCAACGCACACACTTGACACACTCGTGTTCGTGTGTGCGCTGGTCAATGTTCTGTTTGTCTTGACGGAATCTCGCTAAGTTGTCCTCAACGGCGGCCATGTCCGACCCAGTTCCTCCGCTGATGCATGTCAGAGTCCGCCCACGCAAACACCAACTCCATGCACACACCGTGCGGCCGAGTTCAATGCACACCGTCACACCAATCCGTGTATTGGAATGGAAATAATATCGCGTTACTTCACATTGTAGCTCGATAGGTGATTTCATTGTGTGATGTTAGTGTAGCCTATGGTTTACTGTATGTTGGAATGGAGGAGCCAGAGGTCATTGTCGTGAACTTGGTGCCTCAAGATGTGCACTGCATGTACATTTGGCACAACTAAAAATGATCGCTCAATAGATCTGAATGACTGAAAAATGTTAGATCGCATCATCAGAAGTTAGTCCATGCGATCTACTTGTCTATTTCAATGATAACAACAAGCATTGATTGTTCGGAATATGACCAGTCAAATTTGTTCTCAGAACAATTTTTTATTTTGCCAAGTGTACCTGCAGGCTGATACAGTTCTCTCTTTAAAGAATATTTCCGTACCTCAGAGGTAGAAGGCCGGAAGTCCGTTTCAATGGTTCTTGAGGTGAGCCCAAAAACCAGTAAATCTGCCTTTATCTAATCATATTTGTAATGGTGACATTGTGTGTGAGAATACTGCAGTAACGTTTGATGATTCCAAAATTGAGCAACGCAAAATATAGCGATGTACTTCCGGTCTTAACCTCTGCGGTACAGATATTGACATTTCCAATTATTCTTTAAATTTAATTAAGTGGAGCTGGGAACATCTAAAAGGGCAATGAACCGATTTTCGCAAACTTGTTTCCACTCCTCGTAATCTGGACCAAATTTTCGATCAATTGTCGCCGTGGGGCGAAGCAAGGTGAAGGATCTAATGAAGATGATGCTTCTGCGTCAACTGTCCGCTGACGATCAGGTTGCCACTTGCAAACAACAACCACTCGATCGCGACCTCCTCTCGTCCCGTGTGAATATATTGCACTCGACACGTCGAATTATTTACTCTCTCTCTTGCATAAAATTACGACTGTTACATTAGAACTCTTGCAGTACGATTCACTCACGCTGATTGGTGTATTCCTGGCTTTTCCACGTTCATTAATCGACAGTACGAGAGTCGGATTCTCGTCAATGGCTCATTCTTTCAGCGTTCTTGCTTTGTAAGACGGCTTTACTTTCTCTCATTTTGAATCAATTCGTGTTACAAATATGGCTTCCGCATTATGCGTTCTGTTTTTCTAAACTTCCGTTTCTCGCGAGCTGTCAGACTCTCAACCAATTACGACTAAATTATGATGATCACAATTTGCCAGAATCTGTTCTTGTTTTTACTTCTTGAATTAGTTTTGGTGAATTAATGGGTCTTGCAGAAGTCGGAATGTACGTTTTCACCGATATTTCTCGGGAGTTTATTGTTTCGACAATCCAGTTATCTTGTCACTTCTCGGACCAACGAGTTTGATTTCGTGACTTGAGAAATGGCCATCGAGTGGAACGGTTCTTTGCTAGAAGGAGACGTTGTTAATGAACTTGTTTTTGGAGCGAAATGAAGTGAAAAGTTGTCCCGGCATTTAGGAGCATGTCGTCACTCCAATGGAGAGATGTTTTATTGCCTTGTTAATGAAATAATGACAGCCTAGACCCATGCATTTACTGCGTGTCAAACGTTCCAAAGTTTCATCACAGCTTGAGGCAGAATAAAATTAAACAGGCAGTTAGTTTCGTTATTACTTATGAGTTAAAGACACTCTAATTAATATATCTTTATAGTTATAGACTTCTATGACCTTATTAATTTTAAATCAGACCATGTAATTTTGTTTATTTTATTGTTATTATCACTGTGTCTTTTGTATTGAATGAATTTTCGTGAACTAGATTCATTTCATTAAAGCTTGAACTGGATTTGAATCATAACTCACCGAGCTCGAAACGCGGTGGCTCTCGATAATATTGCACAGCGCTGCTCGACACTTACCTTCTCCTTAGACGACCTTAGACCTTAGAAGATGAAGGACATACGTTTATTACTGTAATAAAAAGTTTTGGACTTATATTTGAAGATTTCCCGAAGGTGATTTTAGGTTTATTACTAAATGTTTAATATCTGTTCACTGGAACTTATTAAATGATTCATATTTTATGGTTTATGGATTTATAATTAAGCAGGGGAGAGAAAAATTACCTCTGCCAGTGGCGTTCCTCGAAACCATTTCTATGACATTAATCCTTGAATGCAAGGAAGATATATTGTACAAATATTTATCAATGGTGACATGTATCTATCACCTCAATCTAGACTAAGTAACAACTTGGTTGAAGGGTGCTACCGGCGACCGCACATTTTGAGATCTTTAATTTTCTCGCCAAAGTAATAATGGAAGTATAATAATGTAAAAATATATGTTTAATCTCAGGAACTCTGGAAATATTCATTGTGAGCAACAGTTTGGCGGACTCTTTTTATTTTATACTTTACAATACCAGTGTTTCGATTCAAATCTTTGTATTTTATTACTAGTTTAGTGTGTTTGATAATTATCAGCCTACAGTGTTGATTGAATATTAACAACCTTGTTCTGCTTCAGCCGGCAGTGCGGGCCGACGTCGGGGACCTGAACGGAAGCAGCATCAGCGGCACGAACCGACCCAAGTTCGTGGCCGTCACGTCGCTGGAGGACGTCCAGGCGGTGCGATGCGCGGAGTTCCATCCGCTCGGCAAACTATACGCGGTCGGATCCAACTCCAAGACTCTCCGGATATGTGCTTACCCCAAGCTCTCGGACCTCAGGTACTCCACATTATATCCAAATTAATCAAACTGAACAGCCAAGAATAAATTTTTCAAACACTATTTTATTCAACAAATATTTTCTTTTTCTACCAGAAATCGAGTTTTAAATCAATCTTTGTCCCATAAACCTGTAATAATAAGATTTTTAATGATGCTACAAAACCCAATAAACTTAGTTGATTTCTATTTATTTTTTTGAGAAAAATTAAAGTCTTATAGTTTAGTTGTAATATCCCACTCTTGGTCTGGACTAGTTGTCATTTGCCCAATGCAAGATATACATCTTGATGGATATGAAAGTATGTGGAACCAACCTCCAAGACAGGAAGGAAGGTGAATGTCATTACTCTCGATGAACCGTGGTGGATCCAGTCAAGCAGGGTGGGAGAAAGTGATGTGTGGTTATGTCAAGCCCTTGGCAGTACATGCCAGTTCCACCTTCTTACTCGCTACCAGCTAGAAGGAAGCTGCATGCAGCACACAGATGCACATTAATCGTTTTATTATGCCATTTATTTGCTAACAACCTTGTATACAATTATGTTGCAGTTTCCCTTTCAAATCATTACCTATCTTGTTAATTTTAAATTTAGATTCTCTCTCTCTCTTCAAATGTGATTTACAAATGCTAAGAGATACTAGATGCTTTTTTAATCATCTTTCAATTTCAATACCAAGAGTGAGTAATTTACTTTTGATATTATTCGTGATACATACTTGATTGCATTCTGAATTTACATTCCAAGGCTCAATGTTTTATATGTTATCAATCATGGAGCAAAAAATTGACAAGAAACTTGTTTCGATTTGATAATTTTTTATTTAACATTTTATTGATTTTGCTTCATAGGTAGGAATTAGGTATAGGTAGGATTTAATAGGAATTAAGAGTCTTTCGATCAGGTCAAGGGATAAATAAACTAATGTCAAAATGATAACTTTTAAAATAAGAGTTTGAACTTGACAATTACCGAGATTTCTCATTTTTAAATTGTTGAGTATTGTTGGAACCACAGATAATTTTCTATCTATTTTGCTCATGCTTGAGAAAACTTTTAGTAAGTCAACTTCTACATTTTGTAAGCTCAATCTTATTTCTGGGTTAAACCTGTAGCATAGCAGAGATTTAAACTGGATTTGTCGATTTACTCGAAACCAGTTTATGTCGGATAGGTACTTTATGATTGGTACGGCAGTGTCGTACATACAGCACACTGAGTTGCGTTGGTATTCATCGTGCCGAGTGCTGTGAATGTGACTGGGAAATGTTTCAGGGAGGACCACACGACGCACCAACCCACTGTGCTCTTCAAGCGGACCAAGCATCACAAGGGGTCCATCTACTGCATGGCTTGGACACCCATTGGCGACCTCATGGCCACCGGAAGCAACGATAAGACTGTCAAGCTCATGCGATTCAACACGGACACATCGAATCTGGAGGGTAGGTCCTCGCTGAATGACCGTAGTACTCACGTGTTACGTGTTTTTAGAAGAGAGTGTGTTGCTTTAGAGACACTGGTTATCTCATTAGATTAGCGATAAAGGCGACGAATGCAAAATATGTCTGATGTGCAGTTTGTTTCATGTAATGCCTTTATCCATCAAGACACTCTGGCTAATTTATACGAATTTTATTTTTGCGATAAAATGCTGAAGTGCCTTTTCTGCTAAATAATGCTATTTTAGTGATATAGAGACTAATTTTGATATTATATGGTATTTTCAACAAAAGCAATAATATAAAGGTCATTCTTTTTTCATTTATAAGAAACTTTGTATTCAAACTTCAAAGTATATTTTTAAGTTTTATATTACATTTTTTAAAGTTTGAAATGACATGTCTTTTAGATACCTAGATGTTTCTTTCTACAAACCCATTTATATTTCTAAACAATTTTATTAGCAACGCAAATACGGCAATTAATGCGACATAAACAATTTTTTTATTTGATCGCCAATTTTTGGAAAATTGTAAGTTTTCTATTCATCACAATGTCAAACCTAACTCCTTTTAATTTCCTGATTGTTGTATGTACAGGGCAAGAGGTGGAGCTGACGATGCACGACGGCACGATCCGAGACCTGTGCTTCCTGGAGGACACGAGCAACAAGTCGAGCCTGCTGATCAGCGCAGGCGCCGGGGACTGCAAGATCTACGTCACCGACTGCGCCACCGGCACGCCCTTCCAGGCGCTCAGCGGCCACTCTGGTAAGTAGCGCCTACCGCACTTGAGTGTGCAAACACTTAGTACGACCAGTAGTAGCAATGCATACTTCCATATGTCGGATTTGCAACAATTGATTACTGAATGTTGTATTGCTACCTACAATAAATTCCAAAAGAATTCGTGCATACATAGAAAAATTAAAAATTAAATTGTCCACACCACGTCAATGTGAATAGTTCAGGCAAAGTGGTGATTAATAATTTGGAAATGTGCTCTTATGTGAATAGTATAAAAATTTAAAATTAATGGTTATTATATCTGATACTCACTTGCTCTATTGGTTCACTTGGCCAAAGTAGAAACGGATTGGCTGATAAAGATTTGATGGCATCATTCGATGATGGTGAGCCCTTATTTCATTGATAAAAACAAGGATTGGTTGTCGAGGAACCTGACCCGCTGCCAATCCATTTTGTTTAAATACCGTTTTTACTTTGGCCTATACAATATGCTTGCCAACTAATGCGTGGTTGAATTCGTCATATTTAAAGCAAATGATTAGGCTGTTCGTAGCTCAGTTGGTAGCGCTCTGTCTCAACAAGCAAGAGGTTCTGAGTTCGATCCCTGCTAATGCCAGATATTTTCACTCGCCCTTTTACTCGCCATTTCATCCTTGCATCTGAAGATTTTCTCTCCCCTGTACTTTGTCTGTAACATGTTTTGTGTTTGTTCTCCAGGGCACGTGCTGACGCTGTACAACTGGGGCGGAGCGATGTTCGTGAGCGGCTCGCAAGACAAGACGGTGCGCTTCTGGGACCTGCGCACGCGCGGCTGCGTGAACGTCGTCACTCCGGCCACCGCGCCCAACTCCAGAGTACGTTCAAAGCACTGGGACTCTATACCAGAGAGTGTTCGTAACTATGATGAGGAGAGCAACGATTTTACCTTCGAAATAAAATCGATTTAGCTTTGTTTTTATAGTTGGAATTTCAATTATAAATGCGTAGAGTAAAGAAGTTGATTTTGACTGCTAATTTTAAGATAATAAATATGACATTCCTTTTTTAATGTTTTGAATTTGATTCAAATTAACTTTTCAAAATCAAAATCAAAATCAACAAATTATTGTCCAATAAATAAAAACCGACATTATTAACAAATTTGCTTAATTGTAGAGAAATACTTTTATCGGTAGTGTAAAACATCAAATTGCCGAAAATTATTGTCGGGCGTCAAATATGGTCCAAATTCACTTCGAATTTCAAAATTTTTCCCGGACCTGTGCTGCCTGAATCCACATATGGCTGTGGGCTCTACCCCATCCCCACTACTCCGTACGCAAACGTGTTCCCTAAAATTACCGTACCATACTAAAAAAGAAAAATCAAGAATTTCAATATTTTTTAGCTGGAATGAGACTATCTCGGGAAAGGGGGGATTATATTCTGTCATGTGTAAGATGGACACTTGCTGACAATGTTACATCAAATTACATAATTTCAATGTCTAACTGGCTGTATGCTTTGTTCGTGCAGGGGTCGCCTGTCGCCGCGACCAGCGTGGATCCCTCCGGTCGCCTGCTTGTGTCGGGCCACGAGGACTCGTACTGCGTCCTGTTCGACATCCGCGGCGGCCGCAACGTGCAGTGCTTCAAGCCGCACGCGTCGGACGTCCGCTCTGTCCGCTTCTCTCCCAGCGCCTACTACCTGCTCACCACGGGATACGACAACAAGATCGTGCTCACCGATCTGCAAGGTGAGCTCACGGCATTCTAGATCATGAGATGACTCAGTTTTGTACTACGGAGGTAGAAGACCGGAAGTCCATTCTCTCGACTTTGCTTCGCATACTTTTGGAATGATGTAATCAAGCTGTCTCAATTGAAGGTTGAGTGATGTCAACAAATACAGTTATATTGAAATATTCTCTTGCAAAATGACTCTAAGTCATTACATTATTGGACGAATGAAGGAGAATTACTGGTTTATGAGCTCATCTCGAGAATAATTGAAATGGACTTCCGCCCTTCTAAGTCTGAGATACAGGGTACTTGTGATGATATTTTTCTTCAAAATTATTTTCGGAAATATTTATAATTTTTTCCTGTGTATTTTGCTAAGTTATACCAAATTAATTCGTTTTCATTATATATAGAATAGGCCTCCCCCCTTGAGCTGGTGATCCTCCTGAAATTGGGTCCCATCGGCCGGAAACCTCCCCCCACCCCTGGTCTGTCCCCATTCTGAACTGGCTTTCCCACCAGTTTCAGACTCCCCCGGATCGGGCCCGTTAGGTAGACCCCTCCCCATGTCCTCCACTTATGAAAGTTAAAAGTAAAAATTAATGTGCGCAATAAAACCTTGTTGTTGACGCAGCGTTCATAATAATCTAATCTAACTTAAACCGCCTGTTTTCGTAGGTGACTTGACGCTTCCTCTGCCCAGCGTGGTCGTGGCGCAGCATCAAGACAAGGTCATATCGGGCCGCTGGCATCCGTCGGAGTTCTCTTTCCTCAGCACAAGTGCCGACAAGACTGCTACTCTGTGGGCGCTGCCTCCCGTCTAAACATTTCCAAACCTTCGCAGAGCACAAATTCATATTAACAACTCGTCGAGAAGTTTAATCTCATAATATAAATGCAATGTTACAACTTACTGTTTGATATTAACTGATACTAAGTGCTACTGATGTTTATTAATAAGTTACGTAATATTATGATGTAAAGCATTTTAGTTGTAGGTAACCAATAATTATGTATGTATTAAACAATTATTAATATATTACATAACATTACAAGCTTGCATTTAATTGTTTCCAATTGCAGAGCACTATGTGAATGCTTATCTATTGTGTAAAAAATCTATAGTTAAGTTACAATAATAATGTACCTAAATGTAATTAAATAATTTTGAAGATACTTAGCTGATTTTATTTCAAAATTAAAATTATGACTCCGGTCCATATTGTTGTGTATAATTGATATGAATGAATGAATAGTTGAATTTGAAAGACACACGATTTAAATTTCACTGACAGATTCGTTTTCTAGATTTGAATCAATATTCGAATCTATGTGAATATTTGAATCTATTCGCACTTTTCATAACTTTTCTTTTCCTACAGGTACATTTTTTACTCAAAGACAAGAGATGACAATGCGCATTGCACATTTTTGTTTTAAAATTATTTATGTAGCTCATGACTGGGTATGTCTTCCAATACAGACAAAACATATAAATATATTTTTCAACTTGTCATAGAGTATTAGTAAAAAAAAATGTATAAAAATTTAAGATTATGCAAGGTTGGCTTGATAATGAAGGCTAAAACGTTCGTGACTTTTCAGTGATAATTTTAAAAACTCCACTTTTATAAATAATAGAAAATTGGAAATCCTAGTATTGTTTTTTACTTGACTCTGATAATAAAAGTAATTATAATGTAATTACTAATTTCACAGTTAATTGCTTAACGTGAAACTATTTGCCAATACAAAGTAGTTTGGTTTGAGGTAATTTTTTGATAAGATATCAGTATTTACGTCACACAACTAGACTTTTCTATAACGTTTACTAAAGTTTCAAGTTGCAACCACATTTCAATAAAACTTGATGTTACTATTGTTATTGTAGATGTATAGGTTTTACCAAAGATAATATACAACTGCGTTATATACGACAACTCATCTTCCATGAACGTGAATTTGCGATACCATGTTGCGTTGGATCGATTCGAGAGCGTGCATTGGCATTGCGATGGAGATGCGACGAGAATTGGCGTTACCAGTAAAATCTGGAAAGTGTCCAGTAGTGGCGGATGAGCAAAAGATGACTGTCAATCCTTTTGCTCGTTAGAAGAGTATACACAGACACCTAGAACTCAACAAAAAAAAAATTGTTTTTTGTTTTTGAAACAAAATTATTAAAAAGGGCCACGTCAGCCCATAACAAGATATCTATTGAATATTCTCTATAAGTTTCGTGTCATTCAGATAAACGGTTTTGTCTATTCTTTGTCAAAAGTAACGTGCATTTTACACATTTGAAAACGTCCCGGATTTTTTGTGGCGTCCAAAAACGACTAATGTCACTTGATAGTTGATATCATATGTTACCAGCTCCCTCTTACGAAATATGAAGAAAAATAATATTGACTCTTTTTGGTCGAATCGCCTTTAGTCCAGGGTTGGAAAAAACCCAGGTTTTTTCAAAATCAATTTGCCCAGTGGTTTTTTTGAGTGGGGTTTTTCGGGGTTTTTCGTTTTTTTTTCAGATTATGTTTATTTTTTATTTAATTTTTGGAATTATTAACATTTTAACTTGTAAGTGATTTTGAATGGAAAGTGTTCTGACGGAGTGGGATTCCTAGGTACATTGGATCAGCCCTGCTTGAGTCAGATTGATGCACTCGAAGGTAAACATTGCAGATATTACTAAATATCGTTAAAACATTTGAGCCATTCAAATTATGAAAAATATTTAGTGTGGTTAATTTATGAGTCGACCTTAGCAGCAATATAAACACCAAATTATAAATACAATATTTTTGCCCAATATCGTGCCAATGCTGAAAAATAGAGAAATTCTAGTTTTGAAATGTTCTGGGTCCGATTTCCGATTTCTTATTTAACCAATATGAAGTGTCACCTCGGCACCTGAGTTTTCGTTAAAATAGGAATTACATTTTAACTTTGTTTTGTGACCTTGTAGAGGGAAAATGGCACGTGTTTCACTACGATAAGATTGAGTATTGAAGAAGGTGTAATTAGTTAAGTTCCTAATAATGTGTCCAATTGGTCACGTAGCCATGGTCGAACCAATACTATATGAAGCCCACATATATCTGCACAAATCATTCTATCATTCGTCAACGAGAGCCAACTGACAACACAGCCGAAAATGAACTCCCAAGTCAAGATTTTGCCGGCGATCGCCCTTGTGTGTCTTTTCTCATTCGGTAAGCATCACAAAACTGAGTTATATACGTTAATTCCTTGTTGTACAAACAAATTATAAAATAAATTTTCGATTTCCTGAAAAAAGTACCGACATAAAAAATATCATTCTTAGAAAATGAAAAGTATATCACAAAATGCCGGGTGGACAAAAATATCTAATCTACGAAACACTCTGTGATCTGCTTAACAAATCTGGCTGAAAATGCTAGATATAATAAAAATAAACTCAAATTTATATAAAAAAGTTTCAAGAACATTGCTTTTGCGGGAAGAAGCTAGCAGTAAGAATTTGGTAATCGAAAAGTTGATCAACGAGCTGAAATAACGCGTGTCCGTACACCGTACAATATTGTTCACGGTATAACATGGTATGACATAGCATCAAGTTGAGTATCAACAAATATTCTTTTTTAAATTTTCATTTTACTGATTAATAACTGACAATGTATATTTAGTATTAGTATTTAGTATTTAGTAATCGTTCAGCTATATATTACATTCCGTATAATAATGTCTCTGGTATATTATATAAATCCATGTAAAATGTCCATGTGTTATCCATGTAAAATATGCCCCGACACAAGTCTTCGTGACTTATTGGGGTATATATCAAACAAATATGTAAACACTGTGTGAACACACTCTCTGTACCATTTTGTAAAATAAAAATAAATCAAAATCAATCAAAGCTGGGACACTACCACCACCTTCTTCATGCACTCTCTCTAGGAAGAGAGAAATAAAAAAATGCAAAAATATGCAGTTATCGATTGTTCAAAAAATTCAATATATTGGAAATATTAGAACGAAAGCTCTAGTGTCTCGAAGTTGGTAATTGAGTATAAGATAATTTACATTTAGCCTAAATTAAATAGATTCAAGTAGTGGTATCTTTCCAAAATGTAAACTACTTAGTACAGATTCTCATAGTGCACCTTTTTAATTCTAAACTTTCAATCTTACTTGAAAGAGACGATGAGAGAGCTCGGAAATCACAATATTCTTTCTGACCCAATCTTACTCCAGACTTGGAGAATGAACTCAAGGCAATTTAAAAAGTTGACAAAGAAAGCTGACTTTTCATCAACTCAAGCGTCTTGCCTTCACTAATCTGAAACGATGATGATTTTTTTCAGGCAACGTTGAGGGGGGCCGAGGTGGCAATGATAACAATAACAATAACATTCAACAAGCCAATCGTACTGAAGCCAAGCCCAACGGAACTGTTAACAGCAATGGCAAGGGAGCTGAAGCCAAGCCCAGAGGAACTGTTAACAGCAATGTTAAGGGAGCTGAAGCCAAGCACAACGAGACTGCTAACAGCAATGGCAAGGGAGCTGAAGCCAAGCGCAACGAGACTGTTAACAGCAATGGCAAGGGAGCTGAAGCCAAGCCCAGCGGAACTGTTAACAGCAATGTTAAGGGAGCTGAAGCCAAGCACAACGAGACTGCTAACAGCAATGGCAAGGGAGCTGAAGCCAAGCGCAACGAGACTGCTGACAGCAATGGCAAGGGAGCTGAAGCCAAGCGCAACGAGACTGCTAACAGCAATGGCAAGGGAGCTGAAGCCAAGCGCAACGAGACTGTTAACAGCAATGTTAAGGGAGCTGAAGCCAAGCGCAACGAGACTGCTGACAGCAATGGCAAGGGAGCTGAAGCCAAGCGCAACGAGACTGCTAACAGCAATGGCAAGGGAGCTGAAGCCAAGCGCAACGAGACTGTTAACAGCAATGTTAAGGGAGCTGAAGCCAAGCGCAACGAGACTGCTGACAGCAATGGCAAGGGAGCTGAAGCCAAGCGCAACGAGACTGCTAACAGCAATGGCAAGGGAGCTGAAGCCAAGCGCAACGAGACTGTTAACAGCAATGGCAAGGGAGCTGAAGCCAAGCGCAACGAGACTGTTATATAACAGCAATGGCAAGGGAGCTGAAGCCAAGCGCAACGAGACTGCTAACAGCAATGGCAAGGGAGCTGACGCCAAGCGCAACGAGACTGCTGACAGCCACAACTCTGGAAATGCAAATTCAAATGTGAAGTCTCAGCAATCCAGCGAACCTCGTGGTAGTGCTCAGGGCGCAGCCCCAGTTGCAGCCCCAGCAGGAATCTCGTTCTAGGAAGCTACGAGCCAACAAACAATTCAATGAACCAGCACTGTCAATGCACTAGCCTCATTGCTTTTCAACATTTGATTGATGTTTATTTGTTACGATATCTGATTGTTCTTTGCCCTCAAAGCGTTAGAATTAACATTGATTGCAGACATTGATTGTGAACGATGGGAATTAATGAGATAACTAAATGAATGTTTTAATGATTTCTTGGCGTTTGAATTTGTTGGATGCACTGCACCAAATTATGTAAATACAAAGTTGAAAATAAAGTGGAATGAAGCAATAATCATGACTTTAATAAAACCCGTCCAATATAAACATTCTCCATATTTGTAGTTTCTTCTATCTCATGGGTTGGGTTGGGTCTGAGATGGTTTGAGTAAACAATGGTGGATCCTGCCTGGGTAAGGGAGGGGGGGGGGGGGGCGATGATGATAATACGTTTTTATTTTTATTCTTAAGTTGTTATTTGTATAAAACAATACAGATTATTTAGACTTGTTGAAATTGAAGCGAGCTCTTAGAAGAGTTCGTGTTCACATATGAAGTACACCCTGGAGTCGTCAGTGAGTGTGTAGAGTCCTGAGTTCGAGTCCTCGGCGTAGTACTCGACATAGGGATGCGAGAGGAACGTGCCGTAGGGCTGATATTCGTCAAACCAGGTGGTGAAGTTCGTATCCTTCAGCAGTCCACCTGCAATATCACGTCAGATCAAAGACAAACACAACAGGCATATTTCACATGAAGTCACAATCTCAATCTCGCTTTGCTCTGGTGGAAACATTGAGACCAGTGTAACTCACTAAGATAAGAATAATTATCACCTGGGAAAGTGATATGCGTGTGGAAACTCATAATTAATTTTAACTGTCTAAATAAAAGCGAACGGGAATCGACCGTTTCGTCAAAGCGTTTTATTTCTATATTTGTCTTCACAATAACAAAATTTGACAAATTCAGATAGCGACGCATTCAGCATAATAGACTAAATATTGCCACACACGGAAGTACTATAACACCGAAATGGAATCGTATTGAACACTTTGGGGTCATACCATAGGTCATAACTTACTCCAGTTTGTGGCAGTATTTAGTCCATTAGGCTGTAATGGGTCGCTACTATCTGATTTGTTAAAATTCCGTAGTGGGAAGACAATATTAAAAAAATGCACTTTGAAGAACAGCGCTTTTCCCGTTTGCTTACCCAGGCGCGTTCGCTTAATAGTGGTTGGATAATATGGTCTTTGGTCAAAAGTTGACAACCCACTGACCTTGCACAGTCATGTAGTTGTCGTTGCCTCCGTAGAATCTGTGTACTCCGACCCAAATGTAGATGGTTGGCTGCAGAGAGAACTGCCGCTTGAGCGCCAACACTTCGTCCTGGGAGTTCAACACCACGAGATGCGCGCCGTCCTGACGACATGTGGAGTCGGCTTCGGGCCACAGAGCCAAGGTCGGATAGTACTTGTAGTAGCCGTGGTCCGGGATCAGAGAGTAGCCGGGCCTATGGGGAGGCGTGGTCCAGGATCAGAGAGTAGCCGGGCCTATGGGGAGGCGTGAGACGGGATCAGAGAGTAGCCGGGCCTCTGGGGAGTCGTGGTCCGGGATCAGAGAGTAGCCGGGCCTATGGGGAGGCGTGAGACGGGATCAGAGAGTAGTCGGGCCTATGGGGAGGCGTTAGACGGGATCAGAGAGTAGCCGGGCCTATGGGGAGGCGTTAGACGGGATCAGAGAGTAGCCGGGCCTATGGGGAGGCGTTAGACGGGATCAGAGAGTAGCCGGGCCTATGGGGAGGCGTTAGACGGGATCAGAGAGTAGCCGGGCCTATAGGGAGGCGCGAGACGGGATCAGAGAGTAGCCGGGCCTATGGGGAGGCGTGAGACGGGATCAGAGAGTAGCCGGGCCTCTGGGGAGTCGTGGTCCGGGATCAGAGAGTAGCCGGGCCTATGGGCAGGCGTGGTCCGGGATCAGAGAGTAGCCGGGCCTATGGGGAGGCGTGAGACGGGATCAGAGAGTAGCCGGGCCTATGGGGAGGCGTGGTCCGGGATCAGAGAGTAGCCGGGCCTATAGGGAGGCGTTAGACGGGATCAGAGAGTAGCCGGGCCTATGGGGAGGCGCGAGACGGGATCAGAGAGTAGCCGGGCCTATGGGGAGGCGTAAGACGGGATCAGAGAGTAGCCGGGCCTATGGGGAGGCGTTAGACGGGATCAGAGAGTAGCCGGGCCTATGGGGAGGCGCGAGACGGGATCAGAGAGTAGCCGGGCCTATGGGCAGGCGTGGTCCGGGATCAGAGAGTAGCCGGGCCTATGGGGAGGCGTGGTCCGGGATCAGAGAGTAGCCGGGCCTATGGGGAGGCGTGAGACGGGATCAGAGAGTAGCCGGTCCTATGGGGAGCTAGCACTGGGTTCAATACTTTTCATTCAAGACATGTGGCTTGAATCATTTCTAATGCTTTTTGTCTTTGTGTTATTTTCGCATCACTGGTCAAACGTAACACGGATCGGACCAATTTATTCACAAAAGATTAATTACTATTCAGTTCGTCTTCCTGTTGATTTCTTGCAAGATCGGGGATCAAGATCGGTGCGATAAAAATTGATGTGATTCATTATTTTTAACCTTCCACTGGACTAGACGTCAGAACATTCTTTGGTTCCGTTTTTCAATGCTGTTTTAAATTGAAAAAGAGCTACATTAATTTATATGCAATTTGAATAGAGTAATCATCTTCAGACATTGGTCATTGAAGTAAATTTTGGTCGGTTTGAACGCAAAGAAGCAAATAAAAAAATCCTACATCTGCCACCAATTGTAATTTTTAGGATTTTCACTAGTTTTAGAGTTCGAAGTGTGTGTTATTTATCAACATGGCATGTTATATCAGGACAAACAACATAGCTAACTATTATTAAAGTATTAAATATAAATTAATATTAAACATTAAATGTAGAACATGTCCTACAATGTAAAAAATATCCCCAAATTATTAGGGGGATCTCTCCATGTGAACGGTCTGAGCTGAGGTAGAGATTGTGACTTACAGTTGTTCAGCGACTGGTTTATCCAATTCGCAGATGAACACGCTTTTATCTCCACAGCGTGTGTCTTTGAAACCTGCGTCATCGAAACCCCCGCAGTTGAACTCGGGACCCCCGCTCGGCGCGCCCTCGGCCCATTGGTCGCTCCCGTAGCACGAAGACGCAAGAGTGCCTCCTAACCGAAGACAATGAGAGTAACCGCACCGCACAATGTGACATCTCTCATTTGAATTATTTCCTCTTCAAACCAATCCGGTTGCGACGTAGCGGCAGAAAAGTGGATGTGTGACACCGGAAACCAAACCTTATCTGCATGTAACTGATGGACAATTTCAACGCAGAAGAAGGCACACAATCAAGTTAAACTACTGAAAGATAATGAAGAAGCTCACTGAGTTCGTTTAGTTGAGACATCCTACATCTGCCACCATTTGTAAAATTGACGTCAAGAAAATATTACGAGTTTGTGATATCTATCAATATTATGTCATTATTATAGAAAAAATAAAATCTTATAGAAGTAAAACAGCATTGGCATTCGTGCTATTTTGGAATTGGCTACTGCTATAATGGAAGGACCGAATGTTTCCGTCGATGTTGAAGTACGCATTTTTATACCATATTCTGGCTTTATAAAGACATATTCATTCTGTTTACGACCACATAAGAATCATATTGTTGTACTGTTTCAAATTTTCCTGCAATTTGGTAAAATGTAAGACGATGCCAGTGGGTCTTGCGTAGAATTTGACCTTGATCTAAACGTTAGTACGAGACGACGCGCTTTACATCGACACCAGAGTTTCAAATCCCTAACAATGAAACGTGTGTCAATTGCAACACCATGGCTGAATGGTATTCGAGCCTGTGTTCTGTGTTACGAAACAAACAACACGTAACTTTACCAAGAATGGTGACGTAGTCGCCCTCAGTGAATTGGTCGTGGAAACCAAGGTGTATAGACAAGGCTTCGTATGACGTCATCATCTGTCTAATGGCTGCTGCTTCGGCTGCTGAATCGATGATGACGGTGTGGGCTTTACTTGCCTGGCAAGCCTGGGGATAGATTTCATATAAGCGTGAGGTCGTTCAGGCAACTCTCGATCCAGAATCTTGTCACAGGTGGTTAAAGATTGTATCTCACTCTAAGCGCTTCAGTCCAGTTGGCTTCGACGCCGAAGAAGAAATACTCGCCGACGCCTGGGAAGACGTCGCGTGCGATGACGTCACCAGTGGCGTCGGGACGCTCTAGCGCCGAGACGCTCACCACAGAGACGACACACATTACTTGGAGCACGCGCAGCAACATCTGAGAGTCACAAACACAATATTTATATGAGAAATATAAGTAGTCAGTACATACGAGTATATCAAATAATTGTTACTTTCAGTGCTGAACTACTTTAAGAAATGTCACGCTACAATCCAATCTTCAACTGAATATGATAAGAAATTGCAGGTGCTAATATTTTAGGCCCAGAATCATGATTAATTGATGGATGATGACATGATTGCATTACTCAGATTATTGTAATCTGCATTGAAGAGAAGCTAAGTCACAGGTGCTTATCTATGACAAGATGTAAACATCTGAACTAGGAAGTTATATATAACTCATGAACGAATATTAAAATACTTCTCGTTTTCTGGAATAAAGAATTATTTTCTTGAATACAGAAGCCTTGCAAAAATACATCACAGCTTTCTGTAAACTCTTTTAAGTCTTTATGCTGTATTGACACCAGGAAGGCCGGGAGAAAAGACTTGAAAATAATATTATGAGTTTGTGACATGTTGATATTTTAATAGAGAGGTTAAAGGATAAACTACTGATAATATTTTGATTTTAATTGGGGTAAAAGTAGTAAGTTATATTTAAGATGAGTACTGGCTGCACGGGAATGGCTGGGGTTCTGGTAAGAATTGTCACTTTCCCAGCAGTAACTTCTGACATGGGAAAGTTTGACACTTTATTTAGTTGAAAAGTCGCAAGTGTCTCTCACTTACTACCTAGATGGATATTCCTGGGACATAAAATGCTTGGAACTAATTTCAGATGCGGCACGGTGAGGTGGGAACTATTTTGATGTATGAATTCTGTCATCGTTTTGCTGCGGCGGGATTTCATGGCAAGTATTTATTTACCTACCTGTTCATGTTAAATTGAAATCCCAGCAGCTCTAATGTCGATACGTAAAACCGGATTCACAATCGTTTTAAAGCTGTGTAATGATATAGTGATTAATGTAAACACGGGTGTTGAAAGGTGATGTTATGGGTTATGGTTCACAACTGTCATGATTTTTACACAAAAAAATGTTGTCGTACAGTAAAATGAGTAGTGTGTACCTACGACAAAATTTCGTTCTGCATGTATAATTTTTGTGGTATACATCGTCATAAAGTAAACATAAAATTATCCATTCTATGCAGAAACGAAGTCAGGAAATGTAAGTAAAACACTTTCCCCAACGCTTTCATACACCCTTCTAGACTTGTTATTAACAACAGTCTGTCTAATATTGAAGACTCTTGTTCCAGTATTGGTATTTCTCTTCATGAAACACGAGCTCGGCTATTCACTGAGCACTGCACTGGCTGTGGTTCACCTGTTGTTCGGGATCAGCTTCCTAGTTCCGATGCTCGGCTCGATCTTGGCCGACCGCAACTGTGGCAGATATTGCACGCTGATTCTCTTCGGACTTGTGGCCTTGGTGGGATACATCTTGCTGATTGTTGCTGGAGTGGAAGCTGTGCTTTGGCCACCGCGGACTGAGCCATCGCAGCGTTTCCCGCAGCATATTGAGTAAGCACCTCAGACATTATCTGCTAATGGATTAACTGTTTACGAAACATAAACAAATTACTACAAGAACAGATGTACTTGAATACATTAGAATGAAAGGACTCCTAAAAACAAATTGGTGCAGTACGCTACTTTTCATTCAAACTGAAATAAATGGATTTGAAGTGCTCAGTGCACAGTCATGGAAATATATTCAGTAAACATGAATTCATTCAAGGAATGTCACTGTTTTTTCTACGGCAATATAGTCCTAATCAACTGTTTAAAATTTAGCAGAGCATTTAGAAGATAGTCAATGTATAGGTAGGTACCTAGTTTAATAATAAGGTATGTGGGGAGCGGCTCTTAAAAGTGTTAGTTTTATTTTTTTCTTATTCCATAAACGAATAAAATTCTCTTTGGATATTATTGATAATTCTGAGCCATATTATTGCTGTAGAGATGAAATACAAAAGTGGCATGAGTTTTACTTGCACATCCAAAAAGACAATCGCTTGATAAAACACTCCTCTTGCAGAGCTATTGCTGTGATCGGAGTGCTACTAGTGGCAGTGGGCGTCGGTGCAACTAGAGATGTTTCCACTTCCTTCGCCTCCGACCAGTTCATCTTGCCGGAAGAGGAATACGACCTGCGCAACTACTACCAACTCTCGCACTACTCCCGCACGGTGGCGGCCATCATCGCCGTCCTCATGCTGCCTCAACTGCGAATGCACACGCAATGCATGGGCAAGGTCTATTGCTATCCGATAGCATTCGCGCCAGTGGGCATCATGCATGTGGTGGGATTGTGTGAGTAGTTACTTGGTTCTGCTCGTGCGCAGTCACTTCGGTGACCATAATGCGTCTCTGCACATGTGCAGAACCAAGTTGATCAGTTGAAAATTGAAGGGTACAGGGGACTTTGATCGTTCTTCCTCTGTGGATTCTGAGGCAGAAGGATTACTGGGCAAAGAGGGTAGTACGTATATCGTTAAAACTTTAAATGCATTCTTTAACGAAACAATAGGGTAATACTATCCACAAGCATTAGTTTAATATATTAATTATTCTGGCAAAAGGCATGGGTATGACTTTTTACATTATGTATTGGGTTGAAGTGAACAATAGTGTGCGTGTCAGGTCAAACAGAACAGACAACAGCTTTATAATATGATTTAATTGAACAGTCATTCTGATGATGGGCGGAGGTAACTTCTACCGGCGACGATCACGGCCCGGCGGAAGTCCAATAGTGCAGATGTGCAAAGTGATTGTGGTAAGTTGAAGTGCTGAAGTGATGCACTGCAGTAAAGCAAGATGCATTGTCATCAACATGAGCGTTACGTCACCCTCCAGACGGGCCTGGGACAGCGAGGCGTCGGCGTTCACTGGCTGGACGGCGCCAAGACGCAATTCCTGCCGCGCTTCGTCGAGGACGTCAAGGCGACGCTCCCCGTTCTGATCCTCTTCGTGCCGCTGCCGATCTTCTGGGCCGTCTACCAACAGCACGTCAGTATTCCCTGCGGTCCAGAGTCATTGGCGAGTTTGTCGGGAGGAAATCATTGCACTTGTCTTCTCTGCAGGCGACGCGATGGGTGTTCCAAGCGTCCAGGATGAAGTTCAACCTCGGTGAATCAGGCAGATGGGCTCTGGAACCAGACCAAATACAGGTGACTTACAAAGTGATAGTTGATTGGGTAGCAAGCTTTCTTGCAACGATCCACTCGCTGCTAGTTGACGGATTTTCGTTACACACTAGTGTTACTCCAAAAAGTAGCACCCGATAGCTCGCAGGGTGTACTTCAATAAAATATAACTATTTAAAAGCCACGAACTCTTGGATCCCTCGTATTAAAATTAAAAACACATTATATCAATTTTCGACGATGTCTTCAACTGTCTTTATCAGGCAACTGACGACATTTTCCAGCTTTCTCCACTTCCATAAAAAAGCTATCAAATACCATGAATCACCTCTGTCAAAATAAAAGTACACAGACTCCAAATAACTAAAGATATAAAAAACTAAAAAGTACTAAAAAATAAAAATATAACAATATTTGAAAAATACACAAAAATATGTATAATAATGACACATTTTGAGATTTTGAAGGGAAATTTTCCTTCGAATTTCCAATCGATCTGCAATGAGCAGATCCATGGCCATCTTGTCTAATGAGATATTCATGACAGATTCTGATCGCTCTGACAACACTGCTCGTGACTCCACTGCTCGAGTACCTGTGTTTCCCGCTGCTGAGCCTCTGTCGCCTGATGACGTCATACAAGCAGCGCGCATGTCTGGGCGCCATCTTCGCGCTCTTGGCGGCGTTCATGGCGTCGCACGTGCAGACAGTGATCGAGGTACAGCGAAAACTCGCAGGTCATGTGACATGTCAGGGCAGGTCGAGCCCGGGTCGAGGAGGTGTTCGAAGGACAAATATAGTTCGGACAGTTATTCAACATAGCGGCAAATACATGGGGCCCCCCCCCCCTCCCTGGAGTTCAGGAAAACATGAATTTTGTGGTGTTGTACGTATAACTTTAAAAAAATAATTTTTATTACTTAATAAATAAAATAATAAGTTTTGAAATACTTTTTTATTAATTTTTTAATAGTTTTCAACAAAATACACGTCTAAACGACTCAAATATGATTCAATCAAATATGATTCAAATGGATAAGAATAAGGAAAATCCCGGGCAAAATTGTTTTCGTTGCCTTGCCCCCTTCCCATGGGCGTCCATGTTTTACCGTTTTCTTTTAAGGTAAGACATTTAATATTGATGAATATACAAAGTTTTTACTAATATTTCAAGTTTATTTTTCAACAAAATATATATTTCTTTCCAATAAATTACAATTGTTTTTAAAAATGGTGCTGAACGCGAATTCGTCACCCTTCTCGAAAGCTATTCGACAGCCGGGTCGTGAGTTTAGAGCGTGTCGACTTCTCGTGCATTTCACCTGTTGCTTCGTGTTGTAGCCCACACTGGCGCAACTGCCCGGTCCCGGAGAGGGCGAGCTCATGGTTCACAACATGTTTCTGAAGTGCCGAGGAAGATTGTACACCGACATACCTGGCAACGAGCAGACCAAGGTCCTCATACCACGCAAGCCACATCGCATCCGACACATCTCTGTGAAGAACGGCTCTCTGGACGTCAAGATCTTCTTCAACACAATCAAGTGCTATCACTGGTGGACGGAGAACACGACGGTGCGCGTCGTCGAGCGTCGGGTTGTTTCGATATCGACGTCCTACGCTCTTCCGATGAACTACTCGACTTTTCGGTCGCCGATCCCCGACGAGCTGCCATTCTACGAGCTGGAGAAGTGCGACTTGCAGCTACCGAGGATCGGGTGAGAACAGCGGTGTAAATCACGTGACCATTGCGTTCGTTCCGTCATTTGAATGACTTTCAACATTTCCTGGCAATATCTGTACCTCAGAGGTAGAAAGCTGGAAGTCCATTTTTTCGATTTTGCGCTGCATGCTCTTTGAATGATGTTATCAACACTAGGTATCAACTACCTTTTGACTGATATCAATAATCAGTTACATTGAAGGGTTCTTTTACAAAATGTTGCTTTTAAATTCCGATAATGGAACCATAATATTGCTTTTACATTTCGCCAATTTCAAAATATGATTCCCATTGTGAAACGACTAATATGCCATTTATTTGCAAATTTAATCAAACCTATTTTTGAAAATGGAGCAAGGTCTCAGTCCTGCTTTCAAAACATGTCCAGATCTCCACCCTGGCCCCACTGTTATGAAGTTTTGCAAACACAAATCTGATTCCCCCTAGTGTCTCTCTGTTCCTCCAGGATCCAATGATTCCCCCCAGAATTCCAATGTGTCTCTGTTCCTCCAGATTCCAATGACTCCACCACTCCAGTGTCTCTCTGTTCTTCCAGGATCCAATGATTCCCCCTAGAACTCCAGTGTCTCTCTGTTGCTCCAGGATCCAATGATTCCCCCTAGAACTCCAGTGTGTCTCTGTTCCTCCAGGATCCAATGATTCCCCCTAGAACTCCAGTGTCTCTCTGTTCTTCCAGGATCCAATGATTCCCCCTAGAACTCCAGTGTATCTATGTTCCTCCAGGATCGCCTACTACGTCGAGGAGCGCCAGAAGACTTACATGGACACCGGGAACTTCACTCTGGGAATGTACTACGACAACGCAACCATAGATCTGTTCGACTTGGATCCCAACCATGCGGGAGTCGAGTCAGTCCATCACTTACCTGGATCGTGAGTGCGGATCTTATACTCTCTTTCAATATCATCTTGTCGTAGCACAAGTCACAACGGTACGCTTATGAGTATGACACTTTCTCTGTGTATGTGTGTGAGTGTTTTTGCCTCTGCCCGGTAACACCGTTCAACCAATCTATCTGAAATTTGGCACACACTCTAATGTCATATGAACGGTACGGGTATAGGTTTTAATGAGATGCTGTGATAGGTTGAAAATTTAAGATGACACCGATTGCCCGAACATCTTCAAATTGTGCATGGTCATTGGGTCCAACATTTTAGGAGTTTTTGATAATACATTTCCTAAAACTTCAAGAGTTGTTGACATTTTATGGACATTTTGTGTTTGTTTTTAAACATAGGTACGCATAATACGTTCAAAAAATCTCACTGCTCCTTTGGCGCATGTTGTTTTCCTAGAAGGATAATGCCCGATCACGTTTGTCTTGCAGATATAAGATGCACGTCGTCGGCTTCGATCTGTTTATAAAGGACATCACATTGGAGAGGGGCGGAGTTTACGTGTACTATGTGTACGGACGGGGTGAACGCAGTCCCGGACACACGTTCGAAGAATTCATGAACGCCAGTTGGGTAATTTCAATTCATTTATCTCTGCGACTCGGCCTACGGGTTCTAGAAACTCAAGAACGATTCTCTAGCCTACAAATAAAACGCCCTGGACAAGCCTTCAGACTCCTTCGAGACATTATTTAGGACCGATATTACCAAAGTTAAGTTGTTTTAATTGGCGGCACAGCCAATATGATACTTCAATATAATTGAAACAGTTGAATTTAGTCCAAAAGTTAGTTAATGCGGACCAATTTAACTTCGGTAATACCGGACCTTAAGACTCTCTGTCGTTAATCAATTCATCTCCTCACTGTCTTTTATCCTCCCCAACCATTTGCTTTGACGGCGGCACATCGTAGATTTGTATAGACCGATTGAGTTGAAAGTTTTACCACATGTGCACTTAGACTCGCTTGATCTTGCTTCCTGCAGGAGAAAGGTGAACTGGCGGAGATGACGCCGCCTAACACGGTGTCGATGGGATGGCTGTTCCCCCAGCTGCTGTTCGCGGCGCTCGCCATCTTCTTGCTGCCCATGATGCTTATCGAGTACGCGAACACGCAGGTCGTAAAGCATTGCAATATGAACATTCCTTTGATGCAACAACTACACTTGCATTCCTTTTAGAGTTATATAACAGCTCCAATATTTCAGTATTGCACGTTGGAGGCTATAGTTTTACAAATTACTACATAATCTTTATATTATATTAGACTCTTCTAATATACAGTTTTTACAGTTTTATTTTTTCCTTTACACAAGGTAATTTACAATATACAAAAGTACATGTGCATACACAAGCATGTGACCCATAGGCTTTATGCCTTGTTTGGGTATTTGGAAACATAACATTTACAAATAATAATAACAATAATACTAATAACTAAAAAATAATGCTAAGTCTATTTGGCTATGCACAATTTAACTAATTACATTACGGAAATAAAAATTTTCAAATAATTTTCAAATAATAAAATAAAGTTAAATGTTTGTGGGGTCATGATGTACTGTTAGTGTTACTATAATTTAAAAACTCATCTATTGAGTAGAACACATTATTTGTAAGGTGAAGCTTTACTTGCTTCTTAAATGTACAATATTTTTCGATATTCTTTATTTTTGGGGGCAATGCATTGTAAAGTATTGTATTGCTATACTGTGAGTTATTTTGTGTGCATTTAGTTCTATATTGTTCAATATGGATGTTTGCTGTTTGTCTAGTGTTATGAGTATGTATATCGCTATTTTGAATAATATTTGTACTTGATTTAATGGCTATAAGAGATTCTAGTATATAAAGACAAGGAAAGGTAAGTATTTTATATTTTTTGAAATGATTTTTGCAGTCAGGTTTTTTGTATGAGTTACAATGTTTATATTTTAGTCCAAATAGTGCTCTTATAGCTTTTCTTTGGACCGTAAATATTTTGTGAGCATCCGTAGAATTTCCCCAGAATCTTATTCCGTATCTCATGTGTGACTCAAAGTTCGCATAGTACACCATTTTCGCAGTTTTCATGTTTGTTAGAGACTTTATAGTTTTAAGAGAAAAGTAAGAAGAGTGTAATTTATTTAATAATTTAGAGCAGTGACTCTTCCAATTAAGGTGTTCATCTATTATGATCCCAAGGAATTTAGTTTCTTTAACTTCAATGATCTCAGTACCATCATTTTTATTTACAATTTTTATTTTTTCCAATGTATTATTCAAATCATTTTTCATTTTAAAATGTATGAAGTTAGTTTTGTTAGAGTTTAAATGTAAGCAATTATCATTGAACCAATTTATTGTATTGACTATAGTGTTTTCTGCGTTTTGCTTGAGAATATCATTTGTTTTTCCTATTATGGTTATATTTGTGTCATCTGCAAATAGTTCTGATAGTTTAATAGTTTCTGGCAAGTCGTTAATATATATAATGAATAGTAGGGGCCCAAGTATCGATCCTTGTGGTACTCCCCATGTGACGGGCTCAGGATCAGATAAAAATTTTGATTCTTTGTTGTTTATTATTGATGTTATCTCTACATGCTGTATTCTATTTTGCATGTACGACTCTAAGAGTTGAAGTGCTACTCCCCTCACACCATAGTGTTCCAATTTAGCTATAAGTATAGAGTGCTTTATGCTATCAAAAGCTTTTGATAAGTCGCAGAATAGTCCTATAGTTTGTTCTCGATCTTCTAGTCCAACTATAGTGTTATTTATGAAATTTTGAATAGTATTCGATGTTGATTTGTTCCTTTGGAACCCACTTTGTTTATTAGTTAATAGATTTTCTAGTTCTAGGAATGAAGTTAATCTTACGTGAATTATTTTTTCAAAAATCTTCGAAACAGTTGGAAGCAGTGGAAGCAGTCATATAATTATGACTGGAAGCAAACTAAACCCCTCCGCCCGGGGAAGAATTGTTCCGTTGGCCCCTGTTGGTCCCTTCCCTGTTGGCGCGACAAAAGACCAAGTGAAATCCCCCGGGCAACGCCGGACACAGTTACGTTCTGACCTTCTGTCTTGCGCAGGTACCGGTGCGCATGAAGCCAGTGGTGTTGTCAGTGTGGTTCATGTGCGTGGCTTTGGGAGACTTCTTGGTCGCGGCTGTCGAGGCCAGCAACTTCTTCCTGAGAGATGTAAGTCAAAGAACATTTTCTACATAAATCTCTCCCCAACATAAGTAGGTATATCGTTTCACACTTGCGGTTCAATCCTGTGTTGTTTTGCCTGCAGTATTACAATACGTCCTGTACGCTGGACTGATGGCTGCATACCTGTTGATCCTGCTACTTGTGCTCTGTCGCTACAAGCCTGTGTTGTTTTGCCTGCAGTATTACAACTACGTCCTGTACGCTGGACTGATGGCTGCAGACCTGTTGATCCTGCTACTTGTGCTCTGTCACTAAAAGCCTGTGTTGTTTTGCCTGCAGTATTACAACTACGTCCTGTACGCTGGACTGATGGCTGCAGACCTGTTGATCCTGCTACTTGTGCTCTGTCGCTACAAGCCTGTGTTGTTTTGCCTGCAGTATTACAACTACGTCCTGTACGCTGGACTGATGGCTGCAGACCTGTTGATCCTGCTACTTGTGCTCTGTCGCTACAAGCCTGTGTTGTTTTGCCTGCAGTATTACAACTACGTCCTGTACGCTGGACTGATGGCTGCAGACCTGTTGATCCTGCTACTTGTGCTCTGTCGCTACAAGCCTGTGCGGCTGATGTACTCGCCTCCTGTGCAGCTGGCAGAACGGGATCAGCAGCTCAAGACTACCGCCTATTACGTCACAGACATCGAACACGGACCCGACATCCGTCTCTCGGAGGAAAGTGTGGGGTCCGGTGGAGACTATGATTATTATGACGAATACTAGTAACTAATTCAAGACTGAATGAATGTATATTAATAATAAAATGTATAAATAGTTTTAATGAACTCTTTTAGATCTTTCTGCGTGTGTTTTGTTTGTGTGTTTTTTTGCCTGCTCCAGCCGTTCACAAAATCAATCTCAAATTTTGCACACACACAATGTCATATGAGCGGTCACGTGCATGGTTTTATTTTATACATGATTCAATGAATGGCTGAAAATTAAAACGAGCACCGTTTGACATAACAACTTCAAATTTTGCATGGTCATTGGACCCAATACCTATTTTAGGCTTTTTCAGATGAATTGGTCAAGAACTTCAAGAGTAATTGACATTTTACTGACATTTTATGCTTGTTTTGTAATATTTTTTTAAAGGTATTTAAAATAAATTGTCTCTGCTTTTTGAATCATTTGATTCCTGTCTTTTTCCAATGTCTGTAGAGCAGAAACAAGAAGGAAGGATTGCTTATCAACGCGTTACCAGAGCTTTTTCAGAGTATATAACTCAAATTTGACAATCATCCTCAGTGTAATCATGCTTCGAATATTATTGATGTGTTCATCAATCGGCCAGTTTAACGACCACACTTCTCGCTGGGCTGTTTCCGTTGTGGACTGGAGAAAACATCGTGCATATGAGATGATTTGTCTCTTTGTTGTTGTTTCCCTTCCTTCTTGGTTTCGCCTCTTGTGGGCATACAACCAGTTCAAATTTCAATCCTTAGATCAATTAATCTTCCTGTAGCTTCTTCTTCTTCAAATGACCTTGACGTTGAGTAACGGCCAGCTCAATTTAATTTAAATTCGATTATGTAGCTTTGTTATATATAATTATTAATGTTTTATATTTCACTACGTTATATTTTATCATTATAAGCCATCTTTAGATATCGAGATACACTTGGTTTATGTTTAAAATTCAAAATTACTGAGAATATCGGTTATCACCACGTGTCGGGGTTGTATGGCAATGACTGTGAGTCATATCTGCCAGTTGCATTATATTGAAATATCACTTTTTCACTTTTTCACTCGGAGCTTTTATTAACACTTGACAATTTAGACTTATAGATCAGTTTAGTATATGTTTTATCTATTTAATAGAGGTGGTGATAACTATTACTCACATACTTCAGTTATTTAATGGAGCTGTATTTAGTCGACTCTCCCCAACGGAAGTTGAGGAAGAAGTGGGTCTCGATGTGGACCAATCACAAGTCGAAGCTTAGTGGTACGAACGTGGCGTGATTCTGCCGATTTGTCTCTTATCAAGCTAGACCATGATGAACTGTGTCCTCTGATGACACTGACATCAGAGTGAGCCATGTCTCTCCAGCTGCTAGTCGTGCTCCTGAGCGTCTGGATGACTCTGGCTCGAGGCCAGACGGTCTCCGAGTGTGCAGTGAATCGAGCTCAAGACATCTCGGTTGCCGTGGATGGGTCCCGCAATCTCACCGGTCATTGGACGGCTCAGGTAAATCAAAACTTACAACAATGTGCACGAGTATTTGAGGTTCAAACCATCATGCAAAGATAGAGGCGAATCGTCAGATTACTTAAGCGATACCAAAGATAATTAATTCAATTTTTAATACTAAAATCCGTATGTGAGAAATTACTGCCAGTTTCTGTGAGCAGTGAACTATATTAGATAATGGAACATTGCATTTGAGGTTATTGAAAGTCTAATAACATGAGTAGGAGACGGAAAGACATGTATGAATCAGCGACATCTAGCGTCGAGTGTGTAAACTAGACCTGGAACTTAGTTTAATTCTCACAGATTTGTTTACTATTAAATGAATTTCAGTATTTCGTATTTCGTTGTAACTCTAGAAAGTATTGCATGGCTTTTAACTCGATTTGTCTCCAGTAGGTATTGTTCTACAACAGATTGTTGCAGGTTGTATTACATCGCAGCGAGGAAAGGGGCGTGGCTGCTAAAGAGGCCACATGGTCAGTGCAAGTCCAACCGAGAACTTCAAGATGTGCTGACAAGACAACAATGGATATCAGCATTACATTCATTGGTCAGTCGCGTACCTTTTAGAGAACCTTTTTTAAAACATATCATTTGAAATGGTCCAGATCAATTTCTACTCTGAACCGATTAATCAATGTGCATGAAGCACATCTTCTATTATTGCCTCAGCCATTAGTTACTGCGTGTTTTTAAGTTGCATTTTCATATACGACAATCAGCCAGCCTTAGCATCATTGACGTATTTGTAATGTATACTCGAGTTATACTGCTAAATCTAAGTTCCGGCGGAAGCGGCAAGAAAGATAATTGATGCTGCGAAACTAATCTGAAATTCAATGTCATTTTAAAACATCACTTCTCATTAGAGAGATGAATTCCATTTTGTTTAGCAGGAACGAGTGATAGGAATGAAGTAGCTCTACTTGTCCATTTTGCGTCTTTTTTCTGTTATATGTGAAAAAAACATGAAGAGCAACATGTTCACGCAGCCTGATTCTCGAACTTGTAAGAATCACATTAAACTTAAACCAAACTGTAATTAATTCTGTAAACACAGGATTTGTTGTCTCTTCCATGCAAATGCCAATTAGTCAGGGGCCTTATGACATAAAAACACCAGAATAGTTCAAAATGTGATACTAATTTTTCCTTTGGCAGTCTTATAGTAAAAAATGTGCTCTTTCGACTGAGCGATGGATCTCGGCGAGATCTCTTCTAGTTTGGCCCCCAGGGGTGTCCAAAGTCAAATTTTTGATATTTTTATTTATACTACAAAATCAGATTATATTATTCCCAAAGCACCCAAACAGTAAAATTATTGCTATTTTTTATTGATCTTTCAAGTCCTGCAGGATTGTTTTAAATTAAACCTTCAGGGGTGTCCAAAACACAAAAAGTTATATATATTGAAAAAAATCAGTATAAATGTCGTAAAATTATTTTTCTTGGTATATTAATGTAAGACACATGATGGGATAAGGATGCAAAAAATATTCCGTAAAATTGAACATTCAGGGGTATCCAAAATATTTATTTTTTAAATTTTGTGTCAGGAGTGTAATTTAAAAGCTGGTATCTCGTGATATTTGTATAAATTATTGCAATATTATTGTAATACACATGATGGGATAAGGATGCAAACAATATTTTGTGAATTTGACCTTCAGATGTATGCAAAATAATTTTTTCTCATATTTTGTGTCGGGAGTGTAATTCAAAAGCGGGTATCTCGTATGTTAATTATATATGTATTTATTGCGATTTTATTGCTTGTTTTTTCATTATTTTGATATTCAGGGGTGTACAGACTTTTATCTGAATGATTCCATTCCGTGTTATTTTTTTATGAACATTATAGAAAATATTTTATAAAGCACTTATTGTATCAAAAGTAAACAATTTATTTCAGTCAAATACAGCTGCACTACCGAAAAAATTACAATGTTTCATGAATGCATGAATGCATCAAAACCAATAAATATAGTGAAAAATTATTCTGTTAATCAAGTTTATAAATATAACAAGACGTATGTGACGAGGCGATCATCGATAATTTAACCTTCTGTACATTATCCACCACAATTACACAACTGTGTGAAAACCAGGGATGCCTTGACACATTTATAACGATTATTGTACACGATTTTACATCCGTAATGAATACGCTCGGCACACATTTTGACGCTTCTCCCAAGGAAGTCCAAAATGGTTCAAGACACTTCCATCCATATTTAGATGGAGCAGGCAAATCTAGGTTCTTCTCTAGACATCGTTTCCAAATACCGGCTTGAAACCAAGCTCTCTTAGTTGAATAAGAGCTGCCTTGATGGGGGGATGCAATCCATTGGTCGATTCATTTTTGGGAATAAAGCTTTTCGGCATTCATTAAGATCGTCGTACGTGCTTGTCATGTCATACATAAGCACAGTAAAAAGCGTTCTATGTACTTCAAGAGTGTGTCAATCTGCGCTCGAAACATGGGAGAGTGAAATGAAGACCAGGGTCACTTCAGGGTGCCTTTTCTAGAGTTAGTTGAAAATGTTTGCCATGCGGAAATGAGCCACATGCACAATGGATTTAAAAAATCACTTGATTTCGCATAGTCGAACATTTTCGCATGCGGTTTCGATTCGTGAATAGGTTTCTAGGCAGGCCAGGTTTTCCATGCGGAATTTAGCCACGTTCAAAGAAAGACGAGACCGTATCACAACGTCTGTGATACGTCTGTGATACGTCAGTGTGATACTGTGATACGTCAGTGATACGCTTTCACAGCGTATCACAACGTCTGTGTCAACTGATTTTATAGTGATTATCTTGTGGCCGTTAAAAGACACATTTTGGGCGAGCAGGAGTAAATTACCCCCTGCTGTCAAGATAACGTCCTCAAAAGTAGCCACGATTGATTTGGCATTGACGTCGAGCTAATAGCTTGAACAATTTCTCCAATTGTTGTCCTCATCGTGCAGGAAGAGTGACCACTGTTTTGGTCCTATCTGAATGGGGATGGAAGTGTCTTGAAGAGGAAGGGGGTACACACCTTTTTGGACTTCCTTGGAAGAAGCGTCAAAATATTGTGCCGAGCTTTTTCATAGCGGCTGTAAAATCATGTGCAATAATCGTCGTAAATGTATCCAGGTATACCTGGTTCATACACAGTTGTGCAATTGTGATGGCCAAAATGTACACGCGCTTTTAATAATATCGTGATCGCCTCGTCACATACGTCTTTGTATATTTATAAAACTTGAATACCAGACATTGTAAATAAATTTTTCAGTATATTCGTTGGTTTTGATTTCATGGAACATAGTAATTTGTATAGATGTACCTACAGCTGTATTTGACTGAATTCAATTGTTTACTTTTGATGCAATAAGCATGTTAAAATATTTTCTATAAATGTTTCCGAGGAAAATAGCATGTAGTGAATAATTGAAATAACAGTCTGTACACCCCTCTATATATAAAATAATATAAAAAATCAAGTGATGTAATAGCAATAAATAAATACAAATTACATACTAAATATCCGCTTTTAAATTACACTACTTACACAAAATATGAAAAATAAATATTTTTGACACCCCTGAAGTTTCAAATTTACAAAATATTGTTTGCATCCTTATCCCATCATGTGTATTGCAATAACTTATACAAATATCATACGAGATACCAGATTGTAAATTACACTCCTGACACAAAATTTGAAAAATAAATATTTTGGATACCCCTGAATGTTCAATTTTACGGAATAGTTTTTGCATCCTTATCCCATCATATTGTGTCTTACATTAATAGACCAAGAAAAAATAATTTGACGACATTTATACTGATTTTTTCAATATATATAACTTTTTGTGTTTTGGACACCCCTGCAGGATTAATTTAAAACAATCCTGCAGGACTTGAACGATCATTAATAAATACCAATAATTTTGCGATTTGGGTGCTATGGGAATAATATAATCTGATTTTGTAATATAAATAAAAATAACAAAAATTTGACTTTGGGCACCCCTGGGGGCCAAACTAGAAGAGATCTCGCCGAGATCCATCGCTCAGTCGAAAGAGCACATTTTTTACTATAAGACTGCCAAAGGAAAAATTAGTATCACATTTTGAACTATTTTTGTCACAAGACCCCTGACTAAATAGAAAATCGTGTTTATCTCTGTTCAATGTTTTTGGACAAGTTGCATTTTGAAATATAGTTTCTCAAATGTTAACATACTGATCGTCCTTATCCATTGGAAGATACAGGGGAAGAATGATCAAGTCCAATTTTTGGATTAAATGATATATGGTGTAAAAGTGGTTGGTTAGCTCCTCAGCTGTTTTATATTTGAGCTAAGTATTTTAACGGTATGTTGTGTGGGAGTGTGCGCTCTTCACAATTTGGCTGATTTGTATGAGATTTCAAAATATTCCCTCTGTTTTTCAGGGCATTATTGCTGTCAAAGCATAAACAAAGTAGGTATACTTTCACTTTTCAGAAAAGTGTATCTTCAAATTGTATCCAATTGACTTGTATCGTCATTCCCTTGTACTTTTCATTTGTTGAATATTCTATTCCTCTTTTTCTTTGACTTGCAGCTCCCACCTCGTCGTTTGCCCAAGCCGACTACGAGCACTTCCCTGGCCGTGGTTATTACAAGTTCCACGTGACTCCTCTCACGTGGCCTCTTGCGCAAGAGAGATGCGCAGCCGACGGCGGCCATCTTGTCATCTTCAGTTCGGCGGAGGAATTGGAAGTCTTCAAGCTGTTGTACGCTAGATATCCGAAGATTGAAGGAGCTACGCATACCGATTGGGCGTGGGTCGGGTATCGCAGGAAAGGGGCTGGAAATGACTGGGTCACTGTTTTGGGTACGGTATTCCAGAGATCTATTTTCAAGATCGTTCGAGTCTTACCATAAGGGTTCGAGACGATAAGACGTCAGACCGAATATACTGATGTGGCAGCTTGAATGCTATTTCGTTCGTTCTGACGTCACTCTGAAGTCATGCTCGATTATACGAGCACTCGAGCGATATCGAATATATGTTAGAATTTTACAACCTACTTCCATCTACCATGCCCTTCCCATCGGTCCCAGGACCAAATTCTGTTGACTTTCAAGAATATCAATAGGCTAATGATGTCAATGAGCTCTGAACTTAGCTCCACTTATTGCAAAGTAAAAGTTTAACGCCATTTTGTTTTTACTGTTTAATACACTATGTTCAGCTCTCACACTTCTTTCAGATACTTTTACATAATAAACTTACACAAGAGACATATTCCTAAATCAATTATTGTTTTGTAAACATTTTAGTCACAAGCTTTTATGGTGCCTACCAATACGTCAAAAATTAACCATGACAACTAATAGTAGTACATAACGCTTTCTTCTGACTATTTACGTTTACAAGAAAATGAAAATGGCTTTTCTTATTGATATCTTCTGTAATATCTTTGCAGGGGATCCGATGAATTTTACTGGATTTGCGAAATGGCACCCTGGTTTACCAACGAAGACTGCCGGCTCTGATTATGTGCTGGCCAATCGCCTTACTGGGGCCTTACACGACAATCCAATATCAACACAATGTGCTTTCATGTGATAACTCTGGGGCTCTACACGACAATCCGATATCAACACAATGTGCTTCAAGTGCGAACTCTGGGGCCTTACACGACAATCCGATATCAACACAATGTGCTTTCATGTGCGAACTCTGGGGCCTTACACGACAATCCGATATCAACACAATGTGCTTCATGTGCGAACTCTGGGGCCTTACACGACAATCCGATATCAACACAATGTGCTTCATGTGCGAACTCTGGGGCCTTACACGACAATCCGATATCAACACAATGTGCTTTCATGTGCGAACTCTGGGGCCTTACACGACAATCCGATATCAACACAATGTGCTTCATGTGCGAACTCTGGGGCCTTACACGACAATCCGATATCAACACAATGTGCTTCATGTGCGAACTCTGGGGCCTTACACGACAATCCGATATCAACACAATGTGCTTCATGTGCGAACTCTGGGGCCTTACACGACAATCCGATATCAACACAATGTGCTTCATGTGCGAACTCTGGGGCCTTACACGACAATCCGATATCAACACAATGTGTTTCATGTGCGAACTCTGGGGCCTTACACGACAATCCGATATCAACACAATGTGCTTCATGTGCGAACTCTGGGGCCTTACACGACAATCCGATATCAACACAATGTGCTTCATGTGCGAACTCTGGGGCCTTACACGACAATCCGATATCAACACAATGTGCTTTCACGTGATAACTCTGGGGCCTTACACGACAATCCGATATCAACACAATGTGCTTCATGTGCGAACTCTGGGGCCTTACACGACAATCCGATATCAACACAATGTGCTTTTATGTGCGAACTCTGGGGCCTTACACGACAATCCGATATCAAAACAATGTGCTTTCATGTGATAACTCTGGGGCCTTACACGACAATCCAATATCAACACAATGTGGTTTCATGTGCGAACTCTGGGGCCTTACACGACAATCCAATATCAACACAATGTGGTTTCATGTGCGAACTCTGGGGCCTTACACGACAATCCGATATCAACACAATGTGCTTTCATGTGATAACTCTGGGGCCTTACACGACAATCCAATATCAACACAATGTGGTTTCATGTGCGAACTCTGGGGCCTTACACGACAATCCAATATCAACACAATGTGGTTTCATGTGCGAACTCTGGGGCCTTACACGACAATCCAATATCAACACAATGTGGTTTCATGTGCGAACTCTGGGGCCTTACACGACAATCCGATATCAACACAATGTGCTTCATGTGCGAACTCTGGGGCCTTACACGACAATCCGATATCAACACAATGTGCTTTCACGTGATAACTCTGGGGCCTTACACGACAATCCGATATCAACACAATGTGCTTTCACGTGATAACTCTGGGGCCTTACACGACAATCCGATATCAACACAATGTGCTTCATGTGCGAACTCTGGGGCCTTACACGACAATCCGATATCAACACAATGTGCTTTCATGTGATAACTCTGGGGCCTTACACGACAATCCGATATCAACACAATGTGCTTTCATGTGATAACTCTGGGGCCTTACACGACAATCCGATATCAACACAATGTGCTTCATGTGATAACTCTGGGGCCTTACACGACAATCCGATATCAACACAATGTGCTTCATGTGCGAACTCTGGGGCCTTACACGACAATCCGATATCAACACAATGTGCTTCATGTGCGAACTCTGGGGCCTTACACGACAATCCGATATCAACACAATGTGCTTCATGTGCGAACTCTGGGGCCTTACACGACAATCCGATATCAACACAATGTGCTTCATGTGCGAACTCTGGGGCCTTACACGACAATCCGATATCAACACAATGTGCTTCATGTGCGAACTCTGGGGCCTTACACGACAATCCGATATCAACACAATGTGCTTCATGTGCGAACTCTGGGGCCTTACACGACAATCCGATATCAACACAATGTGCTTCATGTGCGAACTCTGGGGCCTTACACGACAATCCGATATCAACACAATGTGCTTCATGTGCGAACTCTGGGGCCTTACACGACAATCCGATATCAACACAATGTGCTTTCACGTGATAACTCTGGGGCCTTACACGACAATCCGATATCAACACAATGTGCTTCATGTGCGAACTCTGGGGCCTTACACGACAATCCGATATCAACACAATGTGCTTTCATGTGCGAACTCTGGGGCCTTACACGACAATCCGATATCAACACAATGTGCTTTCATGTGATAACTCTGGGGCCTTACACGACAATCCAATATCAACACAATGTGGTTTCATGTGCGAACTCTGGGGCCTTACACGACAATCCGATATCAACACAATGTGCTTCATGTGCGAACTCTGGGGCCTTACACGACAATCCGATATCAACACAATGTGCTTTCACGTGATAACTCTGGGGCCTTACACGACAATCCGATATCAACACAATGTGCTTTCATGTGCGAACTCTGGGGCCTTACACGACAATCCGATATCAACACAATGTGCTTTCACGTGATAACTCTGGGGCCTTACACGACAATCCGATATCAACACAATGTGCTTCATGTGCGAACTCTGGGGCCTTACACGACAATCCGATATCAACACAATGTGCTTTCATGTGATAACTCTGGGGCCTTACACGACAATCCGATATCAACACAATGTGCTTTCATGTGATAACTCTGGGGCCTTACACGACAATCCGATATCAACACAATGTGCTTCATGTGATAACTCTGGGGCCTTACACGACAATCCGATATCAACACAATGTGCTTCATGTGCGAACTCTGGGGCCTTACACGACAATCCGATATCAACACAATGTGCTTCATGTGCGAACTCTGGGGCCTTACACGACAATCCGATATCAACACAATGTGCTTCATGTGCGAACTCTGGGGCCTTACACGACAATCCGATATCAACACAATGTGCTTCATGTGCGAACTCTGGGGCCTTACACGACAATCCGATATCAACACAATGTGCTTTCATGTGCGAACTCTGGGGCCTTACACGACAATCCGATATCAACACAATGTGCTTCATGTGCGAACTCTGGGGCCTTACACGACAATCCGATATCAACACAATGTGCTTTCATGTGCGAACTCTGGGGCCTTACACGACAATCCGATATCAACACAATGTGCTTTCACGTGCGAACTCTGGGGCCTTACACGACAATCCGATATCAACACAATGTGCTTCATGTGCGAACTCTGGGGCCTTACACGACAATCCGATATCAACACAATGTGCTTTCATGTGCGAACTCTGGGGCCTTACACGACAATCCGATATCAACACAATGTGCTTTCACGTGATAACTCTGGGGCCTTACACGACAATCCGATATCAACACAATGTGCTTCATGTGCGAACTCTGGGGCCTTACACGACAATCCGATATCAACACAATGTGCTTCATGTGCGAACTCTGGGGCCTTACACGACAATCCGATATCAACACAATGTGCTTCATGTGCGAACTCTGGGGCCTTACACGACAATCCGATATCAACACAATGTGCTTCATGTGCGAACTCTGGGGCCTTACACGACAATCCGATATCAACACAATGTGCTTCATGTGCGAACTCTGGGGCCTTACACGACAATCCGATATCAACACAATGTGCTTCATGTGCGAACTCTGGGGCCTTACACGACAATCCGATATCAACACAATGTGCTTTCATGTGCGAACTCTGGGGCCTTACACGACAATCCGATATCAACACAATGTGCTTCATGTGCGAACTCTGGGGCCTTACACGACAATCCGATATCAACACAATGTGCTTCATGTGCGAACTCTGGGGCCTTACACGACAATCCGATATCAACACAATGTGCTTCATGTGCGAACTCTGGGGCCTTACACGACAATCCGATATCAACACAATGTGCTTCATGTGCGAACTCTGGGGCCTTACACGACAATCCGATATCAACACAATGTGCTTTCACGTGATAACTCTGGGGCCTTACACGACAATCCGATATCAACACAATGTGCTTCATGTGCGAACTCTGGGGCCTTACACGACAATCCGATATCAACACAATGTGCTTTCATGTGGGAACTCTGGGGCCTTACACGACAATCCGATATCAACACAATGTGCTTCATGTGCGAACTCTGGGGCCTTACACGACAATCCGATATCAACACAATGTGCTTTCACGTGATAACTCTGGGGCCTTACACGACAATCCGATATCAACACAATGTGCTTTCACGTGCGAACTGTGAACATTGTGTGGCATCACGAAATAACTTGTAATCCAGCTTAAGTTTTGCTTCATCTGAATTATTAGATTTAGTTTTCTAATTTTAGAAACTGAAGGAGTATCAAATGCCATGGCGTTTGCTGTTTTATTTGGTCACTGGAAAACTCTCTTCACTCATTTTCGTCGTAGTAAATAATCCAGCACTAATATTATTTCATATGAATCCTGATATTAAATTCCATTCCCTCTAATGTTATTCATTGTACAAAAACCCTAAACATCAAACAAGATAATCAGTCAGATGAATAAAAGTGGGCCATAAGGAGTTGGTAGCGTCAAAAAGTCAAGATTGGACAATTAAACAATTTTAGAATAATGGAAGTTTTCAATACCTACAAATACGTGTATCCAATGAGTCACTTGTTGCATTCCTGTAGAGTCTATGAAAGCGGCCCACGCTTGTTGGAGCTCGGGTGTGTAATTGTAGATACCGCCCTGCTCAGCCAAAGCGTCATGTTTTTGAAGAAGTCCTGTGCAGAGAAACAAAACACCATACATTACACCACTACACCGTGGTGAGGCAAGCTTACTCTATGGTAAAACGTATCTTATCTTACTTAATAATGAAAACATCATGGAATGTGTAATATAATACAAAATATAATAAGTATTAGTATTAGCAGATAATACTTTTTGAGAATATACCCCACCTGTGAGTTGATAAGAATTTTCCAATAAATTGCCAATAACAATGGACGTATGGATTTTTAAAAATATATTTCAATCCCCATAGGTTCCTCGAGCCAAGACCTGAAATGGAATTTCTTAAAATTTTAAAATTTCAATTATTTATTGAAATGTGAGCAATCAAGTGTGGAAAATATTTCTTGTCGCTCCATTTTACGGTATACCTATAATCGCAGACATTTCGTGCTTGGTATTTTTCATGGGCACAGCTTCACAAATTTCCAGCTTCGCGAATTCGGAAATGTACTCGAAAACAAGAAATTATGTTCCCTCGACTTTACAATGGTTCGCTATATAGAAAGTTGGTGAATTTTCGTATGAACTTATTTCGTTAAGTTGTTCCTTTCTCGAGCTTTATCTTCTCAAGCAGCGTCAAGTTGGCAATATGCCGATGTATTTTACAAGACATATTTACAATATTTATTGACATTTAAAACATAATAACGAGTCTGAAGTTTCGAATAACAAATAATTCTATCCAATGAGTCACTTGTTGCGTTCCTCTAAGAGGAGCTGTGATTCCGTCTTGAATAAGTCTAAGAAAGTCGTCCACGCTACTTCGTGCTCGTCGGTGTAGACAGCTTCGCCTACCGCCCGGCGCAGCCATTGCATCAAGGATCTGAAGAAGTCCTGTGAAACGCAAAGGTACAATAAGTGAACAAGTTTTCACAATTCTAGCGACGAAAATTTATTTATTCAATTTATTTATTCTAGCGACGCGACGACGCGAATGGAAAAATGTTCAGCAAATCACGTCTTGCATCCATTGACGTACGCAGGACATATCATAAGGGGGGCCAAATCTCTGAATTAAGAAAAAGGGAGATGTGGATTCGGGCACCTAGAAAACGCGGGTTCGGGCGCGCACCTCGGGAAAATTGTATTAATCCTCTAGTGGATTTGATGCTTTTTTATGAGCTTTGAACATGATGGCCCTTTGAATTCCAAATGATATTTTGGTAGATACTTACAAATTCATTACTTTTAGAGCAATTTTGAAGAATATTAGAAAACACATTTGAGGAAAAACACAACTTTATATATTATATATTTTATATAAAAAAAAGATTTTTGGTATTGTTTTCGTGGCATTTTCTCCAAAATATTGTGTTTAACTTGGTAATACATGGTGATCTATCAAGTATTTGATTCCATTTATTTGAGCAACCCCAGTTTGCGGTTGTGCAACAGCAGGTCGATTTTTTGTTTTAACCCTTTTAAAACGTATTTTTGCCTCTATCACGACCACGTTTTATAATTGTTAAGTCGAGGTTGACACATTAGCGCCGCTATGATTGCGTACGTGTCAATTGTGCACGAGTCTATGTTCTAGATTCTAGACAGCTTACCTGGAAATATTCGGGTACCACGCCTCTGTTCAGGTGACTGTTGATTATCTTGCGTATCTGCTCCTTCAACACGGCACTATTCGCGAAGCCACGGTCCAGCAACGACGAAATACCGTAGCAGACTGTTAGTGCATGCGCGCGCAAGTTCTTGTCGGTATTTAAGTCGTTAGGGTTCACAGATTTCAGATCGTTGAAGAAGGCTATGTACTGGGGGTTGCTCTTGAAGAAACTGCAGAACAAGTACGTCAATCAAGCTGGGAAATCAGGAGCTACGTCTGAATTACATGTACCAATGTTGAGAATCAAGACTCACGTTCAAGACAACATTTTATACATTATTACTTTACCTACAATTAATGAAAACACTTGAGGGGCCGGCAGCATGACACGTATCAATTTGTCCTGTTGCCTCTGCGCCACCTCAATTAATGAAGAATTTATGTGGAAGATTTAAGGGTAATTTTTTTAGTAATTACTAATTAAAAGAAATTCGGTTAAACATTTTTTAAATTTTGTCTCAAAATTTGATCCCTTGTTCAAAACTTTTGATTTACCTAGTAATTCAAGCGTTAAAATTCCAGACAGCTGGCTGTTACAGCTCACATATTCCACATTTTCTCTAAAGTTTGCGTGGTTCAGACGGACAATTTCTGACCACTTGAGTGACCACTGTCATCTTACGGAATAGTCGAAAGGTAGAGTATTCCCTTATGCCAAATTATTTAATGAATTATCACCTGATGAAGAGTTCGATGCTGTTTCTCTCCATGTCCTTGTGAACGACCAGCCACGACGAATTGATCAATTTCTTCTGGTCGTCAGTTAGCAGGTAGCCTTTACTCGCAGTCCCTTGAACAGTTTTTGAGCTGGTGGGCTTTTTCTTATCCATTCCTTCACACACAATACCACACACACAAACGATCAGCCATTGCTAACTAAACAACACCAGGCAGTTATGAATCTTGCGGATGAGCGGTTGCCGCACAGGGCTCGAGTTTTGCGGAAGTTGAAGAGAAACTGACCCAGACTCTGGACGAATTCTATGTTATGATGCAAACTAACCCCGGACGAATCCCAGCAAGACGCACTAGGCGATACCCTGGCTATCTTCTACAGGTAAGGTAGTAAAATGTCTCATTTCCTCAATCAACAAACATTAACTGCATTTCGAGTCATCGCTAAGTCGTCTCCCGTCAATTCTTCGGACCGCGGGTGTATCTACAACACTCTAAATTGTCATATGGGACTGTCATATGGGAAATCTCCCTTCGTCTATAGCAGATCGAATGGCATCAGCTTATTGTAATTCACCAAGAAATATATTTCTCTACTCACCTACTTGTTACCTATTCGTCACTGAGATGTAAATTTGACAAGTTACGTCACATTGACATTTCCTTTCATAATAAATAACGAATCTTCTTGTGTTTTGAGGAGGCTGTGGTCAGATCAACCATGGTGTATAGATTCAAATAAAACTATTAAGATTTTTCACAAACTATTTTTTATTATCAGTTAATATTTCGTTTACTTTTCTGTGGACTTCTTCAGGATGAAACTAAATAATTGTAAACAGCAAACATGCTGATGTGAAGCAAAGATGTGTAGACAGAGGAGTAGATATGTAACAAGTATACATTTTTATGTACATTTTCCCACTAGAAGTCTGAACTAACCAAGTGGTAATTCGACATTATTACAATGTCATATTTCAATAATAGGTATCTATACACTGCAAAGCTTTATGCGCAATCTAGCTCAGCCAATCTCACGATCAGAGCGTGTGATTAGATGTGTCATCTATACCTATTT
Organism: Leuctra nigra; assembly: GCA_934045905.1. Lineage (NCBI taxonomy): Eukaryota > Metazoa > Arthropoda > Insecta > Plecoptera > Leuctridae > Leuctra > Leuctra nigra. The sequence continues at coordinate 9,405,079 of OW203764.1, read as the reverse complement.
CGTGCACGTGGACAATCTAAAATAGAATCAGTAATTTCCAATCAATTTGTAATAGTGGGTTTATAACCATTCGCTCTCCTATCGACTACAAATCCCCATTGTTACAGATGTCTCATTGCAGTTTTGAACTGTTACCTCGATCTCCCCCCCCCACCCTTTCCAGTAGGTGGGGGCTGTAGCATTTTATGGAGAAAGTGCTGACAAGTGGTGACAGGCGAACAGAATTCATGTACTTTTGGATCGATTTCTTCATTGAGCGATCGCCTCCATCATTTGACACAACCCTTTTTATTTTGACATATTGTTTTTGACGACTTACAAGGTCACACGTCATTACTCTTATCAAGCTGAAATTTTGCACACCTGTAAAGACCGCCTTATCACAATCTCATTTGTTTGCAATACCAAGTTTTATCATTGACATCCGCTTTATGTTGGAATTCGGCACTGATGGCAGCATTGAATGCTTTCGTCAATGTTGAAGCAACGAAAGCACCGTTTTAATTGTGTGTTTACATCAAATGTGCGAACTACTATTCATAATCGCGAGGTAATCTTCTCAAACAGAGTCAGATGCGCAAAATGCATATCACAGACATTATTTTAAAATATTTATTGTCAATTAAAAGCATAATAAAGAGTCTAAAGTTTCTAATACGTAACAAATAAGCACATCCAATGAATCACGTTTTACTACGTTCCTGTTGGATGGTCTTGACTTTCATCCGGAATATGTCTAATAAGGCGGTCCACGCATTTTGGAGTTCGTCGGTGTAGTCCTGGCCTATCGACCAGCGCAGCCAGTCCATCATGCTTTTGAAGAAGTCCTGAGAAACGCAGAGAAGCAAGTTGTAAAAAGGTGCAAGAAGAAAGTGCACAAAAGTGCACCCCAGCATGTTTATATTACAGTACGGATTTGAACGGTTTGTTGAATGAGAGTGCGCGCGCCATATTGAGTGTGTACGACTTGACATGCGTGGAGCGACCCTCCACGAGATACTTATTTATAGTACCTAGGTAGGTACTGAAGAGAAATCAAATATATCTTCTTTAAAATGCACTAAAAATACGATGCACAAGTTTTTGATTTAGACAAATTATTTTTAATGTACTTGTTGACTGAACCCATTTCTTGATATCATCTCTATTAGTGCTGAATTTTTGGATTACATTTTTTTGTTTTGGTTGCTTGGCTGGTATTTTTACACGGATTTTTTTTTGATGGACTCTTAAACGTATCTTGATACGTATCTTAAACGTATCTTGAGGCTATTTTCCTATACATATTTTAGCACAAATTAGGTTATCGATTTATTCATTTAAAAATCGCCATTCCGATTCGATTACAAAGAAAATGGATTTGATGCTTTACTATACTCTGATAGCGAACGCGCAGAGTTACTCAGAGTTACTATACTCTGAGGTCGAAGCGAACGGAAAAAAAGTTATCGAACTTTTTACGTTCGCGTCATTTTCTAAAACTTACTTCGAAGTGTTCAGGAAGCACGCCTCTGTCCAAATGGCGATTAATTATCTTGCGCATCTGAGCATTCAACACGTTGCCGTCCTTAAAACCACGATCCAACAACGCCGAGAGCGCGTAGAAGACCGTGAATGCGTGCGCGCGCAAGTTCGCGTCAGCATTCATGTCGTTAGGGTTCATATCTTTCAGATCTTTGAAGTAGGCTATGTACTGAGGGTGGCTCTTGAAGAAGCTGCAGAACAAGTATCGTATAACTGAATGTCCAGTTCATGGAGATGAGAATATCTACGGATAAGTAGCTCGGAAGAGTAACGCTGGGTTCCCATACTTCGCATCGAATTTTGCTTCCGGTTCGCTTCGCTTTCGCAAAATGGCTACCTTTTAACAAAGGAAATCGTCCATGTTTACATTCGCATGTTCACTTGTTTCGGTTTCGTTTCGGTTTCGTCAAAGTTAAAATTGGCTCAACTTTAACGAAACCGAAACACGGGAACAAGCGAATGTAAACATGGACGATTTCCTTTGTTAAAAGGTAGCCATTTTGCGAAAGCGAAGCGAACCGGAAGCGAATTCGATGTGAAGTATGGGAACCCAGCTAAATGCAAAATGTATTCGCTTTTACAAATGGTGGCAAAATGTGGGATTTCATTGTTGTTAATTTATTTTAATTTGTTTTTCATATCGGGTTTCATGTCAAGAGATGCCATATTTTATTTGAACCATGGCAACATCGTTGTTGGTTGATACAAAGACATAACTCGATAGGATTGCCCATTTCCCGCCAAATTGTCCACTAGATTTGAATTTCATATGAAATTTTACACTTGAGTAGGTACCTAATAAAATCGTGTATTTTACTGGTTTTACCAACAAATATATTGTTTTATTGAAATGTATTCCCGCAAATAAGAGATACGTGATGGAGCCTCGTCTGGCAAGATGGCTACAATCAGTCTACAGATTAACGAACTGTAAAAACAAATAAGTGTTTTTACAGTTCGTGGTTTCAGTACAATGAAAAAGGAGAAACAATTGAAATTGCAATTTAGTTATGAATTTAGCCATAGCAAACAACTAAAGCAAATATTTATATTCATTCTAATGTGCCCCTGTCATCCGCCATTTACCTATAGTACCACAGTAGCCAACAGGAGCCTTATTCTACAACTTTTTCAATTGCTAGCGAACTCGCAATCTGCAATGAATCCCAATGCTAGCGACCGGGATTGCTAAGCGGGCAGCAATGCAGTTATAGAATAAGGCTCCAGAGTGCAGTCGTGTCCATTGTTTTCTCGAATAATTTTTATTTATAAAAAAAAATGTAAATTTCCGACTACTTGATCAAATTTTATATTTCTACAATTCATCTCAAACTCAAAGTATATTTTTCTAATATTTATAACTTACGTTAAGGGTCAGTTTTTCAATACTTTGTAAAAACCAGAAGGTGGGCTACCTATAGTTAAATTTAAACGGTAATTTAAGGAATTTCATTGGTTGTTGCCATGGCAATATAGTCCTAATCAACTGTTTAAAATGTACCTTGCAGATTATTGAAAAACTGGCCCTAAGTGATCGACTTGTATTACGTGGACTAATCTGAACACTTGATGCTGCCACTTGCAGAAAATCGAAAGCTCGTATATATTTTAATTATCACGCTGTATTTAATGATCAGATCACCTGACGAAGAGTTCAATGCTGTTTGTCTCCATGTACATTTGAATGAGCCTCCACGAAGAAGTGATCAATTGCTTCTGGCTTTCAGTTAGCGGTTTAGTTGTTGAGCTGACCACTTTACTCGGAGTCTTTCCATGAGCAAGTTTTGAGCTGGTGGGCTGGTTCTTATCCATTCCTTCACACACAATACCAGGTCATACGTAATACATATCCTACAAGATAGTAAATCCTACACGACCGTCGCTTAATCACCGTGCGCTGCACAAGTAGATGACAACCCAGCAGAATTTGAACACACGCAGTATACCCAACAAAAGATAAAACGGTATTCCAAAGAAACGGATACGGTTGCTGAAAATATATGATGGCATCATCCGATGAAGTATATGCTAACGCGTCATCTAACTCTACAGTAGGTGAGCTCTGATTACATTGATAATAACAAGGATTGATTGTCAAGGAACCTGCCAAACCGTTCAGTTCAAATACCGTTTTATGATTTGTTGAGTGTACCTACTGTCAGGATTGCAAGTAGATATCACGGTAATTACTAATTAAGGACGATATTTCGCACGTCTAAAAACAAGATCAGGTAAATGAAGGAAGAACACACACAGAATTTCCACGGGGATTTAGACTTCCTCCTTCATCCCCCATGATCTTTTATTAGGTAGAGTAGAGTATTGTTAATTTTAATTTTACTAATTCGATTTATCACGGATTAAAATCTTAAAGGATCATGCAGTATTTTGACAATTTACGGCACTAAGATTATCGATTTCTACCCACCTACCTGTAAATTCGTCTTTGAGATGTAAATTTTACAAGATACGTCACATTGACATTTCCTTACATAAAACAATCTTCTTGTGTATTGAGGTGGCTGTGGTCAGATCAACCATGGTGTATAAATGTGTAAATTCATGCTAAACCGGAAGATTACATGACCATGGAAAGTTAATCAAGGAGCTGTGGAGGTGAGCGAGCAACATATAAGTGAATCGAATGAAATGATAACACAATATTAAAATCTAGACACTAATAAGACTTCACACTCATTTATTACGATATTTCGTTTTTCTTAAAAGCAAAAAGTTCTCAGAAGAATCTATTCACGTATTAGTTTACGTTAATCATTATCTATATTGCTAAGGGCCAGTACCATTAGTTTAAGCTACAGTTAGCTTAAGCTCCACTTCAGAAAACTCGGTGCATTGCCATTATATACTAAAAGTTAATTCCGGAACTTATTTCCTCAGTTTAAATTAACCTCATGCTACATTGACTGCAGTTTTTAAGCTATGCCGCAGTGTATAAATGGTGATAACCACATTTCCTGAAGTGAAGCTTAACTAAACTGAAGATTTAACTAATTGTTAATATGGGCCCCTAAAGGCTGTTTCGACCAGATGAAAAAAATATGATTTTTATGTAGCAGCAATACAAGAATGATTAGGAATGTAGGTTTGTCAATATAATTCATAGACATGATGATTCATCATGATTTGCAAAGCTAAATATGATAATTATCGTGAGCGTGCACCCCATCTATAAATATCGATTGACATTTTGACAATTTGGATGATTTTCTTACCTTTGAACCACGACAGACATCTCGTCGTATAACAGATAAAAAGAGCTGCCGAGGTCAGCTCTTGACATTTTTGAACTGCTTCTTCGTCATGAAGGCAATGATTTTCTTGACAGGTTATCTTGTGCCAAGTGTCTCGCATTTCTCATCTCGAGCTTACAACTTACATCCTCGTAAATATACGTATTTTACAATATTTATTGACAATTAAAACTTAATATAGAAATTGTAGTTTTTATCTAACAAACAAATTTAGTAAGTCATTTGTTGCGTTCCTTATAGATGTGATCGTATTCCATGTGGAATAAGTCTAAGAAGGCGATCCATGATTGTTGGAGCTCGTGGGTGTAATCTTTGCCCAATGCCGCGCGCAGCCATATCAGCATGTTTTTGAAGAAGTCCTGCGCAATGCAGACAAACAAGTTGTAAACATGTGTAATGTGTAACACTAGCCATTGTGTTGCCATCTTTGACAGTACCTATACTTGTCGCTTATCATGCCATACAAGAATCAATCGAAAATGTCATGCTTGACACGTCTACATTTTGAGCTTAAAGTTTCTAGCTGTTATCAATATCAAAGAAGGCGCATTTATTTGTGTATGATTGAGCGAGCGTAGCGAGCGTCACCACGGTACTCTTATGGCACTTTCTCTGTGTGTTTGTTTTTTTTTTGTATTTTTTTTTGTGGTCACAGCTCAGGTCAAACCGCTCAAGCAATCGATCTGAAATTTTGTGCACATACTCTCGTACTCTATGCGGTCCCTGGGATCGTTTTTAAACGGGCTCCCGTGATTGGTTCAAATTTAAAAAAAAATATCTTTCGATTGGTTGCTTCAATCAATTTGAAATTTAGCAAAAACATTGCAACCAACATTGTACCCAATCATAAAAAGTTTCAGCCAAATCCTCTTATTGGTTCAAATTTAAAACCATTTTTCATGTGATTTTTGACATTTAAACTAGAACAGATTGACCAATCAACTTAAAACTTCGCGTGGTCATTGGTACCAACATTTTAGGTATTTTTGCCAATTTTCAGTCTAATCTGTCGTTATTTTCAAAAGTTTTGTCATTTTAAGGTCATTTTATTCCATAATCTTGAAAAATGTATACTAAATTGTCATCCCTGCCTTCTTTAAGCTTCTGTTCCAAGGCAAGGCCTGTAGAGCAGCCAAGCTATCCACAATGTACAGTAAAATGAAAGCATTTTTGAGCTAGCGCATAAAATCGGATGCAGTACGAAGGCCAAATCCTCTAATTGGTTTAAGTTTAAATAATGTCTTCTGATTGGTCGACAATAAAAATGTTCACATTAAGTTCAAATTTTGCAGGTTATCAAGACCAACTTAATATTAAATTTTACATTGTAAGCCCAATCAGTCAAGTATTAATTGTAATTTTACGAGTTTAGTATGGGATGTCACAAGAGATTTCTGGAGAAAGTATGGAGGTAAGACTTCACGACACAATGGATCTGATATTCATCCAGAGTATTATGGAGATTGAAAAATTGCAGAGAAAATCGTCTTGTGCCGTGTCGTGCCGTGTCGTGCATCGTTACTATGGGGATGTTACATGTTCTGTGCTCGCTCATCAACGCGTTACACTGAGCGTTTTCCTAGTCTTATGCCGGACGATAATGCCAGACGTTTTACGATAATAAAATGTGTAACTAAACTAAATAGTACATCCAATTTTATCTGCCCAGTACCTACGATCAACACTCTTTACAGGGATTAGCAACCAGTCTGCGCATGTGACGTCATTCACATAAGACCAATGTTAAACAGACGCGGTGAATGTATAGTTTTAAATTTTGTTTTGCACACGCATTGCACACGCATTGCACACACACTTTCGGGTTGCTTTATATATTGCCGCCAGAGAGAAAAACATGCCACCATCACATGACGTGTATTCGCGCGCATTACATATTTGCATATTACTTGAATCACAAAATAATGGAAATGTTTGCGTGATATTTGATTAATAAATTAAGTAACTTATTGAATTATTACCTTTATTATCTCAAGCTTCAACAAACTGTGCCGATCATTGCTACATTTTGATTTAAATCATGGGGAATGCACTCATCGAAGAACAGCAACGACAGCGCATTACCTGATCATTTATCCGACCCAGATAAGATCAACGACTATTACATCGAAGCAGTTGGTCACGAGTTAGTAAGCAGCGACGCACTGAACTACTATATCACAGGCACTAACACACCAGGAGTCACCGATTCAAAAGCGCTGATGTTCCGTCTCTCTACTGTGAGCGCTGAAGATGTTCAGAAGGCGCTTCAGGATATTAAATCCAAATCAGCTGGTATGGATGAGATTTCAGTAAAAATGTTGCAATTATGTCTACCACATTGCATTGACAGTATCACACACATTTGTAACGAATCCATGCTTAATAGCTCATTTCCCTCTCTGTGGAAGGAAGGCATCGTATTCCCACTGCCCAAAGTCACACAGCCTGAAACATTCAAGGACTTAAGGCCAATAACATTGTTGCCCATATTGTCGAAAGTCCTAGAGAAGTTGGTAGCCATTCAGCTCAAGGGCTACCTAGAACGTAACCAACTCCTGCCTGATTCACAGTCCGGCTTCAGGAAGAATCGGAGCACAGTGACAACTCTCCTAGATATCACAGACGATGCGCTTTCCGCAAGAGACTCTTCAAACGTTACGTCGCTTGTTTTGCTAGATTTCTCAAAGGCATTCGATACGCTAGATCACAAGTTACTACTGCACATCCTAGCGTACATGGGCTTCGATTCGAATACAGTGGACTGGTTTCGCAGTTACCTTTTGGATCGAGTTCAACGGGTGCGTGTCATCAAAAACGACACACACTTATTGTCCAACCCCCTGAAGCCAAAATCAGGCGTGCCACAAGGATCAGTGCTGGGGCCATTGTTGTTCACCATCTATACGGCTAAGTTGTGCGAAGTCGTCCAACACTGTAAAGTTCATACATATGCAGACGACACACAGGTGTATGCTTCATTCCCACCTGCAGATACTTTGAGCTTTGTGCAGAAGATTAATGAAGACCTTGAGAAGATCCGACTCTTTGCAACTGACCATGGCCTGGTGTTGAACCCAAGCAAATCCTCGTCGATGTTGCTGGGCTCTTCATTGCAGCGGAGTAGAGCGATACAACAGGGGTTCGAACTGTCTTTGAACAACTGTACATTACCTATTGTGGACGTCGCAAGAAACTTAGGTTTATGGCTCGATAGTGACATGAGATTCGAGGCTCATGTCAAGAAAATCTGCCAGAATGCTGTTGGGAAGCTTAAAGCCTTGTACAGATTCAAAGACCTCATATCAACACCAGCCAAGCTCCAGCTATCGGAAGCATTAATACTTTCGAAACTGAACTATTGTGATGTTATCTACGGTCCGAATATAACGAAATACACCTCAGCTAAACTCCAGAGGATACAAAACTGCTGTGTGCGCTTCGTTCTAAGTCTCCGTAGAAATGATTGGCAACATATTACACCGTTCATCAACAGCATGAGATGGCTGAAACTTGAGAACCGCAGAAAGCTTCATACCATCTGTTTAGTTCATAAGCTTAACAAATCCAAACAGCCAGCATACCTCAGCAGCAAACTAAACTACCGTAGAAATCTTCACGGCCGAAACCTGAGGCACAAAAGCACACTTAACATCAATCACCACAAAACAGCCAAGTATAAAGGATCATTCTCATATGTTGCAGCTACTTTATACAATTCATTACCGGACAGAATCAAGACAATCAACAACGACGTTAGTTTCAAGAAAGTAGCCAAAATGTTTCTCCTTGACCAACAAGGAGCCATCGTTCGCAGGGGATAATGCGGCAGAGAAGTGAAGACTGCAACGATTATGTCTATTTTCCATTTACGAATATTATATTATATTACATTATTCTATTCTTATTTTATTTGTTAATTTATTCACAAATTCACAAATCAAATTAATTTATCTTCATGCCCCTATATGATGTTACTTCATCTCAATGTATCACATAGTTTATTATTCCTCTTACATTATATTGTAATTTTAGCATGGTTATGTGGCAGAGCAGCCTCTGCAGTATACGAAAGCATTCTGCATGCTGAACATCGCCATTTTCGTATTTGTTACAACCTGTACACTTACTGAAATAAAGTCTTTTTATTATTTTATTATTATTATCATTGACAAAGAAAAAGCAAAGACATCTGACGGTATCCAGTGCCTTCTTGAAAGATAAAGACATGTGTCACGAGAGCGGAATATTATGCGTGTTTTGTTCAATGACCAAACTCTACATCCGGTGATTGGTTTGCTTGTTGCCAATCCCTGTAAAGAGTGTTGATCGTAGCCAGTACACACGACGCATTCGATCGATTTCATCGATTTCATGCGTGGATTTCAATGTTAAATTCTTCAAGGCCACACATGCGCGGTGTGTATGCGCGTTATACAACATTATAGAGATGGGTTCTAAAATCCAATGTTCGAGGAGGATGTGTCGTGAATTAGAAAACGACGCCAACGCAAACGATACAACGCGAACGGAAAAAAACGATTGAGCACTTTTCCATTCGCGTCATACGTGTTCGTCAATTGTGCATTATGTTGTAGATTCTAGAACTCACCTCGAAGTGTTCAGGTCGAACGCCTCTGTCCAAATGTCGATTAGTTATCATGGTCATCTGCTCCTTCAACACTGCTCTGTCACTGAAGCCGCGTTCCACCATCGCCGACAGCGATAAGAAGATGGTCATCGCTTGCGCTTGCAAATTCTTGTCGGTATCTAAGTCCGTATGTTTCACAGATTGCAGTACTTTGAAGAAGGATATGTACTGGGGGTTGCTCTTGAAGAAACTACAGGACAATGTTAAAAACAGTTATGTATAGGTTTCAGGAGAATCAGAATATCTTACAAACTTCTTATCAGTATTTCTGCCCAGAATGGAGTTGGTAATGGGAATTCATTTTGCCCAGTTATGGATAATGGTGTGCAGTCATTATGGTTAGTTTAATTTCCAATCTATTGAATAGTAGAGGTACCAACGCTGCGATTATGATTACATATTTTTCAATTTTTTTTTTTAAACCGGCGAAGAAGTTAATATATAGCTTTCTCTTTCTCTATTATGTGAAGGTTTCACTTATATTCTTGGACACACAACTTTACACTTTTAATGACATTTCTGATTTTCAAGTAGATTATTGTAGATCATGTAGATTATAAGTGGAGTATTAAGATTCGCTACCGCCGTTTTCTTTCCCATCCCTTAAAAAATTACTAGAAAAACGCCGCGTTGATGGGAGATCACCGTTATGTGCAAAACCTCCAATCAAACAATCAAACAATCAAACGCGATCCATTCAATCAAAGATAAAACCTAACATTATTTCTGACTTTCTTTGAGACTTTTCAATTTCTATACACCATGGAATATGTTAATAAATCTCAACAAATACTTTACCGATTGTGCTAAAAACTTGTACATTTTTAGATAATGTTGGTTTTGATCTCCGTACCAAATGTGAACTTAATCGGGGCAATTTTATTTCGACCAATCGGAAGATATTTTTTAATTTAAACCAATAGGGGGAATTGGCTGAAACTTTGTACGATTTGAGACAATGTTGGTTGAAATGATTTGACAAAATTTCAAAATGATCGGACCAGCCAATCGTAAAAATTTGACCCAATCAACAAATTCAAAAAATTAAACAAAAAAAAAACAAAAAAATTAGGGTCTGCAATGCCCAGAGATGGCCCAGAAAGCAGCTTGATCGAAGAAACGGTGCGACCTGTATAGCGGTACGGACAGAAAATACAGAGGTATGTGCCAAAAAGAGCCAAAAAGAAGTCGGCTCCCTCAATTAATTTATCACCTGATGAAGAGTTCTACGCTGTTTTTCTGTATGTCATTTTGCATGACCAGCCACGACGAAGTGATCAATTGCTTCTGTCTGTCAGTTAGATCGCTCGAAGTATCGTCTTGAACAGGTTTCTTTGAGCTGGTGGGCTTGTTCTTATCCATTCCTTCACACACAATACCATACCAGGTCATAATGCACACACTAACACAAAGCAGTCGCTGAAATACGTTCGTGTAGGTCATGGGACATAGTTCGTTAGGTTGTAATATGGGGTGAATAGGGACACTTACACATTATTATGATTTTTGAGAATCTTTCTCCTAACACCAAATTTCATAAAACTTAATAATTTGCTGCAATTTTTCAAAAACCTTTTAAAGGTAGGTATAGTAAGAAAATATATCATACAACTTTAAAAATTCGTCCATTATTTTAGGTTGTGAAAAGTACAAAAATTGGCGTGACAAAATAGAAAAACGAAAAATAGAATTATCCCCAAACTGGAATTGAGCACTGTATACACTTCCCTAATTATTTACTGTTAGATTCAAAAACTGTCAAGATTGCCAGCAAACTTTACAAAACTTACCTCTTTCAGACACATTCTTGAAGAGAGTAGGTAGGTAATGTTGAAATTCCCCCCACTCTAAATACATTTAAATTGCGACTGTTAAAACATAGAAACTTGATTGAATACACTGTGCATTTAAAGTGGGGGAGGGAGAAATAAATGCAAACTAACTGCCCTACCAGCCACAAAGCACCTAACAGAAATAAAACCTGTTTCGAGTAAAGCCAAAACAAGTTTGAATCTCTGCTTTGCAATTGGTTAAATCGACATTTAACTCAAATGTAACTTATGGCGTTTTCGACTGGCCGCACTGATGCTGCACTGGGGTTGCACTGAAATGACGTCACCATACAAAACTCAATGCAAATGTCAAACTGAGTGCAAACCTAGTGCGGCCCAGTTGGGCCCAGCTGCTGATTCCAACGATATCTACCAATAACTAAAATGTTGTCAAACATGTCACTTGGGTGCTTATAGCTGGTAGGATAAAGTGAGCGTGTGTATGAGGTACCTATTACAGCATAAAACGAAGATCAGATTATATATAAACTTATATCTGGTAAAGTAATTTGACTTATCTTCGAATGAAAATAAACATTTTCTACTCACCTACTTGCCAATTCGTCTTTGAGATGTAAATTTGACAAGACACCTCACATTGACATTTCCTTGTACGTAAAAAATCTTCTTGCGTATTAAGGAGGCTGTGGTTAGATTAATAACCATGGTGTAAAAGATGTGTCAATTTGTGGAATGTTTAAAACACGGTACACACTGGCAATGCACTCTCTACTGTTTCGATCATGAGCGAATAACAGAGTCATAGTCATATAAGGTCACGTGACAGCTGTTAACCAATGAGAGAGCTGCTCTCCACTCTCGCAGAACTTGAGTTTGTGTGCGGAGGAAGAATCTCTACCAGGGTTACAGCCGAGTGCTTTGTCTAAAACTTTAAATAAGAATTCTCCATTGCAAAGTTTTGAGGACGTCGTATAGTTTTAGGGTTATAAATTTTAGCTTAACTCCCCAATTGGTTAAAATTTAAATAATATCTTCAGATGGGCCGAAAGACCTGAGGTGGGATTCTATAACTCCATTGCGACCGCTTAGCAATTTCTTCCATAAGGATTATGCAATAGGATTAGGATTAGGATTATGCATAACGGTCGCAATGGAGTTATAGAATCAGGGTCCTGACTACTATACACTCTTAATTTAAAAATGTTAAACCCAACCAGTAGAGAACGTATGGACTTATTGACATTTTTTAACTTTTTGAAATAGCTGTCAAGTGATGATATCGAAATGGAATTATCTACACAGTAACGTGAACTGATTTTCATTAAGTACCCAGAGTATACAGATGACTATATTCTCAGTTTCAACGAAATGTATGTTTATTGTGTGGATAATATTTCAATTCAATATAGGTACCTAGATGTATGTTTTCTGTGCGTTACGAAATTCCGGTTCGGAAGTTTGCACGTGTCGATGCTCGCTCGCCAAGCCTACATTCCTAGTATTAGCTATAATTAAATTAGGATGTTTACATCAAAATGTACAATAACTAAGTGAATTATTCATCTTCAGCATAATCTTATCACGCAGAGTCAGGTTGACAATATGCCTATGCCAGACATATTTGAGAATATTTATTGAAAAACGTAATAAAGAAACTGAATGTTTAATACCTAACAATTAAGAACTGAGTAACTTATTGCGTTCCTTCTCGATTTTCTTGTATTCCATTTGGAACAAGTCTACGAAGGCGGTCCACGCATGTTGGAGTTCGTCGGTGAATTCCATGCCCAACTCTTTGCGCAGCCATATCATCATGTTTTGGAAGAAGTCCTGCGCATGCAGAGAAAGAGGATGTGAACACAAGCCACTGTAAAATTAGGAGAAACATATTGTTGTATACAAGTACAAACTATTGTTCTTGTACAAGCTAACGCAAAAAAAATCAGTAAATCCAACTATTTGCGTTCGCGGCATACGTTTCGTCAATAAGTCTGCTCACATTTTTTTATTGTAAATGACAATACACCTTATCATCCGAAAAAATTAACTTTCATTCATACACATTATTATCAATCTACATTATTATCGACATTGTTATCAATCATCTTCATTGTCATATTTATGTTAGTTATTTTTATATGAATCTACTTAGGTACATTATATGTTTTGCCACCGTATTACTGTTTTGTGCACAAGCAAATCAATAAAAACATACTGAAATACTGAAATACAACGTCAAATTTAAATTTCATGTTACATTTTGGCGGGAGAAATGATGTGTAACGTTCTAATCATGATGTCTTTTCAAATTCCACAACAATGTGTTACCTACTATGATGAAAACTTTTTCAATGCACTGCCCGATGACGTCAATATTACTGTTCTAAAAATTCAGAGATTTATATCAATATTTCTATTATAGTAGAAAGTATTTATCACTGCGAACGTATTATTTGTTTGTACTTCCCTCAGAAAGGTGGACTGGGGATGGTTTGCCGCAGGAAGTGCAGGTTGCTCTCAGCCGAAAGGGATGCTGAAAACTAGGGGTTTTGACCGATTTTGCCAAGCGTGGCCTAATACACTTGCAGAGATAAATACTGGACCTATAGTTATATCAAATACTTATGAACTATTCATCCCACAATAAAATAATGGTTCCTTTGTGTTCGGACATCTCAACGAACGTAATAACAATTATTTTGAATATAACTCTCTATTGTATATTATATACTCTCTATTGTGCAAGAAGAGTATGTTTTAGAATCTAGGACTTACATCGAAGTATTCAGGTAGCACTCCTCTGTCCAAGTGACGATTAATGATCGTGTCCATCTGAGATTTCATCACTGCATTGTCCGCGAAGCCGCGATCCAGCATTCCCGAGAGACCTAAGAAGACCTTAACTGATATCGATCGTAGGTTCTCGTCGGTATGTTTCGCAGATTTCACATCTTGGAAAAAGGCTAAGTACTTGGGGTTGCTCTTGAAGAAGCTGCAGAACAAGTACATATTATGTTAAAACAAGTGACCTATGGGTAGGGTTCAGGTGAATATAATTAAGAATCGTTACAACTAGGTATAATTATTACACCAAAATAACGAGCTTTTGCTTGTAAGAAAAGGTACCTTTAATTCATTTGTTCTCAAAATATGCAGAATTAAATTTTTTATTCGTGTAAAAAAGTGGTTATGGATAATGGTGCGCAGGTTATGGTTTCTTTAATTTGCAATCTATATTTTGTAAGTTTTGTAAAGTTCTCTTTATATCTTATTAACTGATTGCTTATTCTTTACACTTGGACGCACACCTTTTTCTAAAAGCAATTCAAAATTTGGGATATTTCGTCATGTTTTATATAAATTTATTTAAAAGAAAATATTAGAAGAAAAATCTGAAGAAATGCAATTAGAAGATGTACCTAACAGAAAAGAAAATGGGAAGATCGACTTTGAGTAGGAAAATGAGTTGTTATTAATAATATTTAACTTACATAATATTATATTGTCTGTGGTTTATGCCTCTAGGAAATTGTTTTTTTCTTGGATACTTTTTGTTTAAAGTGTAATTGTTTTTCTTTTTAATGCTTGACCTTTGCTTTGAATGACTATCTTCATACACTAAAATTTACGTGAATTTTAAATATTCTCGTTGTGTGTTTACATAAAACATACTTTGATATCCAACCTTATAACGTGTTTTGAGGATTTAGACTTTTGGTAGGAAAGATATTTAATATTGAGATGAGGTGTTATTGTGGTTATTAATTTGACTTTTCAACAGAGAAATAATGGTAATGCTATCCAGCATTGGCAAGGAGTTTGTTTAGAAATGGCGGATGAAAAAGCAAAATCAAAATCATTTATCTATAGCGTCCACTTTTACATCCTTGTGTATATTTATTGCAGAAGCTCTTATGACATTGGAAATGACAGGCCAAAATTAAACAAAGCACTAAAAGTAGCCACCTACATCTTCTGGGGTTAAAAGTCCATGGTCTCATGATATTATATCAAAGAAAATATGTTTGCGCCTTGCTAAATATCTTGATCTTTGGTTTTTTGGAAAAATTATTATATTTTGCTACTATAGGACACTTTATTCGGATATCTATAACGGTTGAAGAGGTAAATTAACAATATCTCAATGTGTTTTAGAGTAAGTTATGTTTTAACACGCAGTTGGATTGATTATTCATAATGTCAATGTTGCCAGGTTGAAGAAGTGGCGTGAATCATGGTCAAATATCTCATTATTTTTCGGTAAAATTACCTTCTATTATCTAGATATCTCAGTAATAAAGTCGGTGACATATGTTTTTAACGATTTCAATGGCTTGATTACCATTCAAAGAACATATAATTAGTTTTCTAAAAAAATCTGTCGGGCAGAAAAAAATAAATTATCAAAATGTGTTAGTTTTCCCGCGTCTCCCATCTGAGCCTATGTTAAAATCTCCAACTTCAAACGCATTTAATTTAACATTTAAGCCGGCGGGGTACTAATATTAAGGTCTATCATCGTAGACAATACTATAAGGAACATACCTATAAAATGATTTTCAAAGATATCTGTCGGAGATGCCCTAATGAAGGTTCATCCTTAATGAAAATTTGATAAGTTTTTGTCCTGAAGAAGATTTTGGTATTACAATCGAAACTGTTGACAGAAATAAATAATTTTATTATGTCGTGGACGTTTTCGTGGAATTTTATATAAAACATGACGAAATGAAATATCCCAAAACTTTGAATTGCTTGTTAATAATAGTCATGAATCTTTAAAAACATATAATTTAGGAAAATTTAATTTTACTTAGGCTTGAGGTACACCTAGATTTGGTAATAAATGTCTAATGGATGTCAATAGCATGTGTGATCACACCTGACATTTTCAACTATTAGAAACGGAAAAGACTGACTGAACAGAACCCATCCAAGTGAAAATTTGTAGCATTTTGGTTGAAAAAGTCACGTGATACTTAAGGTTGCATGAGGGGATGAGATTTTAAAACCCAAAAGTGACTGAAATTTGGACTTTCACAATTATTTGTTGTTGAACCTGAAGACTCACGGCAATATAAAATAGCTTAGTCACACCGGGCATTATCTGGCTATTTTATGATATTTAAATGAGTTCTACCAATTTGCCCTAATTAGAATGCAGGTTGTACGAGTGAGTACACTTTAATGAAAACTTCATTCGGGCCACCTGCATAAGAAAACGGCTGAATATAAAAAATCGGTATTTTTTGTGCACATCCGGAATCATTACAATTTGTCAGTCTGCTATTTTATAATGTAATGTCATTAATATTTAATTAGGAAAAAATTAAATACTGAAATAAAATTAATTGTGATTATGTTAGTGAGGCCTCAAGATATTCAGTACTCCCCCCCTAACTCAAGAGTTTCATTGTTTACAGCACGTTCCATAGTCATAAATTTCCCAGACCCTCATAAAATAAAACCTTTTTCATACAACCTTTTTGGTTATTGAATAGAAATTTACCCTCGCAATATTGAACACTTTAAGTGCCAAGACAACAATGTCAGGTAGATTGGCGGAAGGATTAGAACCCCCTTAAGCTTTGGTCTGTTTGCCGTGAGCGGTTTCTGGGCATTTTATTGGTCATAAGAAAAAACACGGAAAACGCAAATAGCAAAAACGTTCAATGTGGACATACGTGTACTAATTGTGGCGCTCCTATAAGTTTACCTGGGCGGATAATTTCTGACCACTTGAAGCGCCACACAAGGAAAAGATGGAAAGCTCATACATCTTTAATTATGGCGCTTCCGGTGTTTTCTTTGGCATTACTTAAATCGAGATAATTATAATGATCACCTGACGAAGAGATCAATGCTGTTTTTCTCCATGTCAGATTGAACAACCAGCCACGAAGCAGTGATCAATTGCTTCTGTCTGTCAGTTATTCCGATGGCTCTACTCGTAGTACTCGCACGTTTTGAGCTGGTGGGCTTGTCTTGGTCCATCCCTTCACACTTCACGAAGCGGGGTTAGGTTAGATTAGCTTGGGCTGGGTTAGCTCGTAGTGCCATAAGTAAGGAATAACACCCGATAAACCTGACAAAAAGTTTCGTGAATTGGCCCCCAGGTCGACAGAGCGAGCGTCTTCACTTGAAACTTATGACTTGAATCTCTGCTTTTTTGTCTGTCTGTCAGTCTGTCTGTCTGTCTGTCTGTCTGTCTGTCTGTCTGTCTGTCTGTCTGTCTGTCTGTCTGTCTGTCTATATGCCAGTCTGTTTGTTTGTTTCTACTTTCGCATTACAGATCAAACCCATAGTTACGGATTAGGCCAATTTCTGCAATACCTATCTGATTGGTTACCTAATGGTTTTTAGCAAGATCGGACCATTGGTTCAATCGGTAAATTGATTTATGTAGCTTAGAATTCAGTGGCTATTCTTTTCTCGCTCAGGGTTTGTTTCTCCTCAAGCAATCGAAATCGTTATCTAATTTATGTTCTACTGTACATGTTACACTTGTACCTGCTTGTTTGATATCTCGACACACACATTCACCAATCAAGAAAGTCTTTCATGTGCATGAGCGAATTTGCACCTTCCATTCCTGGGCACTATTTTGTAACTTTATACATATCTGGATTCAGCCAGAATCCGATTGGTGCAATGGGAATCCATATGGCCGTGATTCGTGAATCGGATTCGGGTCGAGTTATAGAAAAACTGCCCTGCTCGGGCACATCACAAAGTAAATCAAATTAATCCTCCATTGGATATACTACCCCGTTTTTGAGCAAGTATGAATGGGTGTAATTTGAATTTCATTAGAATAATTGTATAAATGCTGCAAAATGCAACATTACAAAATTAAAATATTTATTAACTTTCGAATTTTTATATATTTTCTAACCCATGCAGGATTGAACACACACCGAGGCCGCATGCCGTTTTATCTGTTTATGCCGAATGAAAATACCAACATAAATCACAAAGGCATTACGACCAACGTTTTGAGCTCGTTTGTTCACGCGTCAAGTTTGATTTAACCATGGTTTAACCCGTGAAGCATGGCATCATGGCATTTATTATCATGGCATTTATTATCATGGCATTTATTATCCCCATAAAAAACACTCCGTGTAAAAATACCAGCCAAGGCTTTTCAACTATAAAAAATAGAAGAAATCTAAAATATCAGCACTGAAAAGTAGTGATATCAAAAAATGGGCCAAGTCATAACTTAATTTTAAAAACCAATATATACTTGGCGCATCGTGTATATTAATAGTATAGAAGTATGCCAAAAATCAAATGTACCTAAAATTCTAAATATATATAATATACCTATAATGCTCTTAAAAACGATGCGCCAAGTATATTTTGGTTTTAAAATTAAGTTTTGACTTGGCCCATTTTTTGATATCACTTCTTTTCAGTGCAGATTTTTTAGATTTCTTCTATTTTTTATATTTGAAAAGCCTTGGCTGGTATTTTTACACGGAGTGTTTTTATGGGGATATCACAACTTTTTTTAGTTTATTTAAACAACTTGTAACTTATATCGAAGCAACAATGACTAATTCCTTTAAAAAAATAAGCCATTTCCAATTTGGTTACTAAGAAAAGTTGCGTTTGGTACCAAAGTATGCTTAAAGTGATTTTCCTTAAAGAAAAGCGAAAGATTCGTTCCAATCGGTCCATCCGTTTTCGAGATATTGCATCACTTCCGGTTAGATAAATGGCGGCTGAAATCACTGCCACCTAGAATTTATTTATATAAATGTTTTGTATCATGATATGCCTTCTGAATAAGTAGTTAATGTAGTAAGAGGTGATTAATTGCTGGTTCTACATTTTTATGACGTCATTTCCGGTTTCGGTAATAGTACATTTCTTTTTAGGCTATTGTAATTTCATACATATTACCGTCCGAATCGTTTGACGCTAGTTTCGTTCCGATCGGCTTAGTCGGTTTCGAGATATGACGTCACTTCCGGTTTCAAAATGGCGGCTTCCGGTTGGTTTTATAAAAAGGCACCTTACACGCCAAAAGTGCACATGTGGTAAAAATTTCAGATTGATCGGTTCAGCCGTTTAGGCTGTGGCGGTGATAGCGGTGTTTCCTGATATCAGCTGAAGAAGAAGAAGATGAAAGTGATGTAATTTCACGATTTTCAAGGCCCTCTAGCTCGAAAATGGTATAACCTATTGTTGGCTCACTTGGAATATTTGGTGGGGTGGGCTATAGCTCCAAATTAAAATATTTCTCAACAATGTGAGATTTCCCATTTTTGAGATCCAGTAGGCCGAAAATGCTATGTTGTTGCTTACAGTAAAAGTGTTTGGTCTGCTTATCAGTTTATTAGGCATTTACGGTATGTTGAGTGAGTGTGAGTGTACAGTACGACTTGGCTGGGTGGAGCGACCGCTCCACTAGATCATGTAAATGCTGTCGAAAGCTGTCAGGATTGACAGTAGACGTCACAAAGTCGGTCAATAAGCGAAAAATATGAGGTTATGGCATATCTGTTACAATAGGTATTTACTTGAATAAAAACATAAAAGGAACTTTTGTTAACAGATCGTGAAGTCTTTTGAAAAATTTAGGCACTGAGACGATCAATTTCTACTCACCTAACTGTAAATTCGTTGAGATGTAAATTTAACAAGATACGTCACATAGACATTTCCTTGACGTAAAGATCTTCTTGTGTATTGAGGAGGCTGTGGTCAGATTAACCATGGTGTAAAGATGACAGAATTATGTCTGTAAATTTCAATAATGTTAAACCACAACCTCATCCAACTATTCTCTTCCATACACATCATATTACATGTGTTGAATCTTTTATGTGTGCATTTTGAATAAACTGATCAATTTTTTGCAATGTTGATTGTTGACACCATTTTTCGAGTACCGTTCTGGACTATTCTTGAAATATTTCGGGTATAAGAGAGCAGACAAATTTAAAATATTTGATTGGGATTTCTTAACATTTGTGAGGTGATAGGCGTGTTATGTAATATTTTTTGTTTGTTTATTTTGTTCCCTTCCTTATGAAAGGGAATCCTTATGAATACATATCGCTGACGACGGCTGTCAGAGCTGATTTTGAGTTGACAGTGAAACTTTGACACCCGATGTCCAGAGATCCACAAAAAAAAACATAATGATTTTATCTTACATTGACAGAGATTCAATGATAATTTTGTAAAAAATATCTACATTCTAAAGGCAACCACCACGGACAATTCAACCTGGAATGACTCAAGTAGCATTATCAATAAAAATAGAAAAATATTTATTTGAGATTAGGAGTATTGTTTGCAAGGAGTATTGAACCGTCCTTCTCGTGTTTACTTTCAATATCAACACAAATAATCTCAATTGCGAAATCAATTGCTTTGTTTAAAAACCTATTGGGTCAATGCTGATTACGGTGAATATATATTTAAAAAAAATCGATAACGCTTTTGTATTGTATGAATCAACATTACCTTTCTAGCTGCTCTAGTGTTAAGATCAAGTGCAGTTTGAAGTATGAAGTTCATTGGTTGTCTTCTGTTGATTTTCTCGGTAACATTTGAAGTGAACACAAATCCCGGTAATGTGAGGTACGACGAGACTTGGGACAGTCTGGACACGAGGCCATTACCGGACTGGTACGACGATGCCAAGTTCGGAATATTCATCCATTGGGGAGTCTTCTCAGTGCCTAGTTTCGGCTCGGAATGGTTCTGGAACAACTGGCAAGGTATGAACTCAGCGCGGCGAATGTTATCCAAAGAAGAGCTGATTTTATTCCGATTGCTCTCTTCCCGATTGCGAACGCTACAACGCTCTACCGAGTCTATGTTATTCCAGGGAACAACGAAGCGTATGTGAACTTCATGAAGGACAACTATCCACCAGGATTCAGCTATCAAGATTTCGGCAGAGAATTTACAGCTGAGTTTTGGAATCCCGACGATTGGGCCGAGCTATTTGCGAGTTCTGGAGCAAAGTACGTATACACTTCAGTCTTCTACGTATCTTGTTTTACCATGAAACATGTTATTCGCAGAACATTTAATCTTCCTCGCAGGTACGTCGTGCTGACGAGCAAGCACCACGAAGGCTACACGCTCTGGCCCTCCAAGTACTCGTTCAGTTGGAACTCTCAAGATGTCGGCCCACACAGAGACTTAGTCGGTAATTACCAAATACAAATATAAATTTTATTATCTGTTTTCTAATTATTTGTGTCGGTAACATTTCAACCAAACGGACTCGTTCATTTCTAGGTGAACTGGCAAGCTCTATTAGAAACAGCACTGACCTGAAGTTTGGTCTGTACCACTCCCTTTACGAGTGGTATAATCCACTTTATCTCCAAGACAAGGAAAATGAATTTACAACTAAGGACTTTGTTAATATGAAAACAATGCCAGAACTGTATGAATTGGTAAGGTTTCAATGTATGCACTAATCAGGCACTTTCCTTCTTTGAAATCGATAACGAATTCGTCGGCTTAGTAGGTACTTATTTGTCCTATATATCCACTTTTTGAAAATGTTGAGCTAGTTATTGGATATTGCTTATTGATACTCATACAGGGCATTTTAAGTTATGTAGACATAACATAAAAATACTAATTTTTCATAAATTGTAAAAATGCAAAAAAATCTCAAATAAGGTACCTTTTGACGTAGATTTAATTCCCCCTCAAACTTAGTTCAAATGTGATAGAAAACACTGAAAACAGACATTTTTTTTCTTAAAATATAATAAAAGGATGTTACAATTATAATTTTTTTTAAATAGTAGAAATGTACAAAACTACGTAAATAAAATACGTAACACATAATAATTCGTTCCCATGACTTTTTTTGTTCTATATCCAATCGTGGGTGCAAATTGGGGTAATTAAGATTACAGGATATCAAAAAGCGGATATAAGACAAACATGTACTATAAGCCGACGAATTATTGATTGTTTTGGATCTCCAGATTGAGAACTACCAGCCGGAAATAATCTGGTCCGATGGTGAGTGGGAAGCAACTGACACCTACTGGGATTCATTGAAATTCATCGCGTGGCTTTACAACGAGAGTCCTGTGAATGAGACGGTGGTCGTCAACGACCGTTGGGGCAACGACATACTCTGCAACCACGGCGACTTCTACACTTGTACTGACCGCTACAATCCAGGTGTCTTGCAGCCTCATAAGTGGGAGAATTGCATGACCATCGACAAGAGGTCATGGGGTTACAGACGTAATGCGAAACTGGAGGACTACTTGACGATGGAAGAGCTTGTTAAAGAGTTAGCTCAGACAGTGAGCTGTGGAGGTAAGGGAACAACCATTATATTTATACTCAAAATAGTGGTATTATAGAAGCATTATCACGCCATTTCCACTTCACATAGGTCGGAGAGAAAATGGAAAACCAGATTGAATTCCTGTACATACTAGCCGAGTGAGATTTTAATGCAGGGGTTTGAAAGGGAAGAATTGTTACGTTATTGTTTATTATTTATAAGAGGAAGAAAGAAAATTAACCAACCCAAAAACCCCAAATCTATCCCGGAAGAAAATGTTTATTTATTAGATTGTGAGTTTCCCACACTTTGAACCCCTCAAATAACTAATGAGTGCTGAGCAATGGGAACTTTTCCATTTAACTCAATTTCAAGTAAATTCCCAATGAAAACAAAGTTGTTGTATCTTGGCAAGAGAAAGCTATAACTCTTAACATAATTCTTTGATACCGCCGAACCTTTTAGTTTGCATAGTATTAATCGATATACTGATTTTGTAGGTAATTTGCTAATGAATGTTGGTCCAACGAAAGAAGGGACCATCACGCCTATTTACGAAGACCGTTTACGCGGAATGGGATCCTGGCTGTCGGTCAATGGAGAAGCTATCTACGGTTCCAAGCCATGGACATTCCAGAACGACACGGCTACAAGCGGCGTGTGGTACGAGTTAACCAGAGTAATTGTGTGTGTTTACATTGTAATGCGTAGTGTGTATTATTAAGTGATATTTATCAGGTACACTGCCAGCGCACCTGGCGCGGACGAACCAAGCGTGTACGCAATCGTCCTGGACTGACCTCAAGGAAATATCATTCACCTTGACTCTCCTCAGCTAGACGTCACTTCCACAGCAACTCTACTGGGCTACGAACAAGAGCTACAGGTAAACATCAACCTCTGAAGGGTTAATTATGTTTTGTAAAATAACAATGTTGTCAACACTTAAACTTGTTGCTTGCAGTGGGCAGATGGAGATGACGGCATCGATGTTATCTTTCCCGACAGAGCAGATGTTTCCACTGATTGGGGATGGGTTCTGAAATTTAGTCAAGTCGCAAACTGATGCACTTATATAAATATACAACAATGGGAAGTCTCATATAAATTTACATTTCAGATTCAGAAAGTATTGTGAAATTGACGTGTTATTAACATTGTTTTAAAACAGTAAAACAAACATTGATGTCAAGTACGAGATCAAGTGTGTGTATTGTCATAGCATTCTTCGCCATCATAGTAACACGATGTCAATGAGTAACACATTATTCGGGACAGAAATTACATCATAGTGCTGTCATACGTTACTCATCGTTTTTTCCCGCCAAATACATTACATTTAAATTTAATTTTTATGAATGAAAATGTAACCTTTTTCGTGTGATGTGTTTTTGTCACTATTATTTTTGTTGATTGATTTACAAATGTATGATAAAATTAAGGAGACTTCCCAATACCTTAGACTAAAAAGCCAATACATACACAATAAGCACCAATATACATTTTTGGTGATGAGTGATGACAATGACTGACATGTAGTTACGTTTTACGAGATTATTTTATAATTCGATCATGTGTTTATTGTCAATAAAGCATTCTTAATTTAGTTTTGAAAACAATATCACGACCTTTAACTCCAGATGTAATTTTAATATTTTAATTCATATTTTTATATAATGAACTGATGTAACCCGTTAGCAGGCGGTACAACAGTCTTGTTGACATGGCTAACCTCTGTTATCTAACGACATTAGATAATAATCTTGAATCAAAACCGAACTCCGGTCATCACAGTTCGAGGTAGTTGTCAGCGAACTCTGCGCAACATGCATCGCTCGTTGCTGCTTGCAATAGTTTCATTGTCTTGCCATTTCATCATTGCTCAAGATTCTCTCGACAACTTCGCGACGAACAATGTCGAGAGATACGATCCCACCTGGCATAGTTTAGACTCCAGACCGCTGCCAAAGTGGTATGATGAAGCTAAAGTTGGAATATTTCTCCATTGGGGAGTCTTCTCTGTACCCAGCTTTGGTTCCGAATGGTTCTGGGCTTACTGGAAAGGTAAGTTAGTTACCTAAACGAATATAATTGTGTTGTAATTGTCATTTTTTTGAATTGACTTGTCGTTGATTCATAAACAAGAAATTTTAACCGATTGATTTTTCATTCAATAAATAGTGACTCATTTATGCACAAAGTGAGGTAATCTCTACAATTGCTTAAAAATGTGAGCGAAATAAAAATTTCAGTAATAATATGTGAATCATTCAGATAAAAATGGAGTTAATGACATTGAAATGATAATGAACTCTCTTGTGTTGGAATGGCGTATCGCTGCGGTGGATCAATGACATCCTAACATATCCAAGGGTCAGTGGTTGGTACTTGGTTCGAGTCCGGTTCGAGTCGTCTCACTCGGTTCCCGTGCATTTCATTCGAACACTTATATTTGTTGTGTGTGACCATATCAAATCACATTATAGGGAGAACAAATGAGTGAATAGTCATTTTTATACATTTGTCACTACTTGATCGTTCAATAAATCTGACTAAAAATGTTAGATCGTACACAGAAGTCAGTCCAAGCGATATTATTACCTCATTCTAGTAGGCGACCTTTCATTTCAATGATATAACAAGCATTTGTTATGGAACATGACCAGCAGTCATTCTAATTTGATCGCCGATCGTTTTTTTGCCCAAGCGTACATACAATAATATACAAGCAAGCTGGTGCATCTTGTAATATTACAAGATTATACAAAAACAAAAACTTGTATATAGACTGCCAAGCACCTTTCCCCCTTAAAGGATTGCGATCTAAAAGAAGGTCCCAGCAATAATATATTGTTGAAACATTTTCGCACTTAAAATTCGTGAAATCATTTCGCCCAGTTACTGCCGCCAAGCACGACATTATAAACCAAACATTGTGCCCAAATTTAAGATTGAGAAAATCTCTATGTGAACCATCATAGTATAAACTTTAAAACAATTATAATCATTTAAAACGAAAAATAGAAAGTATTCAAATTTTAAAAACGTTAACAAAATCAATTTAAAAACATTTTTTTTACATAACTTAAAATACAAATAAAAAAAATATTTAAAATTAAATTAAAAAAAAATTTAAAGTAAAAAAAATAAAAATAAAGCTTGGCGCATTGTGTCAAGGAGGGGGCAACATAAAAAGAAGATGTCGACCAAGGAGACGACGATAGAAAGAAGGAAGAAGAAGATGATGAAGGAGAAGAAGGAAGAAGTCAACATGACGGTGCAAAAACAATGCGCCAAGCTTTATTTGTATTTTTTTTACTTTTAATTTTTTTTTAATTTAATTTTAAATATTTTTTTTATTTGTATTTTAAGTTATGTAAAAAAAATGTTTTTAAATTGATTTTGTTAACGTTTTTAAAATTTGAATACTTTCTATTTTTCGTTTTAAATGATTATAATTGTTTTAAAGTTTATACTATGATGGTTCACATAGAGATTTTCTCAATCTTAAATTTGGGCACAATGTTTGGTTTATAATGTCGTGCTTGGCGGCAGTAACTGGGCGAAATGATTTCACGAATTTTAAGTGCGAAAATGTTTCAACAATATATTATTGCTGGGACCTTCTTTTAGATCGCAATCCTTTAAGGGGGAAAGGTGCTTGGCAGTCTATATACAAGTTTTTGTTTTTGTACAACATGTCACATGAGGTAGAAGTTTATAGCAGCTTTCATTGATGATTGAGTGTTACCTGTCATTGCATTGTTAACGCCAACAACGTCACTTCTTGTCTAAAGTTTTCTGTTTTTCTTCCAATAGTTCCAAAGATAGTATAACGAAAGGGTCAATTTCTTTTGGTTGAATATGAGTTATCTCAACTTTTAAATTGTTAAAAGTTCAAAACTTTGAGTCATGTGAATAACGTAAATTGTAGGTGTATTGTTCCGGTGTAGACCGGAATTTGTGCGTCATCTCGTACTACGCATATTTGTTGCCAATTGGTAAACTGAAAGGTTCACGAAAGGATTGTAAATGCGTTTTCCTCAATTTTAAATTCTTCCAGGTTCACTTTTTTATGTCATATAACTCAATTGGTAAAGCGTGCAGATGTTTACAACACATTTTAAATAAAATCAGAATGGTTTTTGGAAGGCAATGTAACTTAAAAGAACAAAATTACTAAACTTTCCAGTTCCTGGAAACTTTCCAGGTAACTTTCTAGTTCTTTATTTGAACGGAACTAGGAACTGAAACTAGTTCCTTTTTGTTCAATGGAACTGGAACAAGTTCCTTGTTTGAGGAACTTACCCAACACTGCTGTTTAGTTATAGTCCCACCATGGATTATACCTCAATTTCTTCATCCAGCAGTTTGAAAACGTACCAAAAATGGGTGTATGCAGAATATTATGTATATTTAATTTTCTATTACATAGGGGTGGTTTCTTAAAATTTGGGGATGTTTGCGTAAGGGTGTAAGTACCGTACGGTATGGGTTATTTCAAATAGAATGTGTATATCAAATTTTGTTTGAGATCGGTCAAAGGGTGTATATGGAGTATATAAGTAAGAACGTTCATGCCAAGGAGCTTTTTCCTGGTTTATACATCGAGACACTTATACTTATTTTAAAGGAATAACGGCAAAGGATGTGGCCATTTGATACTGCCTTGTTGTGAAAATTGATTTTGAAGATTTCAACCTAGAATTCCTTTAAGATTAACTATCTGAGCCACCTGGTGTTTATAGTGCTGGTGGGAAGGAGTAGGACGTATATCATTAACACAAAACACACCAACACACGAACAAACCAACAAAGAACGGTCAACCTGAATATACTGACTGATTGCCATGATACCAGAGAAGCTAAAGCACTATTTTTGCCGGAGAACAGTCACACAATCCTAGATCACACGCTTATAAATTCCCTAAGGTGTCTACCGCTTCCATCGGTAGTATTTAAATAAAAATCAATGAACCTACACATATTTTGTTTAAATCTCACTAAACGACAATTAACATTAAAAAATCTCTATTGATTTAAAAATATATATATGATAACAATGAGAAAAAGTAGTAATACGAATCGTTTTTTTATCTCCTCGGTCCCATTCAGTGCGTATACCTATACATTTAAAAAAAACGGTTGCAAGTCAAGACTCAAGTGAAAAAAACATTGTTTAGGTAATAAAATATCACTTTATCCATTCTTAAGGAAAACACATGTCATATACAAGCAAATGTTCAATTTCTTTTAAAATGTACCAAATATAGTTATGAATGTAATTTATGAATAAGATTTTTCTAAATTTATTTTGAATGAAATAGCTTTAAAGAAAAGTCCTTTACGAATACTAATTTTACCCTGGGGAAGTCTTCTTCGAACGGGTTGTGTGCTTACTCATTATCTTGAAGTATACAATTTTACAATAAATAGTGTGAAAATAAGTTATTTGAAAATACAATTGTGCTAGGAGACAGCCTCCTACTGCAGCAGAATCTATTATTCTATTATGTTACATTCCAAAACAAGTGTCATCTACGTACATTTGTATTTCATTTGTGTCAAGACAACATAGGAAACCAAACCTCTGATAATCACAACACAACCCCCACCCCTTATCCACCAGCCACTGAATGTTTATCTCTAGATCTGAATGTGCTTTGTGTATTTTCCAAGCAATGGATTCACGATATTAATTGACCTTTTATTATTTGTTTATTGATTATGGTGTGTGTGTGTGGGGGGGGGGGGTGTTTATGTGTTTATTACGCATAGATCATACAATCAATTAGTCTACCGGTCCTTATTCCTGATGATGATGGCATATTGTTGATACATCTAATTGATTTATTGTTTGCGTTTCGATATTTTAGACAGAATGAATTATTTCGTGCATTTAGGTAGGTATTCTTTTAAAAATGCCATTACATATTGTTGACATTGTTTGTAAACTCACAGACGGAAGATTCCGCGTGAGGCAATCGATTGGCGTCAGAATACAATACTATTGTTCATTGTGCGTAGTTAATCTTTTATTCTTTATTCTACACAAAACGAAGTTTCCATACTCTCGAAACTGAAATAAATTTAGACATTATAATATTCATAGGTACGTGAAGTAGTAGAACTAAAGATTTCATTATGAAACGGAATCGATGTCTGTTATTCGTTTGTTGTCTCAATACTTGGATATCCATAATAACTATCCAAACGAGTTTTCTCAAATGGTTGTTTGTACGTCATATTCTGTCGTCATATTGAGGTATATTTGAGGTTTGAATCTTTCAATGTGACAAAATTATGATGTTCGTTCACCTAGAATTCTACGAGCGGCTAGAGACAGAAGGTGCTCCAGGCGGCGTAGGGCGCGCGCATCTAGTGGAGCGGTCGCTCCACCCAGCCAAGTCGTACTATACACTCACACTCACTCAACATACCGTAAATGCCTAATAAACTGAGGAGCAGACCAAACACTTTTACTGTAAGCAACAACATGGCATTTTCGGCCTACTGGATCTCAAAATTGGGAAATCTCACATTGTTGCGAAATAACTTAATTTCGAGCTATGGCCCACCTGACAACATATACCAAATTTGGGAACAATACGTTATGCCGTTTGGGTGCTAGAGGGCCGTGAAAGCAGTGAAATTACACCCCTTTTAAAAGCTATCTGATGATGATGATTCAGATATCAGGAAACGTTGCTATCACTGCCACAGCCTAAACGGCTGAACCGATCGATATGAAAATTTTACCACATGTGCACTTTTGGCGTCTAATGATACCTTTGTTCTTATAAATTTTTTGTGCCGCCATTTTTAAACCAGAAGTGACGTCATATATCAAAAACGGCTGGACCGATTAGAACGAAATTAGCGCCATTCGATTTAGAAGGTCATCTATAAGGAATACCAATAGTGAAAGAAGAAATGTTCTATAACCTAAACCGGAAATGACGTCATAAAAATTACAAATCTGACTAAAATCATCTCTTATATCAATAACTACATATTCAGAAGGCTTATAATGTTACATAACATTAATAGATACAAATTTTAGGTGGCAGTGATGTCAACCGCCATTTTGAAAACCGGAAGTGATGCCGTAACTCGAGAACGGCTGGACCGATTGGAACGAAACTTTTGCTATACTTTGTAACATATTATTTATAGCATTAACACAGTAACAAGCACAACTTTTCTTAGCAACCAAATCACAAAATCTTATTTTTTAAAAGAATTATAATCTTTGGTGCCACAATATGTTACAAGTTGTAATAATAAACTGAAAAAAGGAGTGATATCCCCATAAAAAACACTCCGTGTAAAAATACCAGCCAAGTCTCTTCAATTAAAAAAAAATAGAAGAAATCTAAAAATTCAGCACTGAAAAGTAGTGATATCAAAAAATTGGCCAAGTCAAAACTTTTCAAAAAATACTTGGCGCATCGTTTTTTTAGGACATGTGTAGATGAGTACATGTCATTTCCTGCCTACTTCTATACTATTTATATGAACGATGCGCCAAGTATTTTTTGAAAAGTTTTGACTTGGCCAATTTTTTGATATCACTACTTTTCAGTGCTGAATTTTTAGGTTTCTTCTATTTTTTTTTAATTGAAGAGACTTGGCTGGTATTTTTACACGGAGTGTTTTTTATGGGGATAAGTTTTACTGGGCAGCCTAAGGAATAAAACTCTCTATGGGTAGACAAAGTCGAACTGGCGAAAATTAAAACTGGGCAACTTAAAAAAATAACTCTATGGTTAGGCAGAATTAAAACTTGTAAAAATTTCTAATAAAAAAGGACCACGCCGGCCGGAATCGAACCGGCGACCCCTAACACCGTAAGCCAATGCACTGTCCATTGCGCCACCAGGACGGCGATACTGAAAGCCGTTCGTAACCACTAAACTAGCAAATGGGCGAAGATTTCAACAAGACGCAATGTCGCTCGTCATACCTGCAGCATTACCTACGAACCTGATACTATCTGTGATCGCGATGGCAATCGGCGTGCCGCGATGGCGATGTTTCGGGTTATTGATGATCTACACAGCATCCCTCGACCTCTCATTTGAATATATATACTGGAAAGTATCATCGCTTACACAAATTAAAAAAGGATGATGTGAAAAAAAAGTTTTTCTAGGATCGGGAATCGAACCCGTTATGCAGGAACACAAGCCAGCTGCCTCCGATAATTCAGCTATTCAGGCCGACAGGGTATGGAGTTGACAGCGAAGCTGCTGTGTTGGTAGATGAAGGGGAAGAGCGGAACGCTTAATATTGATAAATTTTCCACTTCCGGTTTGAAATTTTTGTTTTTTCTTGAAGTGGAGTGTCTAGCAATACATTGTCTTTAATGTTGCCAAATTTCAAAACTGTCGATGGACCCGTTTGACTTTTGAAAAAAATTAAAATTTAAAATTGGATTAAATTCACTTCCGGTCAAAATATTTCAGATTTTCTTTCAGAAGTACGCGTGAGAAGGGGGACTCTATGTGTCTACCAAATTTCAACTCTCTAGACCAAACCGTGCAATCTGTAGAAAAGGGCAAGCAAATCGACGTGCCTAGCTAGCTAGCCAGCCAGCCAGCCAGCCAGCCAGCCCCAAAGTCAATCCTTGCATGTTTGAGGCCCAAAATTCACCCCGAAGGGATGATCGCAGCACTTTGATTTTTGGTTAGGTGTTGTCAGGTGACTAAATATACCCGATAACCATGGTTTTCAACTTTCATTTCTCACTGCATGTATGCCTGCCGATACCTCGTTTTGACCACTTAAGCCGTTGCTGTATAAGTCTCTGGTAGTAGCTCGCACGTTGTAAGATAGAGCGGTGCTTGGCAGCGTCGAGCTAACGCCCGACTAGATACTACTTATTCTATCATTTCCAAGAATAACCTATTACATTTTCCCACTGCCGTCATTCCGGCCTGAGATTTCTCGCGGTTCCCCTCAGCCGATTGACAAATGTTGGGAAGGTTCCTCACTAATCTAATCCCAACGTCTATCTTTACCAATTATTCTTCATAATCATAATCATAACTAAGTATAACACTGCACACTGCACACGTGCAACACTGCACATCTTGCAGTGTTGCAAGATGGCGGGCGATGCAAGTCAAGGGAAGTTATTGGTGCTGCAAAAAATCGAAGATTTTAAAGTAAGGGACCTTCACCGAGTGCTTGAACAGTGTGGGTTAAGTAAGGAAGGGAAGAAGGAAGATTTGGTGGATAGATTGACATGTGCAGCTACTGCATTAATGGAACTTTGCGAGAGTTTAGGTCTGTCAATCTACATGCAACAATTGGACGTGGCTACCGACAAGGTGGGTGAAACTAATATTGCTAATGATCTTCTGAAAGCTATAATTTGTGAGAAGGATAAACGGCTGGATTCCCTAGACGAAATCAACAACTTACTCAAAGATAAGATTACGTACCTGACTGAGATGAAAGTCGCGGAAAGTGAAAAGGAGGCGTTGCCTCATGTTTACAATAATAGTGCACAAAAGAGCCGTGAGAGGGCGCTCGCGCTAGCAGCAGCGGGAGCGAAATCCGTACCGGCGGCTATTTCAAACGAACGGACTCAGTCTAGCTGCGATACTCTCCCCCTACCACTGCCCCTACTACCCCTCTCACCGTTTGTGGCCGAGCGGGTCTGGGGCTATGAGGCCAGGAGGAGGAGGGAAATACCTGATAGTGGCCCAGCTGTTTCGACGAAAACAACAACAATAACAGGAAAAGTCACTCTTGATGATGATTTGACACAGGATCAAGAAGAATTCAAAGTGGTGAACACCAGAAAAAGGCACCGACAAAAGTGCACACTTGGTACTGCTGCTGTTCCTGAGGGATCGACGAGACTGGCGGTTGCGGCTAGAAAGAGTTTCCTTCATGTCTGGCGGCTAAACAAGGACGTCACGTGTGAAGATGTTTTGGCGTACATCAAGGACAATTTGGAAGGCTCTTCTGACTCGATCACCTGCGAAAAATTAAATGCTAGGGGCGATTACAGTTCGTTTAAAGTCGGCTTGTGTGAAACTCTTTATGAAAATATGAGTAGTCCGGCCTTCTGGCCTGCGGGTGCGGCAATAAAGCGGTTTTTTCAGCCACGAGCAAATTCCTCCCGAACCTCGTAAAACAAGCAGGTAACGTTCAATTTGGAATTGGCAGCGAGGAAATTCTACTAAGTGAACATCGTAACAGCAGAAGCTCTGCACACAAGATTAAGGAGGAGGAGGTTTTTTCTAAAACCTCGGAGACCTCATGTAGATCGATAGGGCATGCTCATCACCTTTTTCACATCAACATTCGTAGCATTGTCACCAAGATCGACGAACTGGAGACCTTCATCGACTCGCAGGCAAATATGATTGATATCCTCTGTCTCACGGAGACATGGCTCTCCCGAGGGCAGGAAGATTCAATTGTAATTAATAATTACACATTGGCATCCCATTACTCTAGAGCTTCTAAGCGGGGAGGTGGTTCTTGCATATATATCCGTAATGCAGCTCGGCTTGCGTTCGGCGCCTGTGATGTGACTTGCATCGACGGTATGCTGGAAGCAAGTGCGATTGAGATCCTCGGAGATAAGCCGATTATTATCGTGACTATTTATCGGTCACCTGATCCGTCTAACATCAACTCTTTCTTGGAACATTTAGATAATATTCTACTGAAACTTAGCAGGAAAGGCAAGCGAGTGATTGCATGCGGTGACTGGAACCTAAATCTCCAGTTACCGCAAATCAAGGTGAGTCTTGAGAGTGTAGTCAAGGCTCACGGTTTTAGTATACTTGACTTTGGAGTAACCAGGTGCTGCGGCAATTCTGAATCTACCCTAGACGTGGTGATCTCCAACTACGATCAAGTCCAGTTTATACACAACACCGACCCTGGACTATCTGACCATTCTGGACAACTAGTGTCATTCCCCATTAACGTCGATAATGCTCATATGAAACAATCTTCCCAAGAGTTCATCATGACAAGGAAGTTTCCACCGCCGTCTGTCCAAGACTTCATAATGGATCTTGGGGAAGTTGACTGGTCAGAGATTTATACAAGGGACTCTGTAGATGATAAATACAATTTGTTCCTCCAATTGTTTACTCCACTTTTCGACAAACACTTTCCTAAAAGGAGGACCACTCTGCAGAACTCCAAGCCTCAAAAAGGCTGGTTGTCTCAAGAGATCCGGAACATGTGCGATAGGAAGAGGGACATGTACTATTTAGTGAAGAGTGGGGCTGCCCCTGCACTCCAGGAGCCTCTCAATCGCCTGAAGAAGGAACTTAGAACTGCCGTTATCAAAGCCAAGAAGGACTATTATTCTGAAATCATTTCGGGATCTAGCAACACAGTGAGCACCATGTGGAGACTCATAAGGTCTCTAACTGGCAAAGGTCGACGTGAGGCTTTTCCAGCCTGGATAGAGAACAGCGACTCCTCAAAAGCCACTGACCCACTGGAAATTGCAAGTATATTCAACACACATTTCCTATCTGTATGCACCAACATCACAGACCCAGCCTCCGACACAGCTAGTGAGTGCATGAAGCTTCTCAAGGTGGCGCATCCATCAATCGCTCCGGAAATATCTCTTCCGGACATGTCTGCAGACACTGTGCTGGACTTAATCAACCAATTTGAGTCGAAACCATCAGCTGGTTGGGATGAAGTCCCGATGTCTCTACTCAAGAAGTGTGGCCCATGGATCGCAGGGCCACTCGCTCACATATTCACACACTCATTAAGTTCTGGAGTATTCCCTGCAGGTCTAAAACCAGCGTTGGTAGTGCCTATACACAAGAAGGGAACGAAGACTGATTGCTCCAACTTTAGGCCTATCTCACTTTTATCTTCATTCTCTAAAATCATTGAGAAATTTATGCACCAACAGCTCACTACCCACTTCAACAACAACACCCTGTGGTCCCCTACGCAGCATGGGTTTCGTTCTGACCATTCTACCACTACTGCTGCCTTTGGTATGATTACTGGGATTGAGGAGGCCTTGGAGAGGAAGAACAAGGTTGGAGTTATACTATGTGATTTGTCTAAGGCCTTCGATTCAATGGACCACCAACTGCTGATGAACAAACTCACGGTATATGGGATTACTGGTGTTTGTGGGGCATGGTTCGATTCCTACCTGAGTGGTAGGACTCAGAGAGTGCAGCTTAATGAACACTTCTCCTCTTGGGAACCCGTCACTAAAGGTGTGCCCCAGGGCTCCATCTTGGGGCCCCTTCTCTTCTCTATCATGGTGAACGATCTTGCCCCAAACATCTGTACCAACCATTCAGGAAGAAGTGTAATCCAGTATGCTGATGATTCCAGTGCCACAATTGAAGCTCTAACCGCCAACCAACTAGCGGCTGAAGTCCATTTAGCCATGGATCATTTTGTTAACTGGTTCACCCCTAACAAACTTCTATTGAATCGTACCAAGACCGAGATTATAACCTTCGAACCTCGCGGCAAACACTCTGATAATATGCTGTCTATCAGCTCGTGCTCCAGCGTGAAGTATCTTGGTATAACTATTGATAGAAACCTATCCTGGGTTCCGCATATCGATCATCTAGTTAAAAAACTTTCTTCAGCGCGCTTTGTAATGCGTACATTAGCCCTGAATTGCAACTTATTTGCTTTACGATCAGCCTACTTTGCGTACGTTCACTCAATACTCCAGTATGGTATCATCTTTTGGGGCGGTACGCTAGACAGCAATAGGGCTTTTCGCGCTCAGAAGAAAGTCATCCGGATCATACTCTCTCTTGGATATAGTGCGTCATGCAGAGATAAGTTCCGGGAGGTAGCAATACTACCTCTCCCATGTATCTACATTTTGGCAGTGTGTTTGTTTACACGGGACAACCTGCATTTGTTCAATGACAACAGCCACCACATGTATGGAACTAGAGGTGCCTCCAATTTAAAACATGAATACTGCCGCTTAAATACCACGTCTCAGGGTGTCATGCAGTCTGGCCGCAGACTGTACAACCATGTGCCGCAAGAAATCAGGAACATTGAGTCCAGGAGCGGTTTCAAGTATATTTTAAAGATGTTCCTGATGAAGCATTCCTTTTACAGTGTAAATGAATTTCTTGAATGCTGATTTATATGTATATTTATATGTTCGCTTCGCTTTTAGCGCAATACTTTCACTATTTTAACTTGTAATATGTGTTAACATTCGAATGTATTTTTACAATTTGTCTTTGTTACTCAATATGTTTCAATGCTCAAATGTCATATTATAGTTATTATTTTAGTTCTGACTTTGTAATGCAATTGTAATTGCTTCCTACAAATAAATAATACAATACAATACAATAATCATTCTAATTCATCCGTCGCTATCATCTAGCTACATAAACAATAGAAAATAATCTCGGAGAAGCTTTATCGTTAAGCCCCATTTACACGGTAAAATTTCCTGTAAAATCTTTTATAAAATCTTTTCGTAAAATAAATTTTACCGTGTAAACAAGCCAATTTGATGGTAAAATGTTTTGTTAAAGGGTTGTGTAAAACCTTTATGATATAAAACATGTTCTATTTCTGTAAAAGATTTTACGAAAAGATTTTAAGAAAAGATTTTATAAAAGATTTTACAGGAAATTTTACCGTGTAAATGGGGCTTTAGAACGAGTAACTTTATGAAACACACAATTGACCAATGAAGGTGGGCGTTGCCTTATGAAAAACAACAGTATTACCATGGTTACTCCAGGGTTCTTAGAAAAATAAAATTTTTTTATTCAGACAAATGAAATTCAAAAAGATCAAAGAAATAGCTCACACGTGTTTAATAGTTTAATTTACTACTGTAAATAGTACAATCAATATATTTAAACTCATATAAATCATGTTAAATGATATGCTGGACAATTACTAAAGTGGTACAACGAAACAAATTATATTTTGTCAGGTATGTTGCCAAAGCGTTTCCTTTTTAATGGCTTCTGTCACTGGATAGTTTCGTCAACTTAAAAAGGCCCTACCTCTCTTATGATAAGTTAATTGAGACTGAACAAGATTCAAGTAGATAGTTTAAATCATTACTATTATTAATGGTAATTTGTAGATTGTAAAACTGTTATATTCTGTAAGAAACAGATTAGATTAGATTAGATTAATAGGGTTTAACGGCGCGTCAACGACGAGGTTATATTGCGCACATTAATTATTTTACTTTAAACTTTGTTGAATTAAGTGGAGGACATTGGGAGGGGGTTGACCTAACGGGCCCGATCCGGGGGAGTCCAGCAATGGTGGGAAGGCCAGGCCGGAATGGGGACGGACCGGGGGATGTAAGGATTCGGGCCGGCGGAACCCGATTTCAGGGGGGTCACCATCTCGAGGGGGAAGGCCGGCCCGATGGGGACCGCAAATTCAAGGGAGGACATGGTTAGGCCAACCCTGGCTGCTCTTTGTCTGGACCTCACCACTGACCTGTCCGGCATGGGTAGCCCTTACACATGAGCATATGCTCGCCGGCGTAGCTGCAATGGATCGTTGGCCAACACAAACCCCACCACCGCGATAAGGTGGCAGCCGTCGGTGGGGTGTAAGAAACAGCTGATGAGCTGTTAACTGACAGTTGTTTGGACACTGACAGCTGTCAGTATCCAAACATTGACTTTTGTTTTATGACGTAGTGGTGGGAGGAGATCTACATTGGTCAATTTACGCAAATAGTTTTCTTATTATAGCGTAGGTATACTAGAATAATGGGTAATATATTATTCAATTTTATACCAACTTCCTTGATGGACTATATTGTTACATTGATACTGACACATTGTTTCTTGATGGACTAATACCTTCAGGTTTCCTTCTCGTTCAGGTAATTCCAGCGCCATTGTTGAATTCATGAGCAAAAATTACCCACCAGGATTTGCATATCAAGATTTCGCCAAGGATTTCACTGCTGAGTTTTGGAATCCTGCGGAATGGGCGGAGCTCTTTGCAAGTTCTGGAGCCAAGTAAGTTCTAGAGCTCTTGCAAGTTCAGGAGCCAAGTAAGTTCTAGAGCTCTTGCAAGTTCAGGAGCCAAGTAAGTTCTAGAGCTCTTGCAAGTTCAGGAGCCAAGTAAGTTCTAGAGCTCTTGCAAGTTCTGGAGCCAAGTAAGTTCTAGACGAGAAAAATAAAATTGAAATTAAAATTATGATGAAAGCGACTGCCAAGAATCTTTCCCTAAAATATGATGTGTATCCTTGAGTATAGCATTGATGAAATTAAAATATCTATAAATGAAATTAAAAGTCGAGACGGTAACTCACCTAACTCCTGCATATACATTGTTTTATAATTTGCAATTTAAAATGAGAGTACCTACGATTCTTTACCTCAGAGGTAGAAGGTCCGATGACCATTTTCTCGATTTTTCGTGGCACACTTTTCGTATCATGTTAATTATTCTGAAGTATTGTGTTTCAGAATGACATGGTGTCATCAATTTGATTGGAAGAAGGCAGTATTAGGTTTTTGAGCTCACCTCCATAATCATCGAAATGGACCTTCTTCCCATGCACAGAATTGATCTTAAATTACAAGCTATGCGATATTATGCAGAATAAAAACGAGCCATTTTAATAAAGAATTGTTTAGCATTTCGTGATCTGTAAAATGGCTTTTTATATTAAACCAATCACAAGCGGTTTCTGGACTTGTGATTGGTTAATAGAAAAACGCTCTTATCTCTCTGATTTTACTAATATAATTGATATTTTCGCTGATATCGATCGTGTTGTTTCGCAGGTACATCGTGCTGACTAGCAAGCACCACGAAGGCTACACGCTCTGGCCCTCCAAGTACTCCTTCAGTTGGAACTCTCAAGATGTCGGCCCACGCAGAGACTTAGTCGGTACGCCAGCAGTGACGCGTCGTGAGCTCCAAATCATCGCGAATCAGATTTAATTCACATCGTTTTACAGGAGAATTGGCAGCTGCAATCAGGGCGAAGACAGATTTGAAGTTCGGTCTGTATCATTCGCTCTTCGATTGGTTTCATCCTCTATATCTCCAGGACAAGAAGAATAACTACACAACTCAAGATTTTGTTCATCTTAAAACAATGCCTGAACTTCACGAATTGGTGAGAACATTAATAAATATAAGTAGGTAGAATAAGTGAGAATAAGCGTCCACCACAGGAAACATGGAGGAGCAGATAAGGTCCCATAGCAGGATATGCGGCATCGGGGGCAATGCCCTATTAAAATTTTGTAAATTTGTACTCATTAGTAAATTCTTAGCATTTTGGTGCGTTTTGGAATTTTAAGCGCTGTTTTACAGAACATGAAGCCCCAAAAATGTATTTTTTGATTTGAGTATAATGTTCCTACTTTTATAGGATTATAAACATAACATAAAGCATAAAGATCAAGCAAAGAGTATTGAGGCAAAACATTTGGTTTCCTGTGAAGGGAACAACAAACATACTGATTTAATTTTAATGTATTTTCCGTATATTCACGTAGAGAGTTTTTGCGATTTGTAATTTATTTTACTTGTGATTGGTTAAAAAGCACAGGAACGCCAAAACGGTCTATGTGAACAGCCCTTAAAGTGTCCCCCTCCCCCGCCCTCATGTGGACATCAATGTTCGTGAGGCTTGTTTGATTCTTATTGCCAATGTTCCAGATCGAGAATTACAAACCTGAAGTGATCTGGTCCGACGGAGATTGGGAATGTTCCGACACCTACTGGGATTCTCTCAAGTTCCTCGCTTGGCTCTACAACGACAGTCCGGTGAAAGAAACGGTCGTCGTCAATGATCGCTGGGGGAAAGGAATACCGTGCAAGCATGGCGACTTCTACACATGCGCCGACCACTTCAATCCTGGAGTTCTGCAGCCTCACAAGTGGGAGAATTGCATGACGGTGGACAAAAACTCCTGGGGCTACAGACGTAACGCGAAACTCAGCGACTTCTTGACTATGGAGGAACTGCTCAAGGAATTAGCAGAGACGATCAGTTGTGGAGGTTTGTAGATGCGGAGGCAAGGGAGGAAATTGGGATAGAGAAACTGTTAGATACACTTGATATAAGAGTGAGTAAGACTAGAGTTGCTATTACTAGATGTATAGGTGACGAGGGATAGTGGCACAGCAAGTCGATTGTATCAGCGCGATTGAGTAACTCTCATTATGAATTGTACACCTACCTCCAAGTGTTCGTACTGTCTTTCTCATAAGAGCACAATGTATAAAACGGTAGGAACACTTGGAGGTGGGTGTACACCTGCATCTTTTGGAAGTATAGTAGTATTAGTGCACTGCGCGTCGACAGCGAGGTCATTTTGCGCACAGTAAGATTTTGTTCACTTTGTTGGATACTAGGGGGAGATGGGGACAGGGGGAGGAGTCGACCTGACAGACCCGATCCGGAGAGTCTGAAATTGAGGGAGGGGAGGCCGGTGGGACCCGAGTTCAGGAGGGTTACCATCTCGAGATGGGAGGCCGGTCCAAGGGGCCAGAAAATTTGGGGTTGACATGGGACTAGGTTGACCCTGAACTGCACTTAGTAGAGACCAACACGTAATGTGAGTTGGTCCCTTACCCACCACCGCGTCAAGGTAGCAGTTCATCGGTGAGGTACATCTTTTTTAGTTTCTAGCCAATAGCGGAAAGGAGCTGCCTTCCCTTCGATTTGTTTCGCGATAGGCTAGAATTGAAAAATGTACGAGTACATCTGAAATGAACGTTACTCAATCGAGCTGCTGGTATAATGATCATCATGGAAAACTTCATTCATTGGTCGTGAGGACTGGCGTGGGCTCTGCTGGCCAAGTAGATAGGATTCCGATACAATCCGGATTTGTGCTCGCCTTATCTTGGGATCAAACTATACCTAGGTGTTGAAAAATGATGAAGCTAAAAATGTTTTGACTTACAACATTGTGATTTGTGACCCACATAGTTTTGTAAATTCCATTATAATTATTTTATATTTCTAGGAAACATCTTGATTAACGTTGGTCCAACAAAAGACGGCTTAATTATTCCTATTTTCGAGGAGAGACTGCGAGGGTTAGGATCCTGGTTGTCAGTCAATGGAGAAGCAATTTACGGTTCCAAGCCGTGGAAACATCAGAACGACACGCTTACAAGCGGAGTGTGGTACGTCACTTCTTGAAAGAAAGAAAAAGTATTAAATACACTTACCTACTTCAATTTCCCATTCCTAACAATCACGACTGTAACAAACAATCTGGTTAAAATTAATCAAACTATTACAAATATTGAAAAACACTACCCCTAATATTTCATCTATCATGTAGGTACACGATGAGTGGCGAAAAGGCAGTTGACAAATATGTCTACGCCATCGTGTTGAATTGGCCCAAGGACAACATACTTCATCTGGGAGCACCTTCGATTGCTGCGAAGAAATCGACTGTAACTCTGCTAGGAAATGATGGCCAGCCTCTTGCGGTACGTCAGTTAAAATAATCGCTATGTCAATCCAATTTCTTTCGTCACAGTACCTATATGTAACATGTTTGTGTGTTGCAGTGGGCTCCAAGTAAAGTTGGCATCGACGTTACCTTTTCCGATCTAGCTCATGTGAAATCGAAGTGGGCGTGGGTTCTGCGATTTACAAATGTTTTAAATTAAGTGGAATTAAGATACTGTCTGATTGATATGAATCTCCAAGACAATGTAAACGATATGATCTATTGTTCCTGTATTCACTCATCACACAATCTCTGCCATTTGGAAATACATACATTGTATTTAAACAGTTTCTATTTAACTCGTAGAAAAAAACGCACTTCTAGTTCCTATAGTTTTTCAGTAATTACAATCCAGTCTGAAATAAACTTAGTTAGAGATGATAGTAGATGACTTTCCCCACAAGTTAGAAGAAGTGAGGCAGCGATATTCCCATAGCGAGCGTCACCACGGTCACCACGGTTATGACATTCTCTGTGTTTTATTTTGTCTGCACTACATAGGTCAAACCGTTCAACCAATCTATCTGAAATATTTTACACATAATGTCATAAGAGAAGACCACGTGTAGTTTTTGAACAGAATCCCCTAATTGGCTGGGAAATAAATATGGAACCGTTCTCCTGACTGCTCTGATGTATTTGATTATATTGTCTAACCTAAAAAATAAATATTTTAATACCCAACTAACAATATAACTATAAACTAATAACTTTCACTTGTACCCTCCATATAACCCCGTACGTATAACAAGCTAAGGTCTGGGGAGCAGCAACTTTCACACGCTTACTTATTACTCGCATGCAATACGAAGGCTCGCTTATCAACGCGTGTCACCTAAAATCATATCTTTTCAATCAGTGAATGTTCAAAGTGGTACAAGATAACAACTAACTTTGAAATCCGATATGAAATCTTTGTTCATAATTTTAGGTCATAATACTCTTCAGTATTATTATTGTATTGAAATCAGTTAGAGATTGAAGTGGACTGGAGATTGCGTGTGATTGTTACGAACTAACTCGTGATGTCGGACCATTCCGAGAATATCTGTCTCTGATATGCGACTTCTAGGCTCTTAATACGTGGTGGCAATCATAGGACATTCATTTACAAGAGTGAATTGCAGCGAGTGGCAGCAGGTAAGATAATATTTTCGGGCTTTGACAGAATAGTTTGAAGATATCAACGCTAATTGAGGGAGACAAACAAAGCGGCTTCTTTTCGCTGTTTTGGCGATGGACCCGCACTGTGTCTCCGATTGAGCTTAAAATTTGCACTCATATAAAGACCACGTAGGTGGTATGCATGCCATTTTTTTTTCAAAATCCGTTTTAAAATTTACCAAAAAAAGCGCAACTCCTGATTGGTTGTTCCGATCGATTTGAAATTTTGCAATGTCGTTCTGACCATTATTTAAAAATATTTACAAAGTTTTTAGCCAAAGTCTCAACTTGGTTGAAATTTAAAATGTGTCTTCCGATTGGTTGAAAATCAAAATTCAAATTTTGCATGGAGATCAAGAACAACATTATTTCATATTTAACATTTTTAACCTATTCGGTCAAGTATTTACATACCATAAAAAACACTCCATGTAAAAATACCAGCCAAGTCTCTTCAACTAAAAAAAAATTATGAAATCTAAAAATTCTTCACTGAAACGTAGTGATATCAAAAAATTAGCCAAGTCAAAACTTTATTTGAAAATTAAAAAATACTTGGCGCATCGTGTATATAAATGGCTTAGAAGTATAGGCTAGATATAAATACATATACTTATAGTATACCTACAATGCCCTAAAAAAACGATGCGCCAAGTATTTTTTAATTTTCAAATAAAGTTTTGACTTGGCTAATTTTTTGATATCACTTCGTTTCAGTGCAGAATTTTTAGATTTCATAATTTTTTTTTAGTTGAAGAGACTTGGCTGGTATTTTTACACGGAGTGTTTTTTATGGGGATATCACTTATTTTTTTAGTTTATTTACACAACTTGTAAAACTTATTGGGGCAACAATGACTAATTCCTTTAAAAAAATACGCCATTTCCGAATTAGTTACTAAGAAAAATATTGTTTGGAGCTAAATATAAACTTAAAGTGATGAGCCATGAATAATTGCGAAAGCATCGTTCCAATAGGTCCAGCCGTTTTCGAGATATGGCATCACTTCCGGTTTTTAAAATGGCGTCTGAAAGCTCTTACACATTGTATTAATATGTATATAAATACTAATATTTCATTATAAGCCTTCTGAATATGTAGTTGGTTTTTATATAAAGGGGAAGTGAATTTAGGCAGATTTCGCTTAACTATGACGTCATTTCCGGTTTCAGTAATTAGAAAACTTTAATTTCACTGTTGTTATTTCATATAGAGGACCGTCTGAATCGATTAGCGCAAATTTCGTTCCGATCGGTTTAGGCTTTTAGCCGTTTTTGAGATATGACGTCACTTCCGGTTTCAAAATGGCGGCACAAAAAATTCATAAGAACAAGGTATCATCAGGCAGACGAGCTGTATATGTGGTGAAAATTTCAGATCAATCGGCCCAGCCGTTTAGGCTGTGGCGGAGACCGCGGAATTTATTGGAAGATGAATCATCTGAAAGCCGTACAATTTCACGGTTTTCACGGCCCTCTAGCTCGCAAAGGGCGTAACCTATTGCTCCCAAATTTGGTATATGTTGTAGGGTGGGCCATAGCTCTAAATTAAAATATTTCGCAACAATGTGAGATTTCCCATTTTT
Source organism: Leuctra nigra (assembly GCA_934045905.1). NCBI lineage: Eukaryota > Metazoa > Arthropoda > Insecta > Plecoptera > Leuctridae > Leuctra > Leuctra nigra. The sequence goes on along the minus strand of OW203764.1, from coordinate 9,361,314 downwards.
AAGATCCAGTAGGCCGAAAATGCCACTTTGATGCTTACAGTAAAAGTGGGTTTGCTCCAGCCTTTATATGAGAGTGTGCGCGCGCCGTACGACTTGGCTGGCGTGGAGCGACCGCTCCACTAGATCAGTTTCTATTTTAAGAGATTTTACATAGTTGTCGTCAAAGGAGATTTATCGGAAAGTACCAAATTCACGGCACTGAAGAGTGTAATAAAATAAAGAAATACTATGTTTTGATTGATAATTGATCCTTTTTTGTGTGTTTTTTTTTGGAGATGAGCCGTTTGAGAGGAGCCAATTGACCATTTGAGGGCAGTTGGTGCCCTCAATGGAGTATAGCAAATGTTCCAAACAGTTTTGAGGAGGTCATTGAGTAGCAGAAGGACTATAGAAGGATTGTAAGCGATACTGTCTAAATTCGACATCTAAGTATATATAGTGTTCATTATAGGGACCTCTTATGAGGTCTAAACTTGTGATTTTTGAGAAGGTAATCTGGTTGCAGGATGTTGTTGCGCATGGTCGGTGTGCTGTGTGTGATGGTCGGTTACGTCACTGCGCAGAGGGATGACGTCATCTCTGCGCAGAGGGATGACGTCACACCACGTGACGTGTTCCCGGGCATCGGAGAGTACTTCTTCATCGGCCTCGCTGCCAACTGGACCGAAGCGTTCAGGGTAACTATTACTTAGTCCATTACCAGCGATTACCAGTCTTCAGTAACATTTTTGACCGTTATTTAAAAAGTCGAATTATGATTTTGATATTATTTTTTCCTTTTGCTTGAATTTTGCGTGAATTTTATTAGCTTTCATTTTCATTTTTATTTTTATATTAATAATAAAAAAAATCTGTTTTGAATATTATTGGATTATTTTACTTTCGTGTGATATTTTAATATAGAAATTGATTTATTTGCCACCCCTTGACATATTCTTTAACATATTTATAATATTCTCATTAATATTTTTGACAAATTGAGATATAATCCCTACATTTGGAATGGATGTCTCGGGTTGCCATAAGGAGAATTAAATACAAAATACAAATACAATATCATGGATGACATGATAAAAACCCTACGCTGGACGGCGACAGTAACAATTAACAAAACACTTCACAACATATAGAGGCGGCTGTACACTTGGCACAACTAAAAATGATCGCTTAATTAATCTGATTGACTGAAAAATGTTAGATCGCACCATCAGAAGTCAGTCCAAGCGATCTCCTTGTCTCACTCTAGAAGGTGACTTCTCATTTCAATGATAATAATCAAGCATTGATTGTTGAGCGAGCGTAGCGAGCGTCACCACGGTACTCTTATGGCACTTTCTCTGTGTGTTTTTTTGTTTTTTTGTTTGTTTTTTTTTGTCCGCACAGCCCAGGTTAAACCGCAAATTCAATCGATCTGAAACTTTGCACATATGCTAACGTAATCTATGCGGTCCCTGGGATCGTTTTTGAACGGGCTCCTGTGATTGGTTCAAGTTTTAAAAAAAATATCTTTCGATTGGTTGCTCTGCTCAATTTGAAATTTAGCAAAGTCATTGCAACCAACATTTTACCCAATCATAAAAAGTTTCAGCAAAATTCTCCCATTGGTTTAAATTTAAAACCATTTTTCCTGTGATTTTTGAAATTTAAACTAGAACCGATTGACCGACCAACTAAAAACTTTGTATGGTCATTGGTACCAACATTAAAGATATTTTTGCCAATTTCCAGTCTAATCTGTCGTTATTTTCAAAAGTTTTTGTAATTCTAGGGACATTTTGCTTGTTGGCTGTCAAATTCACGGCGACTTCGAATCTTCAGTTCAAGGCAAGGTAGTTAGAGCAGAAAGTTTCAAACGAAATGAAACTAATAATGACCGTTCAACAGATTGATCTGATATTGTGTACACAATCATATCATATGAGTGGTCCCAGGTATATTTTTTGAACGAGATCCTGTGATTTTTGAAAATTAACAAGGAACCGTTCAATCATAAAGGTTTAATCGATCAACTTAAAACTTAGCAAGGTTATTGGGACCAATATTTTTGGAGATTTTGGAGATATTTAAACTTGGCTGGGTGGAGCGACCGCTCCACTAGATAAGTCTGTGACGAAATTTAAGAATTATTGGCTTTTAATGCCATTTTCGATTGACATAATTTCGGTTCGAGGTGTTGCGTGTATCCGTGCTCGCTCATCAACGCGTCACACAGAGCGTTTTCCTAGTAACCCCAATTTTTTTAGTTGTCCCACTTGGTTGCATTGTAATTGAGCGAGCGTAGCGAGCGTCACCACGGTACTCTTATGGCACTTTCTCTGTGTGTTTTTTTGTCTGCACTGCCGAGGTCAAACCGCATAACCAATCGATCTGAAATTTTGCACACGTACTAACGTGATCTATGCGGGCTCTGGGATCGTTTTTGAGAGGGATCCTGTGATTGGATCAAAATTAAAAAAAATTATCTTTCGATTGGTTGGCCCGTTCAATTTGAAATTTTGATAAGTCATTACGACTAACATTTTGCCCAATCAAACAAAATTTCATCCAAATCCCCCCATTGGTTAAAATTACTAAAATTATTTAATGTGTTTTTTGAAATTTAAACTAGAACCGTATCACCGATCAACTTAAAACGTTGCATGGTCATTGGGACCAACATAATCTGTATTTTTGACTACTTTCAGACTATTCTGTGTTTAAATCCAAAAGTAATTGACATTTTACGGACATTTTGCGTGTTGGCTGTCAAATTTCTCGAAAATGTTGAACACGGCTACTTTGACTCTTCGGTTCTAATCCAAGGTAGTTGAGCAAAAACTTTTAAACGCATATGAAACTAATAATTACCGTTCAACAGATCGATCTGATATTGTGTACACACACTAATATCGTATGAGTGGGGCCAGGTATATTTTTTGAAAGAGATTCTGTGATTTTTGAATATTTACTGGGAACGTAGTTCAATTATAAAGGTTCAATAGATCAACTTAAAACTTTACATGGTTATTGGGACTAATATTTGAGTGATATTTGGAGATTTTTAAGCAAGTCTGTGAAAAATTCAAGAAATTGGCTTTTAATGATATTTTTGATAGACGCAGAATTTCGGTTCGAGGTGTTGCGCGTATCCGTGCTCGCTCATCAACGCGTTTCACAGAGCGTTTTCCTAGTTACGGATCATGACCAGCATAATATAATCCAGTAATTGTGTGATTATACCCACCACTAATTGCAACAGAAGGTTTCAATACATGAAACGATTCAGAAAAATGTCCTCTACAACATATCCAAAATCGACCAAAATCGCTGTACGGAAAAAGGGTTTTAATGACCTTTAAGTTAATTTCCCATGTTAATTCCATCTTGCAAAAAAAAATTTTTTTCATGTAACTCCGATTTTGACGAAACTTGGCAGAATTGTTCACCATCCTAAATGGACAAAAATAGCTCTCTAAACGTTTTTCTCTAAATCTCATCGTTTGGGAAATATGGACCATTGTTATGAGATTAAGGCTGCAGAAACCGTAAAATACTTAGGTGTTATTGTGGATGCAAACCTGAAATGGAAACCCCACATTGCAGCCACAATCAAGAAAGTCAGAAATATTCTATATGTATTCTATAGACTTAGGAATGTATTGAACAGGCAGATGTTAATCATAGTATATAAAGCATTAGCACAGACAATCCTCCAGTACGGAATAATTGTGTGGGGTGGAGCGGGGAAAACATTTATCGAGCAACTAATAACGATTCAAAAGTGCATTATTAAAATAATTATTAAAAAACACATTCAATTCTCTTCGAAAGAGACATTAGCTCTTACTAATCTTTTGGATATTCGACAGCAATATATAAAGACTAGCCTGATTTATTTGTATACACATAGGAGTACGTTTAAAAGAAGATATGTCGCCTATAATGATGGTCACGGTACTACAAGTACTGCAAATATTAGAAGTCGAAGCATATTATTTGATTATAAAATTCCCTTAAGGAAAACAAAAATGGGACAACAATTCATTGATTACATTGGGCCCTTAATATACAACACTATTCCGTTAGACATCAAAAAAGCAGAGTCTGTATTAATTTTTAAACATTATATCAATAACTGGCTAAGTACATTAGACCGTGACACCATTATTAAAATGATATATAGAAGTTAGTGACTCAGCTCACGTGTTTATTTGTTTATTTATTTTGTAACATATTTCGTACTTGATGACGATGCTACTCAAATATATTGTCTTTGTTAATTTGTATTTGCCAGCCCGCACACGAGATTTGTTTCTTATGCGGGCTTGCATATCATCCAGTGTGAGTGCTATTTGTGTGTGTGTTGCCATGTAATTATTATAACTTTATTATTGTATTACTTGCACTTTTGTACACTGTATGCTATGCAATAAAATGGATTTAAAATTGAATTGAAATTGAAAAGTCATGTTTTCGAAAATTTAAGTCTCTTTGAGTGTAATTTGACGTTTTGCGAGGTCCATATTTCCCAAACGATGAGATTTAGAGGAAAACGCTCAGAGAGCTATTTGTGTTCATTTAGGATGGTGAACAATTCTGCAAAGTTTCGTCAAAATCGGAGTTACATAAAAGATTTTTTTTTGCAAGATGGAATTAACATGGGAAATTAACTTAAAAAGTCATTAAAACCCTTTTTCCGTACAGCGATTTCGGTCGATTTTGGATATGTTGTAGAGGACACTTTTCTGAATCGAACGGTACCAAAAACGCTTCTGTTGCAATTAGTGGTGGGATATGCTGATTTTTTTCACTAGAATTACTGGACTTAATAGTTCAAATTTGTTCGACGATCATTTTTTTATCTGGCAAAGTGTACATTTAATACAGATGTATTCTTGACAGACATAATCAAATACTGTTTCAGTCATAAATCTGACCATAATATCTGAACGCATATTTCATCAGGTGTGTCAATCTGGCAACGCTCACACGGTCATCATTGACTCTGACCCTGAGAAGGACGCCATCTTGACGATGATGCAGAGAAACAGCATCTCATTGATACACCTTGGTTTCCACGACCAATTTGTCGAAGGAAATTACGAGACCTTATTAGGTGAGTACTCGTTCCCCCTTCCTCTTCACAAACTTGCCATACCTGGAATCCAGAGAACATAGAAAAACGTAGAAAAATAGTACCAAAATATAAACATTAAAAGTAAAGTTTTATGTATTATCTTTTATTTTCACTATGTAAAATACTTGCTTCTTTCCGAAATTAATTGGAGTAGGATTGAATACAATCAATCTCTAAATTTTTAGGCCATTAAGCTTAGCACTTCAATACCATACCTGCTGGATAGGACTGTTATTTAAAGATTTTCCTCTTCATCTATTTTATCATCTTCATTTTCATAGAACTGGAGGCTTATTCTCGAAAAAGTTATCACGTCATAAGTTATGAATCATAAAAAAGTCATAATATTAACATGGTGAGAGATAGGACAAACCTCCTTACGAATCATCATTTTGAGTTATGAGTTATGAGTTAAGAGTTATTTTGAGTTATAACCTTTTTTAACCCCAATTTTTATTTTTTCCCCATTATTTTTCCTCACCCTTCATTTACTTCCATTCTTTAAGCTAACTCGTCCACTTCTCATCCTCCCTCCAAGATTGGCTCATCCATCCCAACTCTCCCTGAATTCTCTCAACCTATCCTCCATCCATCTAGTACGAGGTCTGCCATGTGAATTTGATGATGTTCTTCTAGGTAAATCTGTGGAGGACACCTGTGGGGTGGATGTCCCCTGGGCCCCTGGGGCGCCCCAAGGAGGCACAGAGTTCAACTGTGGCGGTTTCACAGAGGCAGGTTTCACCGATACTCGCTGCGACGCCAGGAATGGGTTCATATGTGAAATTAACAACCCAGATACAGAAGGACTTTTGTAAGTAAGAAACTTACTAAAATTAAATCTTAATCCACTTTTTCCACTTCTTCTGGCCTACCCGAGACACATCAATAATACTCGAGCTTACAAGTTGCTGCCATTGGGCCAGAGGGACTGGGGTGTTTGGGGGTTAGTGTGACGACCTCCCTCCACCTGTTATCAGTCTTTCTTGTGGAGGCCCGTGCTGTAAATTGGTGTCTTTCGTCAGGAGTAGGCTACATGCCTCCGCCGGTACCAGGTTTCCTCTCCTCCCTTCTCTATTACATTCTCACTAGTGGAGCCTCGGTTTCGTATTTTAATTTATTCAAAACTTTCCAACAATGTCGGGTAAGGGGTTTACATATATCTTACAAACCAACTATTTGAAATATAATTGTAAACCATTACTAGGGCATTTCAATCAGCGCCTGTTTGCCAGACTCGACGCATCATTTTTCTTCAAACTTCTCCTTCCTCTCCAGCATCTCTTCCCACTTCTCTCCACTTCCCACCTCTTCTCCCTCTCAACTTCTTCCCACCTTTCTCCTCTATCTTCCACATCCCTTTTGATTTGATCTTTCCACCTCTCTCTTGGTCTTCCTACTCTTCTTTTTGTATCTCTTCTTGTCATTTCCCATGCTCTTCTTGGAATCCTGTTCTTATCCATCATTATTACTCTTCTAAACCATTTCAGCCTCTCTCTTCCATTCTTATAATTCAATCTCTCTACTCCCAACTTTTCTTTTATTGTATTACTTATAATTTTGTCAATTTAATAATATTAAATAATAATTAATAATAATTAATTTTTATCACCTCACAATACCAAGTAACAAAGTAGTAAAATACAAATATTTGAACAGAAACACTGGTATTGTCAAGAAATAAAAATAAAAAGAGTCCGCAATATTTCGCCGATACGTTCGACCAAGTAACAAGTCCTGTCATGTTCTCTGTAGTCCTGGCTACACACTGTTGCCAGACTTCGGCTTGTTCAAGCTGTACACTGAGGGCGTGACTTGGGGCGACAGTGATGCCACATGTCGCGACGACGGAGGTCACCTCGTCATCCTGAACTCTCAGGATCAAGCGGACGCTCTGAGAGACGCGTTCGAGTTGGAAATGCCCTACGCCTATTGGGTGGGAGTTCACCGGTACTTCGGCGGCAATGACAACTTCGTCACGGTCACAGGTAAAGACACCTGAGCGTACAAGCATGTCGAGCATGTCATTTAGTTTCATGTGGGGTAGTTGCATCTGACATCATCAGTTGAGTCGGCTGTACTAAAAGGTACCTAAACATTATGGAGATCCTAAATATTGCTATAACTTTTGAACCATTCAAATAGTCAATTTCTTAGTCGATCTAAGATTCATTGTTGATTACATACCAACATGTAAAGACTTTGTGCCCCAAACTCGTGGAAAATCTGAAAAAAATATAGACATTTTAGATTTATCACGAGTTTGGGGCACAAATATTGTAAGATGGCGTTCTTAACGCTATAAGTTCGATTCAGAAATAGCTACCTTAATTATTTTTATATTTGTCGTAAATTGAATGGTACACAAGTTATGACGATGTTTAGGAAATAATATCTCCAACTTTTACTTCGAGTGCAATCATATTCGACTACTTATGAGAAGAAGGATATTTAAATAAGTACAATTATTCACTATTTATCCATACACTTTTCCAGATAAATATTCATCTGAGAAAGTGATTTACCTATTATTGATAGCCTAGACACATCCATCCCACCAGGGTCGTGCTTTGTCAGCATACAAATACTATCTTACAAATTTGTAAGTGTCATTCACGAAACATTTTGACGGGCTTACAGGGGGCGGACAATGTTATTTCTTATGGCACTACGAATGGCTACCCCTTCTACACGCTCACTTTAATAAAGTACATTTAAATGACAACCCATGTTAAAACATAGGAGGCTTGATCATCTACACGGTCTACTTAAAGTGAGAGGCTACTAAAGTCCTCTGTGTAGATGGGGTATTACACCACTGAATATAAGGACCCAGCCTGTTTGTAACGTCACGTGCAAGTTCAGATGTGTGTTTCCAGGAGGCTCGTTGAACGAGACTGACTATGCGACTTGGGCCCTCACTCATCCATTCGGAGACTTCATAGCCGACCCGTTCGTGATGTACCTCGAGAGCAACTTTACCGTCGGTCTCGGCACAAACACAGACAATGCCGCCCTCAGATTCATATGCGAAGTACACGTTGGTTAGATTCCCGCACCTTTAGTCAGATACACTGACTCCCAAGGGAATAATTGATTTATGCGCTTGTGGTTCACCTATAATTTGTTATGATGCTACAGAGTTAAGGGGCGAGCCACAGAGAATATGTATATATCTTGATGAAGATTGATGTATTTTTCACGTAGGTAGTAAATCTGTTTTGAATAAGACACACTTCCATAAAACGAAAAATCCAAATCCATTTAAATTTTTAATTACTAATGCATTTTCAATGTTTGATACTTGTTTGTAAAAGATATGATTTTGATTCCATCTTAAATACATCTGTGTAATTTATTCGTTTCACATCGTATATTCATACTTGTTATTTTGTGTTATTCAATTAATTTTAAAAGCGTGAAATTCTTACCCTGAATTTTTTAGTTGTGAATTATTACTAAATTGATCACAGACCCAAAAATATGTATTTATTTAAATGCATATATTTCTTTTTACTTCAGATGCTAAAACTCTTGTTATAACTAACAATTTAAAAAAAAGTATTTGCAATGTTTACATGACCATAGGTGGCCATGGTCGGTGACAGGCAAAGATGATCCCGCGCTCTAGCATGAGCCGGCCTTTACCTGGCCATGTTAAACAGGGTTCATCTTTTCCTGTCCCCGGCCATTGTCATTGTGTAAGAGAATGCTTCAATGGGTATTTGTTGACATCAGTCAAAATAGAGCTTCTTTACGTGATTCCAAATATAAAACGCAAAAGAGAAAATTAACTTGCGGCCTTCTACCTCTGAGGTACATCCTGAGGTAAGATCCTGTATGATAACAAAACGAATGAGGTGAGTGTAGGAAAGTCGCGTATCTACCTTTCTTGCATAGGTAATGAATATTCAAGGGCAGGGACGACGATAGGATTTTTATACTGGGGGGGGGGGGGGGGGGGGGGGGGGCTAGGTAGGGCCATAAACTTTGTAGGAAATGTTGTGACTTATCTAGATAAAATTTATCTAGATTATTATTTTTTTATCTACGATCGTATCTATTAACTTATCTTATCTCGATAATTAAATATTTGGATATCTTTATCTTATCTAGATAAAAAAATATTATTATCTATTGCCATTATAAAAATCAAAAAATCAAAATGCATGTGTGTATGAACATGCACGAACCTCAAATGTCAGATGATATGAAAAAGGAAAATCATCTCCGTTTAGTCGCATTAGTTGGCTTGGTTTGACCATGGATTTGACGGCCCCATTTTTTTAAAACTCGAGTTTCGAATTTAGGATTCGAAAATAATTAGGGAACAGTAGTATTTGGTAAAAAAATTATCTATATATTCTACTAGGAAAACGCTCTGAGTAACGCGTTGATGAGCGAGCACGGATACACGCAACACCTCGAACCGAAATTATGTTTATCGAAAATGTCATTAAAAGCCAATAATTCTTGAATTTCGTCACAGACTTGTATAAATATCTCCAAAATTTCCAAAAATATTGGTCCCAATAACCTTGCTAAGTTTTAAGTTGATCGATTAAACCTTTGATTGAACGGTTCCTTGTTAAGTTTCAAAAATCACAGGATATCTTTCAAACAATATACCTGGGACCACTCATATGATATGATATTACTGTGGACACAATATCAGATCAATCTGTTAAACGGTCATTATTAGTTTCATTTCGTTTCAAACTTTCTGCTCTAACTACCTTGCCTTGAACTAAAGATTCGATGTCGCCGTGAATTTGACAGCCAACACACAAAATGTCCCTAAAATTACAAAAACTTTTGAAAATAACTACAAATTAGACTGAAAATTGGCAAAAATACCTTAAATGTTGCTACCAATTACCATGCGAAGTTTTTAGTTGGTCGGTCAATCGGCAATACCCGCTGCACGAGAACGGGTATTGCGTTGATTGTTTGAGTATCTCCTTGCAGCAGTCTGGTCGGGGGTCTCTTTGCTCCTTGATGCTTTATTATTAACGACATTTTGTTTCAACCTTTTTCGTCAGTTTCTTGATCTTCAATTTCACGCAGACGCTTTTTCGCCTTTATGGCTTTCATTCTAGCAGAAGTCTTTCCATTTTTCGGCATGTTTAAATAGGGATAAGATAAGTAATGAAAAAGTAAGAAGTAGAGTACCTACCTAATTAAAGTACAATAATATTTGTGTGATCAATGTTTGAAATGCACGAAATGTGTGCTCAAAGACGTAATGTATTCAATGTCGTAATGTTACGAAATGAATCTTGAACAAAACTTCGCAAATATGAAAATAAAGTAATCACCTTTCAACTAATAAGCGAAAGGAATCAAAGTTCCACACAAAAAACGGATCAGGTAAAATAGTAACTACCTAGTTTAGAAACGGAATGAATCCAACGTTCCACAATTAAAATAAGACAACGTAATGTTTTGAACTGAATGAATCAAAACTTTCAAAAAAAAATAGCAACCTTCAAGGAAATGTCAGGCTAGACAGAAGCTCAGAAACGGAATAAATCCAACGTTTCCAAGAAGAAAATAATTTGAAATAATCAATCCCCTGGACAAAAACTGTAGATACCTAATATCTATGCTTTAAAAGCGATTCAATTTTACTAATACCTTCACAAAGTACACCAAATTGCCAAAATTATCAACGAAAAGAAGCAAAATGCAGGAGAGATTTGGAATGACGTGTGAACGCTAGAAGAGAACAAACGCCACTCAATGATATTATTGAAATGTGAGCTTATGTTTCTAATCCCTCCTGGATGCAAAATCAGCCAAGTAGAAACACGGGAGGCACGGCCATTAGAACTACGAATTGACGAAAAGACAATCAAGGTCCTTAAAAACTCGAAATGATTTGTTGGAAACTATGATCCAAATTGAATTATTCAAATTTGATCAACTCAATAAACATAAAAATATCTGCTTTTCACTAAAAAACTGTACATACCATCAAAACACTCTTGTACCTAAAGCAAATCAGATTCAGTTGCATTGGAAAGACATTCATTTTCAATGTTTCATTTCTGACAGCTATTAAAAATGTCAATAAGTGCATACTTTCTTGACAGATTCGGCTGAAAATTTGTAAAATAAGTGACATTGTTGGTCTTACTGACCATGCTAAATATTAGTTTGATCACATTTCTCGAAGACCATTTTCATTTTTTAGGCTATCAGGAGATACTTATTTTAACAATGAACCAATGGATGGATTTCAAAAAAAAATTGGGTCTGCAAACAGAGAAGGTTGTCTTTACATGTGTGCAAAATTTCAGGTCGATCGGTGAAACGGTGCGACTTCCATTGCTTCCTTTAGCATACAAAAACAAAAACAAAAAAAAAAAAAAAAAAAAAAAACAGAGGTCCGTGCTAAAAGAGCCAAATGGAGTCTCTCGCTTCGCTCGCTCAATTACTCTTATCTAGATAATTATTTGTTATATTTATCTATTATCGAGATGATTTCTTGAAAATATATCTAGATAAAAATAAAATTATCTAATCACATCACTGTTTGTAGGCGGGGCAAACGTATTTTCACATGTATATTTTCATATTGTGGCGTGGGGATAATTAAAACTAATTAAAACTATTGAAACATTCAAAAACATAGCTCTACTCTAACTTTTTTGAACTGTTGATTTACCAAAGTAGAATTAAACTGTGGATAATTACCTTATGAAGATTAATTCTCAGGTTTTTGTGTTGGGCGTCAAACTAACCTAACTAAGGTTATAGCCAGGTCAGGTTCTGCTCTGAAAGCGCATTCAGTGTTGTCAATTCGAAAAACTTTAGGCAGCTACAAGTACACGAAATTCCGTCAGATTTATGATAGTTAAAATAGTTCAGCTTAATTGATGTTCCTATACATTTCGCTTTGGGGGGAATTTTAGGGGGGCCATGCCCAACCCCCTTCAGCTCAGGCGCGGTTCTAGGACCAAAAATGTGGGTGGGCAGACGAAATTTTGTGAAAAACACGACCCGCGGGGGGTTTGGGGGGCAAAACCCCCCAACCGCTCCGCAGGGATTTTTTTGATAATTGATGATCCTAGAAGCGTTTTTGAGCGTTTTCGGAATAAATTTCCCTGAATTTGAAACTAAATTTAGAGACACCATCACATTAAATATAAAACAGCCACCTAATCTAGCTTAGGGAGGAAAATACCCAACTTTGGTTGCACTTAAAAATATAATTTGTAGATTTTAGCTATATTTAAATATTTAATTTTGTTGTAAATTGACTTTTTAATACAGAATGATACTAATTATAAGAAGGAAGAGAAAATTCTGGGTGGGCCACGGCCCACCCAGCCACCCCCTAGAACCGCGCCTGCTTCAGCTCCCCCCCCCCTCTTGGCGTCGTCCCTGTTAAAAGGGTATTATTATACGCATATTATACTTTTGGCCTTAAATATTAACATTAAATGCGCATGGTGTTTTGAATTTGAGTTGAACTTTGTATGGGTACGTCACTTCAGTGCAAACATGGTCTTGTGAGGTTTTACACGACTTCATGATGTGTTTGAGATCTAAAAGCCAAGTGATATTGCGCACTTCAAATCTGTGAAAAAGAGGCAAACGGAAGCGAGCGAGAATCGCACGGTTTGTCAGAGCGTTTTTTTGAAATTTTCATAGTAACTGCAATGTTAAAATTTGTCTGTAGCACCACGTGCTAGCAAACGACTTATGTTTGGGACTTTGAGAGACCGCACTTCAATATGATTATTTGTGCGCCTTATTATACAGATATCTCCAGAGCTAACAATTAGTGCCATCAAGATGGTGCCAGCAATATGGGAGTTCTCATACAAATTATGATAGACCATGTCTTCTTGAAAATAGAGTAACATGTCATCAGTCATCACAAAATCTGAAATGGGGGGGGGTCATTTACCTAAAGAGGAGTTGCCCAGTTATTTCATAAATTCTTTGAAACTGAGAAGGTATAAAATTTGTGCATCGTATGCCTTAATTTGGAGCGTGAAATAATTTGAGAATTGCCAATCATCCTTGTACCCTTGATCCATATGTTTATAAGCAACTGAACTACAAACCTGCAGGTCAGCTGTTGTGTGTGACCATGATCAATATTTAACATATTTACTTAGTTCACTCTTAAAGTGCGTATTTTAATAAGTGTGTATACATCAATTATTCTTACTAATTTATCGTGTCCGTCACCTATTTTATAATATTTCTCAATACCTTCAAGATGATCAGTGCTCCAAGCAGACTACCACTCCCGGCACTATTTTTCCACAAATTCCACATGAATATTCCTCTACTTTTTTTCTTTACATTTCTTATACACATTTCCGTTAGAGACTAAATTAATATTTTTACAAATCCATGACCAATTAATTATTTTAACTGTTGAGTATGCCCTTTATGCTTATTATTTTTCATAAATATTTTCCTATTTTTTTTATCCATAATTAAATTAATGTTGTTAACAAATTAAAATTTAATATGGGTCAATTTACCGATTTAAATATATTTATGTAAAGAATATATTCATAAAGCTACATCAATATTGCAATATTTGGAGACAGGTTTTGAATAAAACTTGACCCGATTTTTTTTTTTAAAGAATGCAAATTAAACAATAAATGTACATTGTTGGAACAGGTTTGGCTCAGAGCTCCAAACTTGTATACCGAGGTTCGATTCCCTCGGGCGTCCTCCCTGACCGAGGGTTTACCCTGGTATTCCCTCAGTCGACAGGAAAATGTTGGGAACCTACTATTAGACCACGACCGCCTCCTTTCCACATTCCATCCTTACCTACTTTTCACCATCATCTCCCAATGATCATCACAATCGTCGCAATTAGCCTAGCTCCAGAGCAGTGCGCCGTTAAACACTACTGATAAGAAAGAAAAATGAACACTGAATACTTACGCGGTCAGTAAGTATATTTGGATGGGTGACCATTCAACTCTGCCTTGCTAGTTTCTGCCGTTTTGGCCAGAGAGACTGGAGTGTTTGGGGGGGGGGGGGGGGGGGGGGGGGTTCGTAGTAAAACTATTTGGACTGTTTGTTGAAAATTAAATAGAAATATATTTTAAATTAATTCCTAAATGTTTACTCAAATTGTTAAATAATGTAGCTACTTATGTTAATGTTGGTCAGTTTCCAAAAATAACTACATTCATAGCTGTGTACAAGAAAAACTCACAACCCAGGTACAACCTGGGGCCAGATTCACAAAAAGTATTATCTCCTAAAACGTACTATCTTAAGTATTATCTTACATTTAACATGGTGTTTTTGGTATTAAATCAAAAGATAATACGTATTAGCAGATAATACTTTTCGTGAATCCAGCCCCAGGTGATTATTATAATAGTGATAATTGAGATGATAAATTCTCATGAGGCAAGTGATTGATGTTGATCATCACACTTAGCACGCTCTGTTTTTTTGTGTGTTTATTTGTGCATCTGGCGTCTCCTGCCAAACGATGTAAGGGATCAGGCCAATTTTTTCACAAAACTTATATTACTATTCTGGTTGTGGACAAAATGATTTTCAGCTAGTTGGGTCCATTGGTTTCATCGGAAATTGATTTTTGTATCGTAGCAACGAAATCTTCTGCGAAATGTTCATAAAAAATACCTATGGACCATGATTACTGCATTTCTGTATATCAGTTGGCAGTGACATTATGTTTTCACAAATATTTTGACATTGACAGTTGTTAAACTATTTTGATATTCTGCCAGTGATTATTCTTGCTGTTTGGCGATGCTTTCTTGGAGGTTTTTTAGTGAACGTAAGGTTTTGTGGTCTAGCTATTGTTTGTAGAAAATTTTAACATTTCTGTGATCCTGGGAGTGATGGGAAAGTCTTTTGCTTCTCTTGGATTTATTTTTCAAGGTTTTGTGGCAATCTTACCAGTTTTTGAAGAAAATTTGAACTCTGATGTGATTCTGCAAGTGATTATTTGTGGATTATTTACGGAATTTCGGTTAGATCATGGTTAGATGTGCTGCACACCGGTGCTCGCTTATCAACGCGTTACACTGAGCGTTTTCCTAGTATTAGTTATTTATTTATTTATTTATTATTAGAAACTCACAAAAATACATACATTGGCTGATCAAGGTTTGATGGCATCATCCCATGGAGTCTGTGCTGACGCATCATCTAACTCTAGTAGTTGAGCTCTTATTGCATTGATGGATTTGATTGTCAAGGAACCTGACCATGCAGCCAATCCGATTTGTTAAAATACCGTTTTTAGTTGGTTTGAGTGCGCATATCAAAGAAATTTAAGATATTTTATCACTGCTCTTTGACGAATTCGTTAGATTATCTTGAAATTGGTTCTCAAAGCCTGTAGAGCAGAGACTTGCAAACGCATATGAATTCGCATGCAATACGATGGCTCGCTTATCAACTAGCGGCACTTGTGAAAGAAATCGGTAAAGCTTGTTGCAGAAGATCTATACCATTGTCTCTCATCGGCCGTGACCTAGCAACCGATCATGTGCCACAAATGAAATCAAAATAGCTCGGAAATAGTTCATGTTTATTAGGTCGCCTGAAGAAATAGTTGTTTTTATAATTTTTCACAATTTTCGTAATCTGAACGGGTTAAAAAGTAATTATCCGCCATGGTTTATAATGATAGACAGTGTGTGCTGCCTACTGCTTAATTAAGGGTGCATACACTCAGTCAAATACAGTCCTCAGTATTAAGACCAAAACGCCCGGATTTCCCTATGTTGTCACATGATAATGTGGGTCGAATCGTGGCCGAAGGAATGAAACTACATGGATCACAAAGCCCAGGCTTTTGAGTTGAAGTATCTTGACACAGTGAGCACATTTTTTGACGAGGCAAGTTTGATTTAACCCGTAAAGCATTATGGTGACGTCACATTGCCAATGGAGTGCACCAGGTATATCATGGTCGATCGGACGTTCGTATATAAACCTGCTTCCACTCCGCATGGGATCAGTTGTGATTCGATCGTGTCCTCTGCGTGTGTTGTCTTTTGCTAGTTAAGAGCCTGTGTCGGCAGTGGATAATATGTGATGGGGAGGAAGATGACGGATTCTATGTGACTTTTATACATTTTCCGAAAAATAATACAGGTACCAAAATAGTACATTTTACTCATTAAACATGGAAATTAGGTTCTAAAACGATGTTTTTTTAATACGAAAATCAACAAAACACGATGTAAAGGGCATTAGTACACTTTTTTTTATAAAATACTCAATCATCTGTCAATTATCATTTTTTATATAAATATAACAATTGGATATCTTATTCGAGTATATGTCTTGTACACTTGTACACTTGTACACTTTTTCGAATAGCACAGTCGAGGAAATAAGATCGTTGTATTACGTCAGGGTAATTCCATGTCGAATCGACAAACTATGACTATAATTTACATCGGCCTGATATTTTTAATGCTCATTATTTTGGTTGAATATTATCCATTATCAGACAAAAATCAAGTGTGTCAAAAACAAAAGCAAAATTACGTTTTATTTGTTTTATTGAGCGAGCGAAGCGAGCGTCTCCTTTTGACTCTTTTGACACGGACCTCTGTTTTTTTTGTTTTTGTTTTTGTCTGCTTAATGGAGCAATAGAAATCGCACAGTTTCACCGATCGACCTGAAATTTTGCACACATGTAGAGACAACCTTCTCTGTTTGCTGACCCAATTTTTTTTGAAATTCATTGATTGGTTAAAATTTAAATAAACATCTCCTGATAGGCTGAAAAATGAAAATGGTCTTCGACAAATGTGATCAACCTTATATTTTACATGGTCATTAAGACCAACATTGTCTCTTATTTTACAAATTTTCAGCCAAATCGTCCCATTGGTTAAAATTTAAAAAAATATTTCATGTGCTTTTTGAAATTTAAACCAGAACCGTTTGACCGATCAACTTAAAAATTTGCATGGTCATCGGGTCCAACATTATCTGTATTTTTGACAATTTTCAGACTAAATTGTGTTTAACTTCAAAAGTTATTGACAGTTTACGGATATTTTGCGTGTTGGCTGTCATATTTCTCGAATTTCACATTTCACGGCATCTTCGAATCTTCACTTCAAGGTTGTTAGAGCAGAAACTTTCAAACGTATATTATTATGAAACTGATATGACCGTTTAAATATTTTTTGAACGAGATCCTGTGATTTTTGTAAATTAACAAGGAATCGTTCAATCATAAAGGTTCAATCGATCAACTTAAAACTTTGCGTGGTTATTTGGGGCCAATATTTTAGGAATTGTTGGAGATTTTCATACAGAAGTCTGTGACGAAATTCAAGAATTATTGACTTTTAAGGACATTTTCGATAAACAGAATTTCGGTTCGAGGTATTGCGCGTATCAGTGCTCGCTCATCAACGCGTTACTCAAAGCGTTTTCCTAGTTTATTTATTAACTCAGCTTTGGTAATGTTTTACATTGCCGGTGGCTGAGGTCAAGTGTACAGAGTAGATAGTACCCCATAAAAAACACTTCGTGTAAAAATACCAGCCAAGTCTCTTCAACTAAAAAAAAATATGAAATCTAAAAATTCTGCACTGAAAAGTAGTGATATCAAAAAATTAGCCAAGTCAAAACTTTATTTGAAAATCAAAAAATACTTGGCGCATCGTGTATATAAATAACTTAGAAGTATAGGCCAGATATAAAATATACATCAAATATAATAGTAAACCTACAATGCCCTAAAAAAACGATGCGCCAAGTATTTTTTGATTTTCAAATAAAGTTTTGACTTGGCTAATTTTTTGATATCACTACTTTTCAGTGCAGAATTTTTAGATTTCATATTTTTTTTTAGTTGAAGAGACTTGGCTGGTATTTTTACTCGAAGTGTTTTTTATGGGGATATCACTCCTTTTTTTAGTTTTTTCTTACAACTTGTGACACATATCGAATGAACAATTACTAAATCCTTTAAAAAAATCACGCTTTACAATTTGGTTAGGTACTACTAATGAAAAACAACGTATGGTTCTAAATATTTGCTTTAAATGATCTTTTATGAAGAATAGCAAAGGTTTCATTCCAATCGGTCAACCCAGTTCCGAGATATGGCAACACTTCGGTTTTCAAAATGGCTGCTGAACGTACTGCACTGCCACATAGAATTTATATCTATAAATGATGTGTATCATTTTAAGTTTTCTGAATATGTATTTATTGTATAGGAGGGGATTATAATAATTTATAAATTTTATTTACGGCATTTCCGGTCTCATAAATAGGAAAATTCAAGTTTGACAGTTCCTATTCCATAAAGATGGCCTTCCGAATCGTTTGGCGCTAGTTTCATGCCGATCAGTCAACCAATTTTCAAGATATGACGTTACTTTCGGTTTCAAAATGGCTGCTGAAATCACTGACCCCTTGAATTATAATTTAAACATGATTACATCTTATTATAAGCTGTCTCAAATAGAATATTTATTGTATCAAAATGTAAATTTGTGAGATTTTTAAAATGTGTGACGTCATTTCCGGTTTCGGTATGGGAAACTGCAAATATTATTAATGCTAATACATAAAGTTGACCGTCTCAATTGTTTAGCGCTGGTTTCGTTCATATCTATTTAGCCGTTATTGAGATATGATGTCACTTCCGGTTTTAAAATGGCGGCTTCCGGTTGGTTTTATAATAAGTCAAATGAGATATCAAAAGTACATACGTTACAAAAATATCAAAATAATCGGATCAATCTTTGTTGCCGAAATGCCAATCGATGTATTTCAAATTTCATGACGTCATTTCCGGTTTCATTAACATAATTTTTAGTCTTTTGCTACTGATAATCCATATAGTTGACCGTCTGAATCGTTTGGCGCAAATTTCGTTCCGATCGGTTTAGCCGTTGACGAGATATGACGTCACTTCCGGTTTCAAAATGGCGGCACAAAAAAGTCATGGGGGCGAGGGAAAATCAGACGCCAAAAGTGCACACGTGGAAAAAATTTGAGATCGATGGGGCGATGCCAAGCTAGGACGACGGGATCGGCCACTTTGGCGCTAGCGTCGAGGCTGTGCTTTTCAAATCAACGCATTTCTTACCCCGCAGTCCGTATTTTTATGTTATATTATAATAATTAATGTTGATATTTGGTTATTTAACGAAATAGTGGATAATTATTAGAAATGATAGTGTAATAATGATATTTTGATCATATAATGACAGCTCACAGAATTATTTTTGTTTCCAGTGCTCTCTTGAACTGACTCACTGCTTAATGGAATTTTGTAACTTCCAATTAAAACAATTGAGAGGGTGTCGCTTCAGATTGAAATAGAATTTGCTTTAGATATTGCACTATTTTCTTATTTTTACACATTTAATTATACTAGAGTAAAAAATCTATGTATCTAAACAGTGAGTTCATCTTCTTACGCATGTCAAAATAAAGTTTCGCGAGTTTTAATTTTGAGTGGCACGAACAGCTTACTTCACACTTGTCACAAAACCTATGGCAGCACCCTAGCGGGAGATAGTTTGGCTAGTGCCCTATAGGGCACTAGCCAAACTTTTTCCCGCTATTGTGCTGCAGCGCTGCCATCGGGAGTGAGTAAGAAGTGTGAAGTAAGCTTTGAAGTAAGCTGTTCGTGCCACTCAAAATTAAAACTCGCGAAACTTTATTTTGACAGGCGTAAGAAGATGTACTTACTGTTTAGATACATATATTTTTTACTCTAGTATAATAAAACGTGTAAAAATAAGAAGATAGTGCAATATCTTAAGCAAATTCGATTTCAATCTGAAGCGACACCCTCTCAATTGTTTTAATAGAAAGTTACAAAATTCCATTGTGCCGTGAGTCAGTTCAAGAAAGCACTGGAAACAAAAATATTTCTGTGAGCTGTCATTATATGATCAAAATATTGTTATTACACTATCATTTCTAATAATTATCCACTCTTTCGGTAAATAACCAAATATCAACATTAATTCTTATAATATAACATGAAAATACGGAGTGTGGGGTAAGAAATACGTTGATTTGAAAAGCACAGCCTCGACGCTAGCGCCAAAGTGGCCGATCCTGTCGTCCTAGCTTGGCATCGCCCCATCGGTTTAGCCGTTTAGGCTGTGGCCTGTTTACCGGATTTGAATTCCAGGAGACTACTACTACTGAGATTATTATTATTATTATTATGAAAACCGCTCTAAAACACGGTTTTCTCAGCCCTCTAGCTCGAAAAGGGCGTAACCTATTGTTCCCAAATTTGGTATATGTTGTAGGGTGGGCCATAGCTCGAAATTGAGATATTTTCCAACAATGTGAGATTCATCAATTTTAAGATCCAGTAGGCCGAAAATGCCACTTTGATGCCTACTGTAAAAGTGGGTTTGCTCCAGCCTTTATATGAGAGTGTGCGCGCGCCGTACGACTTGGCTGGCGTGGAGCGACCGCTCCACTAGATTTCCTTAATACAAATTCAAACGCAATTCAAAATGAAATGACATGATATTGAATGGATGAAGGTGAACAACATAACAATGCATATCAAGTCAATGGTTAAGCTCCAGGTGGCAAAAATAAAAACAATCTAATTAAAATAACACAGATTGTCTAATGCCAATCTTGTTATAGATCTAAACCTTGCTTTTGATTGGATTTTATTTAATTTGATTTAGTTTTTGCCACCTGTTTGAATGTATTGTTCATTCAAATACATTCGAATTACATGCAACTAAATTATTTGCCTCATGATGCAGACGTATAGTCAGCTGAAGCGAGCAGAACTCACGTTTTATACAATTCTTAAGTTCTCACAAAGTTGGTAACAGTTAATTCACAATACCTATTCTGGATTGAAAAGAAAAGAAAATTACACACATATTCATGAAACTAATAATTATAATAATAACTGGTTCAAATAAATATAATAGGAAGAATTAATAATATGGTGTAAAATGTAAATTTTTTATTGTTTTAATCCCGAATCCATTTTGTGACAATTTATGAGCATCTATGAATGTACGATCGATAATTCAAGAATGTACTATAATTATTGTTTTCAAATTGATGCCTATAAATAAAGTATTGCAATGAGCATCATAAGAGTTTGTTGACGCACATTATGAGCAAATATAATATATTTCTTTCAGATTCGTTCTTGTTAGTAACGTGGTCGTCCGAACTCTGTTGAAATGTAAATATTTGGCAAACGAGGTACCGGGAAAATCAAAACACACGAATATTTGGTGTAATAATTTACCTTCAACACACCCACACATTACACACGCATGTTGGGAGTAAATATACCAACATTGAGGTGACAAATGTATACTCTAATTATTCTATAGGTATGAGGGACACTTGGCACAAATGTAAAATGGTGTTCGAAATAATCTGATTGGCTGAAGAGGATTTGATGTCACCATCCGACCATGTGATGTGATCACCAACTCGTTATCTAACTCTAATGGTGAAACTATGATTTCATTGATATACCAATGAATGATTCTGAAGGAACATGATTAGCAGCCAATCCGTTTCTTACGAATACCGTTTTTACTTGTGCCGAGTGTACATAATTATCACACAAGGGCGTTTTCTTAGTAACAAAAATCAAGTTTGTGATGATTCTAAAAATTCACAAGTTTAAAATTGAAATACTAACATTTCTCGTCATAATAAATAATAATAATAATTTCAACCCATCACAAGACATTCACATACCGCAGTTTCACTCCCACATCGGTGAAAATGAAAATTACCAGAACTCTCGCAACTATTTTATGGTTCGGTTTCGCATCCGGGCAACTTCTCCAGGACAGTCCTGGAAACAACACAACAACCTCACACGGTTTAGTGCACTACAATGTGACTCACGAAGACATTGTCATCCAGGATGCAGTTTCCCTGAAGAAGACTGCTCAAGATGTAAATACACCATTGATAGAGATTCAGGGGCGTGACAGTGAAGTGAAGAGTGAATCTAAGACTATTGATCTGATGGACTGGACCGGGAAGAATATCAGCGATGGTGATGTGAAGAGTGATCGTCTGGACATGCTGGATGTTTATGCTCCTGTGTCGGATGCTGTGGGAGAGATCTGCGGGCATCACAGCCGACTGTATGTGGAGGCGGTCGAAAGACGCGAACTCTGGGCGAATACAAGTGAGTAAACGAGTTGATGAAGAGAAATACTGATTGGTGGTTGAAAGGAAGGTTTACACTTTTTAGAACGTCAAATAAATACATATTTTTAATTTTTGGGCGAGCGAAGCGAGAGTCTCTTTTGATTTATCAGCCTATCAGATTTATTGAACGTTCAAGTTTTGTTTGGCCAAGTGTACGTATAACCAAAGATAGTGTAACAAAATGTTGTATTATCAATGCAAAGCAAGAAGCACTGCATGACATCAGTCAAATACATTCATGCAAATACATACACATTGCAAAATACACATTCCATGCAACGTTCCAAAATACATTCCAAAAGCGTGCAAGCAACGCAAAATCGATATGCTACATTCACACACGTTATATTTGTATACGTGTGTTTTTCTCAATGGTTGTTCGGTCAACAACCAGCAAATAGACGGCTGAAGTCAAGGAAGAGTCTCCTGAGCGTTGCCACCGAGCTGTTAGTCTCTCCTGCGCAGGCGAGAATGGAGAGATGGATTGCCCGCTCTCAACACCTGCATGGCTGGATGCGTCCAGCAGAAGAGCTGCAGAGTGGATCCGAGGAAGGATGGAAGGTGTGGAAATCGTTGAATCGTCTGCGCGGAGGAGTTGCAATGTCCAAAGATAATTTACGTAAGTGGGGGATCCTCCAGGAAGAAGACATCCTCTGCGACTGCGGCGACGACCAAACTATACAGTCCACTTCATACGCTGTCCTTTGGGCCCGAACTGTGCTGTTGAAGATTTGGTGGCGGGAAAAGACAAAGCTGTTGATGTGGCTCGTTTTTAGTCTGAATTTTTATAGACATTTTAGTTGCCTATTATTGATGTGGCTCGTTTTTAGCTCAGTTTGTTTATCAATATTACTTATTTTTAATTGTTGTGAGAGTGTTGTGACAGTATGTTTGTGTTTCTGATACGAATAAATATAAAAAAGTTTATAGGGGCTAAGGTTGCTACATGGCTTGTCTAATGTTACAGTGCTATATTCGAGCGCCGAGCTGCCTACAGGGTTGCCAAATGGCTTGGTACAGCTAGGACATCCTACAAGATGGCGGGTGATCAGTTGTTTGCAAGTGAGACGAAAAGTTTAAATCAGCTGAATGTGAATAGATTAAAAAGTGAATTAGATAAAAGAGGTGTGAACAGTGAAGGAAGAAAGAAAGTGTTAATCAAAAGATTGGAAGAAGTGATGGAAGCAAATGGTGAAGTTTTAGAGTTCAGAGAAGTTACGCCTACTCAGCCTATTGCTAAAAAGTGTGATGCCTGCGTAGGGTGGGAAAAAGCGGTTTATGCAGGGGAACGAGAAAGTGAAATTGCTAGAAAATTGACGACAGAAATGGAAAAGAGGTTGGAGCTACAAGAGCGGAAGATCTTGGAGCTGGAAATAACTATCAAACAGCTTAAAATTCAAGTAAATGCATCACAATCTCAGCCAGCTGAAGTTGCCAACATAAGTCAAACACCTGCAGCGCCTTCAACGTCAGGATTACCAACTCAAAGTGAGGGGCGAGACAGCGGCACCGCGGCTCTGACTCTGCAGACGCGTGAAGTCAGTTGGGCGCACGTAGCGGCGGCAAACTCAAAAAAGAAAGCGCGGGAATTTTTGAATATTCAGCCGAAAGATGCAACGCAAAATAGCGCTACAACGAAAGATCATCTACAACAAAAGATTAAACCAGCCGATTTCCAGGTTGGTATGGAAATTATAAGAGCCACCAGAGATGGAGGAATTTCAATTAGAATTGAAAAGGGGAATGTTCAAGAAGTAAAAAGTAGTATCCAGAGGGCACTCGGCGACGAGTACGAAGTGAAAGAAAACACAAAAGTTAATCCGAAACTAAAAATCTACGATGTTTTCTTAGGTGACTTTGAGGATGAGCAAGAACTAAGTAATGCGTTACAACATCAGGTATCTAAACTCGTAAAGAACAATTCTGCAGTGGTGAAAATAATTCACGTCAGTAAAAGTAACAGCACAGGAATGTCTAATGTAATTATTGAAGTCAGCAATGAAACGAGTGTGAAAATGTTGGAAGAAGGACAGATATATCTTGGCTGGAGCAGATGCAATGTGCGCGAACACGTCTTCGTTAAACAATGTTTCAAGTGCCAATGTTTTGGTCACTTCGCTCATGACTGTGAAGGACTAGATGTGTGTAGATACTGTGCCGGGAACCACAGGGGAGATACTTGCATTTCTGACTATCTAGTATGCTACAATTGTACTAAACACAACGAAAAGTACAACTACAATAATGACATGTCTTTGGACACGGACCATGCGGCAGGTTCAAGCAAATGTCACGTGTTCGACAGAGTGAAAAATAATCAGAGGAATAAAGTGAAAAAATAGCAGATGTGGAATGTGTCAGGAGGCATATTTTATGCCAATGCGCAAGGACTAGGTCAGAAGAAAGATGAAATACTGGAAGTAATAGCTCAACTGAAGCCTGCATTATTGTGTTTCAGTGAAACTCATATTACTGAAGGATTTATGGACAGCGAATTAAAGATTGATGATTATAAAATAGAAAAATGTTTAGCCCAGAGCTCCCACACAGGTGGAGTAATTATATATGTTAGAAATAGTATCAAATATAAAGTTGTTATCAATTATAAGATAGACAAAAATATGTGGCTATTATGTATTAAAGCTAAACTAGGCACCAAGGAGTTGTATTTAGCTGTGGTGTACCACTCACCCAATGCATCTCATGCCATATTCTTAGACTATATTGAGAGTTGGTTTGAGGAACTGACTTTATATAAAGGCAATGTTATTATCACTGGAGATTTTAATATTGATTTGAGTAAACAGTCTACATACAGTGATAGACTGACCAATATAATTCTTGAGTCTGGTATGATACAAACAGTTACAGAAGGTACTCGTGTGACTGCTAATAGTAATACATTGATAGATTTAGTTATAACTAATATAGATAAGCTAGCTGTAGATGTAAATTCAGAGCTCATGATCTCTGATCATAAGACGTTGGTAATAAATGTGTCGTCCTGTCGACGGAATGATGAATTAGAAGTAGCTAGTACTAAAAGAGTGAGGAGAAAGTTAGTAGACGAAGATTTCGAAGTCCTTAATGTAGAGCTTAATAAGATTGAATGGGACTATGAAGAAGAAAATATCGACACATTAGCAAATAATTTTGTACATTGTTTAACTTCCAACATTAATACCATTGCTCCAGAAATGGAAATGGTAGAGAGGAAATGTAAAAGCAGTCCTTGGTTCAACCAAACGCTTAAAGACCTCCAGATGAAAAGAGATAGTCAATATATTAGGGCTCAATTCACTGGCAACTTTGATGACTGGGAATGTTATAAGTTGTGTAGAAATAATTTTGTTGCTAGTTTGAGAGAAGAAAAGCGCAAATACTATGACAATAAGATTGATAGAAATAAACATGACTCTAAACAGATGTGGAAAACTTTAAAATGTTTAGTAAGTAAACCTAAATTAGATCTGGATGACAAAATAGTGTTTGATGGTAATTTTAACTCTGTTAACACTGCTGATAATTTTAACGACTATTTTGTAAAAAGTATTGAAGACATTGTAAATAGTATAGATGAGGCAAATCAAAACATAAACTACAGTGATATTAAAGGCATTAACAAGAATTCATGTGAATTCCTATCTTTCAAGGCTATGTCAATGAAGCAACTTAAGGAAATTGTATGGGAGCTCAAAAACAAGAAAGGAACTGATGATGGTATATCAGCAGAAGTATTAAAAAAGACTTTTATTACAATTGGTGCCCCGTTGCTCAAAATTATCAATACATCATTGTTAACTGGCCAAGTGCCTAGTAATTGGAAAACAACTGTCATAATACCAATACCCAAAGTTGTTGGTACCAAATTAGCACATGAATGCAGACCAATAAATATGTTACCTACATTCGAAAAGATCTTGGAAAAAGCTGTGTTTTTCCAAATAAGTGAATATTTTGAGATAAACAATCTATTATATGAGTATCAATCCGGATTTAGAAGTACGTTTTCATGTGAAACAGCAATTCAGTTACTTATGCAAAGATGGAAGAATGATCTTGACAATAATAACTTAATAATAGCAATATTTATTGACTTTAAAAGGGCATTTGAAACCATTGACAGAAACATCTTGTTAAAAAAACTTAATGCGTATGGACTGGGAGGACAGGTGTTGGAATGGTTTACAAGTTATTTAACTGAAAGGAAACAAATAACTAAATTTAAAGAATTTGTTTCTAAAGAAAAAATTAATGATTATGGTGTTCCTCAGGGCTCTGTACTTGGCCCGTTGTTATTTATAATCTACATAAATGATATATATTTAAGTACGGGTAGCTTATTTGTCAATGTTTTTGCTGACGACACGTTAGTGTCATTCTCAGGAGTGGACATTAAATCAATGTGTCAAGTTGTAAATAATGATCTCACTAAGTTGGAAGAGTGGCTCAGGGCAAATAAACTTAAGCTTAATACTAGTAAAACCAAATGTATGATACTATCAGGCAAAGGAAGCCGAATGTCGAAAGAAATTAATATTAATGATGATGTATGTTTGGAAATCATGAATACGAAGCTGGAGATTGTAAAGGAAATCAAGTATCTTGGAATTATCATTGATCATAACTTGACTCTTTCCAAACATGTTCAATATATATCACGTAAAATTAGACAAAAGGTTGGTTTTCTTGCAAGAATTGGATCGTTTTTATCACCATGGACTAGATTATTAGTATACAAGACAATTGTGTCTCCACATATTGATTATTGCTGTACGATGTTATGGGGAAGAAATGACGGAGATTTAACTAAGCTTCAGGTACTACAAAATAAAAGTATGAGGATAATATTAAGATGGAATAGATTTAGTAAGATAACGGATATGTTGGACACTTTACAGTTGTTGACTGTAAGGCAGAGAGTAGCTGTAAGTGTATTAGTGTTTATATTTAAAATGATTAATGGGCTTATGCCCTCATATTTAAATAATATGATTGAGTTTGTTGGTAATAATCATCAGTACAGTACAAGAAACAGTTCCGTAAATTTATTTGTTGCAAGAAGAAACAAAACAAGTAACCAAAAGACCTTGTTTTATTCTGGTTTTAGGTTGTACAATGAACTTCCGAAAAGTGTTAAAAATGAGAGCAGTCAAGTATTATTTAGAATTGAATGTATTAAGTTTGTAAAAGAAAAATTTCACTAGGATTATTATTTATTAAGAATGTTGATTTTAAAATGTCTACTGTGTAACGTATCCATTGTAATCTGACTGAAGTGTACTTAAATAGCAAATTGCTAAATAAAATATATCAATCAATCAATCAAATATGACGAGTGTCTGGCTATCGCCCACCAGGAGTTTCGAGGGCAGCACTGCATGGTCAACATCGGTCCAAGAGGTTATTTCACGGAGATTACTATGAGAGGAAGAGCCGATGCCTTCGTACAGCTTCCACAGATATTTGCTCGTGTGGACCAACTTATAGAGGTGGGTCACAGGATGCTTGGAAGATGATAATAAGTGAGGAGTAACACAAAATATCCGTTTTTAAACATACCATTCAGTGGATTTTAGTATCTGCAACATTTTGAATCGCTTTTTGTGGCTCCACGGTTTCGTCTTGCAATGTTGAATGCTACATCTGAGCTTTACTGCATTAACGAACTTACATTTCTTTGCAATTCGCTGTCACATCTGTGTGTAGCTTCTCGTGAGTCTTAAGGATAGGTGGTTCATCATTCACTATGGAGTGTGTGGCCCACAGAAGATATCGCATTTGTCATGTGGTACATGACGGCATGGGCATCCAGGGGAGGGGAGGGGGGCTAAAGGGGGCGCTTCCCCCTGGAATTTCCTCAAAAGATTATGGACCGAAATGACCGAATAATTAAGGAAAATACTCGAAAAAAAGAATTATGTTTTGTTTGACCTTTTCAGAGAAGCAGTGAATGCTTTTCCCCTCACTTCTGACATTTTTGATAATTTTTGAATGGCCAGAAGTTCATGATTTAAAAAAGGTGAAGAATATCGCTCAAATCAGAATAAAACACAATTTTTAAGTCTTTTTCTGTTCCGAAACGTACCAAAATGCTTGGAATTGAGTTTAAATTTACAAAAATGTTCTCAAGGCTATGCGCCCCGAACCCGCATGTGCTAGCAACTTCCCCATGGAACTTTGACAACTTGCCCCCCTCTGCGGAAACCCTGCGCACGCCCATGCATGACTGGACCCTCTAGTTCCATCTGAATGCTGTTGTGTTCTGCTACAGGAAGGAAGCCCGGTGCTCGGACACGTGGGAGTCACGTGGTCACTGTGCGTGCCGTCCACGTGCACGCCACGTGACCTCGAGCTGCATCTCAAGGCCACGTTGCCCCGCCTCCTGGGACGTGACGTCAGAGTCAGGGTCCCCGACTTGGCCTGCAACAGTCTGGCTGATGAGCCACCGACACTGACCGTGTTCGACTGGAGTGTGTTGTAAGCATAGCCATACAATACAATCCGTTCACTGTAATGTCCATATTACATTATACAATTCAAATTGGACATTTTCAGTCTAAAGCCCCATTTACACGGTAAAATTTCCTGTAAAATCTTTTATAAAATCTTATCGTAAAATCTTTTCGTAAAATCTTTTACAGAAATAGAACATGTTTTAAATCATAAAAGGTTTTACACAACTCTTTTACAAACATTTTACGAAGATTTTACCATCAAATTGGCTTGTTTACATGGTAAAATTTCTTTTACGAAAAGATTTTATAAAAGATTTTACAGGAAATTTTACCGTGTAAATGGGGCTTAAGCCAATTGGATTTCAGAGTTTCTCACTCAAATAATATTTCATTGGCGTGAATTTCAAAT
The DNA here is from genome assembly GCA_934045905.1 of Leuctra nigra. Taxonomy (NCBI): domain Eukaryota; kingdom Metazoa; phylum Arthropoda; class Insecta; order Plecoptera; family Leuctridae; genus Leuctra; species Leuctra nigra. The sequence goes on along the minus strand of OW203764.1, from coordinate 9,332,144 downwards.
TGACCAATTTGACTTTAACAGTGGAATAACCTAGAAATCTACTGTCAAGCTATAGCCCTTTAGCTCAATTTGCAATATGATTGTAATGTTTGGAAAATATTGTAATGGTAGGTATTTATAATGTTAATAAATTGATTGTAGTAAATTGCTGGATGACAATATAAAAAATGTCTTGACTTTACGTTTCAAGGCCGTCATTCTAACATGGAATGGATTTTAATACGTTTCACATGGAATTTAAGTATTCACTGTGTGAGGAACATATTTTCGGTTTGGAATTCCAATTTTGCACGCCTTTTGACTATTACCCTGGCTCTTCTTCTTCTCCTCCCATAAAAACAAAGGAGCAAATTGACCACCCTCCAATTCTGAGAGGGTACAAAATTATGTAGGGCATGTGTTTAACATTTTGGCGCCACTTGGCTAATCGAAAATTGATATGCATTTCTACTCCATTTGGATGCATATTGCATATCATTAGGATTCCTTTTTCCTTACAAAATCATATTGATATAATTTATCGTATGTTATAATAATGGTAGATATATTTTATAATATTATTTTTGTTAGGTAATATTGATTGATTTTGCCAATTCGATGGCAGCAAGCCATATTTCATGAAGTGAAAGAAGTTAGAAAAATATGTTTTGTATCATTTTAGTTGTACAATAATTGTTGTTTAAAAGTTTCTAACTATAATTAACATGTTTGTTTTCAGTGCTGCAATGTCACTGTTGATGATCATTGTTGTGACTTCCACATCTTGTGATATTCTTCTAACAAAACCGGGTAAGATTTCTCTTTTCAATTACACATCAATGAATTAAATATTGACAAACTAGTAAGTTACATTAAGTCATAAAAACATTCATCTAGATTTCACTAAAATATATCTTCTTCTAGAAATGAAAATAATTCATGTAAATAAGTCCTGCAGAATGAAAAAAATATTCACAGTGTTTAAATTTTGATATTTCATTCTGTTCGTTTTGTCTACCTGAAGAAGTCTAGTGAAATCTAGAAGAAACATTGTATATAAATTAATTGACCGTTTATTAAAAAGTTCCAATACATGTTTTATAATCTAAATATTGACATTCATAGGACGGTTGACGTTGTGAGCGTGACCTTGAGGGTTATTTAATCGTTTTTTTTTTTTTTTTTTTTTTACCAATGTAATTGTTTATAAAATAAGGCTGCAAACGCGTCTTCAGAAGGTCAGAACTGTTTGGAATACTATAGTTTCATTTTGTCCTACATATGTTTAGTGCCATATTTATTTTAAAAATTTTCATGACTTAACATCTATAGGACGAACAACAGGTCATAAACTGTTTCAATTTGTTTGTGGCATTTATTTACGGCCTTCATAAACCATTACATTTGTACCAGATATTGAAACAAACCGAGTTAAAAACAATCAAGGTCAAATCACTACTCAACCCTCATAAGTGCTCATAAGATATCAGAGTAATGTTGTACAGAGCAGATCATAAACGTGTAAAGAGCGATGTTCTCACAGGGCGCTGTCACTGGTTGGTCCTCGCCTTCTCCGCACGCAGCAATGTGGTCGCACTCTTGCGCAGCAGCCACGGCGCAGAGTCCCTGCCGCCACTGGACGGCGTTAGGGTCCTCAGCATGCTCTGGGTGATCGTGTTCCACCACTACGAGTACAACTTCCTCGCACCCATCAGCAACCTCCGCGCCGCGTACCAGGTGGGTCCTTCGGGGCGGCAACCCTGGGCGAGTGTTCTGACAACTGTTCAACTTACCATCACTCACTATTTGCCGCAGAATAAAACCGGCTGCAAACTGATAAAACGGTGATTTTTTCGGCGTAATATTTCATTACGTTTCAGTACATTACGTAACAGTAACACACATGACGAAGTTTTTAATAAGAGAAAATGTGTGTCTTTTGCACAGACCTCACGTCTGCCTAGGTAGGTTGTGTACTAACGCAAAAGCCGAATACTGTATTATATGTATAATGGAACCAGTGTGTGTGTAGCCATTTCAGTAAATGCTGTGAAAAATTCAACAATATGCCAGCTTGTAATCCTGAGTGTTTTGATGCGTGTCTGATTGTAAATATCTCTCAACCACTGCAGGTGTCCTCGAAAGGGTTGTTTTGTTGTGGTGCCAAATATCTTTCAATGCAGTTGGCTTTTAAAATTCAAGAATAGTTGTTTAAAATTGCAACAGTGTAGGTGTAAGGTGGTGGTAGGTCATCAGTCATCACTCGGGTTGTTTCTTGTCGGAACAATACTACAGGAAAGGCTACACACTCGCTGGGTCTACACACCCAAAACACCAAGATTTTCCCGATCCTCCACAACCCGCATAGGCGAGAGACCGAGAGAGATCGTCACAAAATTTGTCGAATGTGAGAGAGCATCCTGTTCCAGATCAACTCTGATTGGCTGCATCTGTTCTTCTCCAACGGCACGCTCTGCGTCGACTCCTTCCTCGTGCTCAGCGGCTTGCTGCTGGCTGTCAACTACTTGCGTGAGAGAGACGGACAGAAGTTCAGTCAACTCCACTTCTATGCGGCCAGGTTCATCAGGTGGGTGGCACTTGCATTGCAAGCCCATGTCACCCTGGGTTGCAATCCGTGGCTAGACCCAGTGGTCAGTCTGTTGATCATGCGGCGAGGTTCATCAGGTGGGTGGCACTGCAAGCCCATGTCACCCTGGGTTGCAATCCGTGGCTGGACCCAGTAGTCAGCCTGTTGATCATGCGGCGAGGTTCATCAGGTGGGTGGCACTTGCAAGCCCATGTCACCCTGGGTTGCAATCCGTGGCTGGAACCAGTGGTCAGCCTGTTGATCATGCGGCCAGGTTCATCAGGTGGGTGGCACTGCAAGCCCATGTGACCCTGGGTTGCAATCCGTGGCTGGAACCAGTGGTCAGCCTGTTGATCATGCGGCCAGGTTCATCAGGTGGGTGACACTGCAAGCCCATGTCACCCTGGGTTGCAATCCGTGGCTGGAACCAGTGGTCAGCCTGTTGATCATGCGACCAGGTTCATCAGGTGGGTGGCACTGCAAGCCCATGTGACCCTGGGTTGCAATCCGTGGCTGGAACCAGTGGTCAGCCTGTTGATCATGCGGCCAGGTTCATCAGGTGGGTGGCACTGCAAGCCCATGTCACCCTGGGTTGCAATCCGTGGCTGGAACCAGTGGTCAGCCTGTTGATCATGCGGCGAGGTTCATCAGGTGGGTGGCACTGCAAGCCCATGTCACCCTGGGTTGCAATCCGTGGCTGGAACCAGTGGTCAGCCTGTTGATCAGCACACAAGTTTCATGTGGTACATGGCACATGAACACATGATACATGATACATGACAGCACACATGAAACTTTCATCCAATAGTTGTATATCCATCGTAGGTACTACATATTATTTTATGTATTTATTGATTTTTAACTTTGATTTGTATGTAAACGTGTCAAGCCTATGCACAGTTTTCAGCCAATCACCAAACAAACAACCGCATAAGGTTTTTCGTGGTTTCCCCGAAGAAGCAAATAATGGGAAGGTTCCCTACAGGCTACAAGGCACTATCGAGTCGACCCTACTTCAATCATTCGTCTTTCTTCATTATCGTCTTAAAGTCATCTTCATCCGTTGCAATTAGCGGGGGAGCAGCGCAACTTCGATATTACGTATAAACAAATGAAGATACGAAGTTAATGAAAACCACGCAATTTAAAAGAAAATAACGCCATGCCATTATATCAAATGTTGTCCATATTCTGCAGTGTTTTCGCTCAGTTTTCACCTCATATTGAGCTGTTTTAAAGACAGTATACGTCTCGTCTGCGACTGAATGGTTGTCTCCATGTGATTTGACTCAGACTGACTCCATCCTACGGCGCCATGCTGCTCTGCACTGCCACGCTGTTCAGTCATCTGCGAGCTGGTCCATACGTCAAGGCCTCGCTGGCGGACACGAGAGCCAGCTGCGTGTCTGTCGGATGGACCGGACTACTTTACCTCAACAACTATCTGGACACGGAGAGATCGGTAAGCTCGCAACCACACCGCAACCAATTATAGAAACACAGCACATGTTTGATTTGAACAGATGGTATTCTGGAATATCTTGTTTCAGTGTTTGGCCATGAGCTGGTACCTAGGCTTGGACATGCAGCTCTTCTTGTTATCACCGATAGTCCTTTACCCTCTCTGGCGGTAAGTTTTGTCAATTTCAAGATGTTATAGGTCATAGAAACCTGAGATTTCCATGGTATTGACCAGCAAGAAATCTGTGGTTTGGAAAAGGGCTATTTTATTTGCGGTCCCTTAATTTTTGTAATACCTGCGTGCGCACAAGGTACTATAGTCTTGTCTTGAGAGAGAGTGGCATAAAGGCAGACCCTTTCCATTGGGCTGCGTTTCTATCTAGTGACCCTATTAGTGAAGCTACTATTAAGATATGCACAAGGCTTTCACACATTATTAGTAACAACAACAACTCTGTTGCTTTCTGTTGCAGTAAGAGGGCAGTCGGAGCAGCCTTGATTGGACTTCTAGTGGCAGTTGGTCTTGTCATTGCATTTCTCATCCCGTTCATAAACAGCTTCCCTCTCGCCACTGCAATGGACTCCGTCACGGGGTAAGAAAATGTCTTGGAAAATGCTCTGCGAAAAGCGAATTAATAATCGTGTGAAAGTTGCTGCTCTACAGACCTAGAAACCCTTTCTAGAGAGCCTATTTATTTACAGGTGAATAGTTTGCATGAACTTCTTTTGTTTTAGCATGAAACTTAGCACTTGTTGAGTTTTGTCTGATTTAGATTTGGTTGAACTCTGGCCCAGCCGATAATCACGTATCTTTACAGATTATGCTGGTTAATACAGATATTGTATTGATACCCCGAGGGGAAACAGACTATACAACTTGATATTCTTTGTCAACATCTACTGGTGAGGATAACATTTAAATGTCGCGTGTTTTGCCTCTCAGTTCCGACGGAAACGCCCAATACTACCCTACGCATGCGCGCTTCACACCGTGGCTGATCGGCATGTGCGCAGGCGCTGTGGTGCACGCGACGCGCGACTCAGTGCCGCGTCTCTCGCGCATGCGCAGAGTGTGCTGCGCCATGTGCTGCGCGCTGCTGCTGCTAACCGCGTGGCTGCTCGCGCATCGCTATCTGCAAGCCGACTTCGACTACGACAGGCTCGAGGTGTCGGCATACACGGCCCTCAGGAGACCGGCCTGGGCGCTTGGACTTGCTGTTTTACTGCTCGTCTGTCTCAAGGGATACGGAGGTCAGTGTCCAGTTATACATTAGAAGCAGATGGACCGAAGTCCATTTTCTCGATTATTATACCTCGTTCACATTACAGATAAGTAGTTAACGTTAGTTAAGTAATAATGTGAACGGAACTTGGATAGTTTAGTCTATAGTAAAATGTCTTAACTGTTTCTAGAACACCCGCTTAAGGGGGGATGCCCAAGTAGAGGTCTCCGATAGATATTTGAATTAATATGCTTATTTAATAGATAATATCCTTGTGCACCATATAAACGCAAGAAAAAGTGGGGTAGCCGAACTAATTTCCAAGATATATCACTTTATAAATTTGAGTTAGCCCTATCTTTAACATGGCAAGTCGAAAAAACACGGTAATTTTCCTAGTAAATATTATATTTAAACTATTTTCCACCGATAGATTTTTTCCAAAAACTAATATTATGTGTATTAGACATAGAGGTATTTATTAAGATTTTTATATATACACCTAGCCGTACGTTTTTAAAAGTTCGGCGCCAAATTCTAAATAATTTTCCTATACCTCATGTGTTAAAATTTCTTAATCTTCCGAAGACATCATATTGAAAACTCAATATAATTCGAGAGTTACAAGTTACGAGACATTTGATGAAACTTTCACATAAAAATTTTGTTGAAATGTTGAAAAAATTGATAAAAGTCGTACATTTCAACAAAAAATATTTTTGGAAAATCTACTTGGGCATCCCTCCTTAAGCGCATACCCAGCAAACACTGGGACATGGCGGGGACGTCCCCGCCACGTCCCAAAGAGGTCCCAAAGAGGTCCCAGGGAGGTCCCCGTTACATCCCAGGGACATGGCGGCCAGGTCCAATAACCCCCCCCCCCAAACTGCTCCCAGGGAGGTCCCCGCCATGTCCCAGAGAGGTCCCAGGGAGGTCCCCGCCATGTCCCAAAGAAATCGTGTTACTGGTGCCCTCTGTTAGAGAACTAAGTAACTCAATAACATGTTACATGCCTTGGACAACAAAATAAAATTGTAATAAATAATTGATTTCTCAGTCAGTTTTGATCGGATTTCAATTCTGTGAACGAAAGTACAGAGACAATTACAGTTATGATTACTAGTACACCAATACAAATTATTATACCCCAACATGATTTGAACACACGATCTTGTGATTAGAAGGCTGACGGGCTAACCACGGGACCACGGCGCGAAGTGAGAAAGAGGTCGCTTTAGACATGCTTTGAGTAGATTTTTGAAACATTGAAACGGATAAAAGAAATCTGTTTAAATGTACCTATTGAGATTTCTGGCATAGTTTATGATACTAATCAACATCTTAATTACTGTTACCTTATTTAATAATTATCTATCGTAAATTGATTTTGGATACAAAAAAGCTATAGTACCTTGGTGTCGTTATCGAAAAGAGATGATAATTCTACAAAAACGGAAATATTTACATGTTCATTTTTAAGACATTTAATTCAATTACTTTATTTAAAATCGGCTTGCTGCAAACGGAATCTAAAACTTGATAAGTCATAAGTTCAACACATTTTCTGAAGCATAAAAAGAGCTCCCAAAAAGGACCTCCCTGGGACATGGCGGGGACGTCCCAAAAGGGATATCCCAAATGGGACCTCCCAGGGACATGGCGGGGAGGTCTCAAAAGGGAGAACTTTCAAAAAAAGATCTCCCAAATGGGACCTCCCTGGGACATGGCGGGGCCGTCCCAAAAGGGATATCACAAATGGGACCTCCCTGGGACATGGCAGGGAGGTCCCAAAAGAGATATCCCTTTTGGGATTTCGGGGACATGGCAGGGACGTCCCTGCCATGTCCCGTGTTTGCTGGGTAGTTACCAAAACTCCGCACACTCTCTTATAAATAACTGAAGTTAAAACTAGAGTTAAAATCTGTAATGTGAACTAGGTATAGCTGCACGCATTTTGAATGCCGTACCTAATCAAGCTCCATCAATTGGGAATTGATTGAAATCAACAAATACAGTTATATTGAATAAATATATTTGAAAATATTTGGTGTCGTCATGACAAACAAGACTGGACAAAGACTCAAGAATCATTGAAATGGACTCCCGGCGGTCTGCTCGTCAGACCATATCTCTATGGTCAGACATAGAGTTATTTTAATTGTATATCCAAGTATAGTTAACTGTTTAATAACGAACCCCGTATGAACTATTCGAGCCGCAATACTTGTGTATGTGCACTATAGCGATCCTCAAGGATGCATGAAGACCTACTAGAGCGACGTTGCCACGTGTTCTAGGAGTTGTGAATCGTGTGCTGAGTTGCCGCGTGTTCGCCGTGCTGAGTCGTCTCTGCTACTGCATATTTCTCACACACTGGACTGTGGTTACTGCATACGCCGCTCTCAGGAAAGCGCCACTGCACTTCAATGATCTTCAGATGGTACATCATTCTTTATTACTTTTTCTTGTGCTTTACTAATACTGCTGTGATTCAAGGAAATTGCAGCTGTTAATTTTTTTGAACATTTCATAAATACCTAAGTGAGAAAAAACCTATTTCTCGCAGTATTTAATAGGTACCAGGGCTGCGATCGTGTAAAATGACAACTCCCTTGTCGAAGCGACAAGCTTCTCATCTCAATGTTATTCACGGCCTTCTAGGGACTTGTCACCGTGACAAGGAAGTTGTCATTTTACACGATCGCAGCCCTGGGGGCTTATTCTCGAAAAAGTTATCACTTCATAACTCCCAAGTTATGATTCATAAGGAGGTTTGTCCTATCTCTCACCATGTTAATATTATGACTTTTGTATGATTCATAACTTATGACGTGATAACTTTTTCGAGAATAGGGGCCCAGGGGCTCCAGTCATGGTGCTTAGAATTCGTAGCAGTTCATACAAATTACTGATAAAATCATACCTCATACTACAGCATACAACCATTTATCCTTACCGTATAAGTCCAATTAAGTGTGTTTAAGTGTACACTTGGCCAAACAAAAATTGAACGTTCAATAAATCTGATAGGCTGTAAATGTAAGATCGCACCATCAGAAGTCAGTCTAAGCGATCTCATTGTCTCACTCTAGTAGGTGACCTCACATTTCAATGATAATAACAAGCTTTGATTGGTTATGGGACATGACCAGCAGTCATTCAAATTTGGTCAACGTTCAATTTTTGTTTGGCCGAGTTTTGTTTTATCCCAACGGCTGGTGTGTTGGATACCTCGGTTCTCGTTAGATCACCGAGGTTAAGCAACATTGAGCGCGGTCAGCGATTGGATGGGTGACCATTCAACTCTGCCTTGCCAGGTTGCTGCCGTTGGGCCAGAGAGACTGGGGTGTTTGGGGGTTAGTGTGACGACCTCCCTCCACCTGTTATCAGTCTCTCGGCGGCGCGGGTTGTGGAGGCTTGTGCTGTGAATGTTACACCGTCCTTCGGAAGGGACGTTAAGCCGTTGGTCCCCTTGGTATCTTTCGTCAGGAGTAGGCTACATGCCGGTACCGGGTTTCCTCTCCTCCCTTCTCTATATTACATTCTCACTAGTGGAGCCTGGCTCTGTTGAGAATATAGACTTAATAATAATAATAATAATAATAATAACATTGAAGTTCCATTTATACTATATACCTAGACATTTTTTATGTGCAGCGTTGCCACATTTAGGGCAAATTTCTCACATTACATTTTTTTCTTATGGCGTTTTCGACTGGCCGCACTGGTGCTGCACTGGGGTTGCACATTAAATGACGTCCACATACAAAACTCAATGCTAATTTCAAACTGAAGCAAACCTAGTGCGCCCAGTCAAAAACGCAATTATTTGTCATGTGACCCAATATTTTTGAACGGCAGTTCAAAACAGCAGTTTGAACGGCAGTTTTATTCTAAAAAGTGTACATTGAGACTATTTTCAACATTTTGTCATTCCTCTTGCAGTTTTAATAATTCTGTTTTGTTTTGCTCCATTCAGATGGTGGAATGTCTGGGAATCACGGCGATCTCTGTGTACACGGGACTGATGCTCCATCTGTTGGTGGAGGCACCAACTAGCGTCATCGGCAAGAGATTGCTGCCAAGAAACAGATCTTGATGGGCAGAAATCACCAGTGTTGCTCAGCGACCAACGTTCATCAGATTTCATTCTGCATTCATTATTAGGTTTAAACATCGTGTTCAATTGTAAAATAATAATTTAAAAAAATATACAGATACAATATAGTTTCGTCCGGGGACTTGTTTTGTATAATAAAAAACTAGTACAGAAATGTTTGGTACATTGTGGACATTGTGGAAATGTGTGTATGGAAATAAAAGTTCTAGAATAGGGCCCCAGGGGTACAAATGAGCCCAGTTGCTGATTCTCACCTTAGGAATTATTTTTCGGGGTTGAACTGGAATCCGAAAGTTCTAGAACTTTTAAATTCCCCATTCTGATGGAATCCGATCCGGTGCAATGTTAATCCTTATGGCCGTGACCGGATTCCATGAGGAATGGAATTGAGAAAACGTTCTAGAATAGGCCTCCATGGTCACATTCGATTCCTTACGTTTGATTTGCAATGTATACCAAGGTTTGTGAAGCTAACTTCATTCCTCTACGTTCAATCAAGTTCAAATGATGTTTGATATTTTGTTGTCGATGATTTTCCAGCAAGTTGTTATTTTCTGTGAAATTGGTGAATAAATGTCTTTTATGTGAACTATATTATATTCATTTATACAAGTAGAGGGATTTATACATATCATTTCCTGAATTTTCTTTGGTACCAATATCAGAATATGAGGAAAAATGAAGTTAAAATCAATAGAGAACAATCTTTTACATGATATCAAACTCAATTTTCAGTAAAAATAGATTTAGCATTTTTTGCATCTACAACACTCATATAGGAAGATGATAGTTATTTGACTTCAGGCCTACTTCAATACCTACTATTCATATACAAAGCGCCAAGTATTTTTTTTTGATTTTGAAAATATCGTCCCGACTTTTTTATTTTTTGACATCACTACATTTTCTGTACTGAATGTATAGAATTATTTATATTTACCTTAGTTGAAGAGACTTGGATGGTGTTTTTACACAGATAATATTTTATGATAGGTAATTTAATTTAATACGTATTAACAAATTATAACAAATCATAATTAATAAATTATATATTAGACATACAATGATATAGTAGCTACAGGTTAGATTACAAAGTATTAAATTATCAAATTTACACTATAAAAATGTATGGTCACTGGCGGTACAATCACATGCTTTCTTTGTGCCAGTTTTCTGAATCTAAAAAAGTGACGACGAATAAATATCTGAAGGTAAAGTTTCAAGAGTTGTGATCACGTAAGTTCGACCCAACAAACATCTTGAAACAACTGGTAGTGCTCTTCCGCCGTCTATAGGCATCCTGCGTGAGAAAAGGTTGCCATAGCAACCTACATAAAAGTATAGGGAATAAACAAATCTGACAGCGGCAATTCAAATCTCATATTTAGAGTGATAACTTGTGAAAGAAAGATATTTTAGTAAGTACAAGTTAATAATAGTACGCAATAGTTATCCATACACATGTTCAAGTTGTATATTCATCTGAGAAATATGATTTATAGCTATTATTTACAGCTTTGACACAATATTTCCCCTACCAGAGCATCCTCCATTTTTCTACCAATGTGACGTCACGAGCAGGATTCCTATAAGGCAGCATTGAGGATAGCCATCACCTCAGAGGATGCTGACCATTGACTTGGTTCGAGAGGATCCCTGGACTGAGTATAATGAGACTTATGTTTCTCTGACGTCATGTTTGAGTCACGTGACCTGACCCGCTGTTTGTCTCTCCGCTGGATGGTCTGATCCCGGAGTCCCCTGGACCCTTACCTAATATCGCCAATATTTCAGTAGCACCGTGTTACTGTAGCACGATCGGCTAGTTGCCATGGCGACAATGTTAGCTCTTATGGCTAAAACTTTTAAAACAAAAGTTGTGCTACAGTAACACGATGCTACTGAAATATGGCGATACTAGGTAAGGGTCCTGTTCGACCACCGGGCAAGGTGTTCGATCGAGAAGCACACTCGTGGCCGCTGACGACTTCGCCGACAAACCACCTCGGCTTGACCAATCAGAATGTCCCTCAACCTTGTTAGCGGACGTCATTCTGTCGTTCTTTCTAGAGACGTCTCCGATTGGATGTTTATCTGACGCCACGTGCGTGGGGGTGGAGGGAGCAACAGGTGCAAGGTGGTCTCTGTCAGGTGTATATAATATTTTCATCCCAGCCTTCTTGATGCTTCTTCCAAGGCATGTAGAGCAGCTGATACTTGCAAACCCATATCAAAACGGATGCAGTACGAAGGTCGCTCATCAAACCTTTTTCCTAGTTTATGGACAAACAGTTCCATAGAGTCGTCTTACATTCATGAACATCTCCAGGGGAATATCAAAATGTATAGCAAAGTTATAAAACAAGATGAACAGACAAAGAAGAATGGGTTTACGTAACTTCTGGTAATTCAACGTGATGCGATTTCTGGTTCTACTGCCATTGGTGGTGACTGCTTTTGGTGCTGACTTGGTGCTGACTGCTGTATGCAATTTCTGGTAGTTATATATTCCTATGGTTTTTCTAAATTTCCTTGTCGTCTCGTACCAATTGATACAGCGTCACTACCATGTATAGGTAGACAGTGGTTAATTTGTATTAGAAAAGGTGGGTAAGCCCAAGATCTCTAAGAGTAACCTATATATATTCTACCTATCTTGGGGTAAGTCCACCCCACAATTGTCATGGGAAACGCATTACCGTACGGAATCAATGGGGGGTCTGGGGGGAGGGCCCCCAGAAGAACGCGGGTCCGGGGCGCGCAGCCCCGGAAAAATTTTGAATTTCTGGAATGAATTTGGTGCGTTCTTGTAAAATATTTGAACCAATTTTTATCTCCACGAAAAATAAGTTTGTAGAGGGCGACCAAATGTGTTGTATTTAACCGGTTTATTAATAATAAAGATAATATTTAATATAAAAAGGTGCGTAAGCCCGGCTTACCCTCCGGAAAAGGTGGGTAAGCCGGGCTTACCCGGGCTTACGCCCAAATTAAGCACTTGGTAGATATCACTCCATGTGTTTTCAAAAGAGTTATGACTAAGAAATGTTAACCGATTTCCCCACCATAATGCCAATTGAATTTAAATTTTATAGCATGGCAGTGGTGACGGTTTGTTCCGATGAAAACCGTCAACCGTCACCACTGCCATGCAATCACCCGATGGCTCCGAAAACGTCCACGACATCATTAAATTTTATATTTATGAATGAAAATGCACACCTTTGGAAGTGAAAATTGTGTACGAGTAAGTTTTAAGAGTGACGATAGCTCACACAAAAGTGACGGTAGACGGACCGGACCAAAATATTTTAAAGACCTTGGGACCGGACCATTGGGTTACGGTGGTATGATCACATACAGTGATCATGATTGAATGAAACACTTCATTTAGAATAATATTAATTTACTATGTAGTTTTTACAAATTAGAATAGCAACAATAGCAAATTATAATTACAAATTATAATAGCAACAGGAGAGTACAAAGTATTGACTTATCAATTGTACAACATAAAAACGAATAGATTACTGGCGATACAATCGTATGCTTTCCGTGAGACTTGTCTTATTTGCAGTTGTCTGTATCTAGAAAATTGACGACCAGTATCTAAAGGTAGAGATTCAAGAGCAGTGATCAAGAAAGTTCGGAGCAACACACTGCTTGAAACAACTTGTAGTGCTTTTAAGCCTTCTTCTCAGGCAGCATGGAGGGTAGCCATCATCTCAACTCTGCTTCCGAAGTCAGAGGTTATTGACTACTCGCTTTCTTCGAGCCCCTCTTGTGTTTGGCAGGATCTCTGGACTGAATAGTAAATTGAGACTTATGTTTATCCGACGCCATATGCGTGGGGGTGGAGGGAGCAACAGGTGCAAGGTGGTCTCTGTCAGGTGGTTTTACTAAAGAATCGTTGTCGTATTCCGAGGTATAGAAACAGCTGTTGTGTGTGTTTTGTCTTCGGGACACTGGAGGGACGGATTTGCTGTCAGCATTAAATATGCTTTCCTCAGCATTATTCCTGGGAGGCACGCGACTAGATAGTGATTCATCGTCTTTGACAGGTCCTTGTTTCTTAACCACTGGAGAGAAAATTCCACAATAATTGCCGACCGTTCTTGTACCCACTTCTGCATCGGCAAAAGAATTGCATTCGGACATAGAATCAATGGTTGTGCCTTTATCAGACATAATCAATGCTGTATCAGCGACTGTTATGAATGACGTCACGAATCGACCACCAGGAAGAAGTGTCTCTTCAAGAGAAGATGAATCTAATTTTATTGGTTCATAGGTATCTGTAGTTCCAAGTCGCGTCAGTACTTCAGCCAGCCGTTCTAGCTGAAGTTTTAACATTGGCAAGTCAGCCCTGTCATCATCCTCATCTACAAGATCTATATCTTGAATTTGAATAAAATGTTCCACGGGCACATCATATTTTTTCTGAGCGGTTTCTTCTATATCTTTAAGAAATGCCTCTATAGCAATCAACCTATCTTGAGCAACGAGTTCCTCTCCGTCAGAATATTTGAACCTGTAGAATATCTCATTGTCCGCTTTGGAACAATCTTTTACTCCCATCGAGTGCATTAAAATATACAACATTGCTTTCATGCGTCGCTCTGATCTTGCCGTAGTTCTTGCGCCATTTACATTCTCCTCAGAACCCATTGCGATAATTCTCATCGCTTCCAGCCGACGTTGATCAATCGACACTGTGTTGTTCCTGCCCCCTGTGTCGGGTTTAGGCATCACAAGACTTGAGAACGTTAACGTATCAGCTCCACCTCGCATTCTATCTCCATTATTCTCGACAACACTTCCTTTATGTCCTATTTGTCCACTAATTCTCTTAATTCGATCATTTGAAGAGCTAAGTTTATCTTTGATAAATTCGATAATTCCGAACACAGCATTAGCTTCATTTCTGGCCCTTGTCTTAAACTTATTGATCATTACCGCAAAGAACATATTAATAATGTAAATGAAACACAATACAGTGTAGATTGATAAGAGCAGCGGTGCTAAGACATAAGGCACGCTCCACGTATCGCGCAAGGACTCCGATGATCCTCTCATTAGGCCAGAGGAGTAGACGAGGACGTACAGAAAACTTTCCAGCCAGTTTCGGAAATGATAGGATCCGTTATGCATGAGTACGCAGGCAGTCGATGAAAACATCAAAAGGACAATGGCTAAGACGAAGAATAAACTCAACATTGAAATAAGTGATGACTTCAGTATGAGCTGTAAGTGATAGAATGTTCTTCCCAAATACAGAACCTTCCAGAGCCGTGCTGTGGACAAAGTAACCAATATAGCGAATAGGTAGTTCAGAATGACATCCCAAAAAGCAGCAATATGAAAGCTGACGTATTCGTTATAATCAAAACTGTCCAAATCATCCAGCAACTTTGCAACTTCGTCGTTGCGATACGAGAAGATGACCGCGCACGCTACACACAACGCAACGATGAAGATGTCGAGGAATGTCCACACGCTGCACAAGCAGGTTCGCCACGACGCACTCCAGATGCGCAGAAGCTGTCGCACGAAGTGAACCACGAGGACGATCACACACACGACGACCGCGATGATGTCAAACAGACTCACTGTACTCGAGTCGGTCAGCAGTTTGACTGTCTGTATTTTCTCGCAAACTACCCAAGCACCTGTAGCGCTATACTCAGCCATTACAGTGATCACATTGAACAAGTTACGGTTCACGTTGTACGTCGTCAGCTCAAGGAAAATGGCTCTCGAGTTTTTGTCAAACCAGTTAAAGTTTACTAGGTACTCCAATGATATTCTGCAATTTTCTAGAGTTCTCCCAAGATCGGATACATACCCTCCACCAGGGTAGTAAACAAACTCTCCTCTGATAGGAAGACTTCGCGTCGACGTCGAATTCCGATATGTAAAAGGCAATTTCGCCCTCAATTTTAAATCGACGAATCCACTGAAATTATTTGTCCATCCAGGTGCGTAATTATCTGTATCCTGAGTATCTGTACTGTATTCGGCGTTACAATGTTTCATCCTATTTTCAAACTCATCCACCAAACTGCAAGTCGCATTCTTTATCCGCAGCTGCCTTATACGAGGAACTCCAAGTAAATACCTACTCGGTGCAGTGACTGTTAATGTCATCCCTTCGCGGTAAACTCGTTTGAAGAGACCTGGAAGAAGCGTGGTATTTATGGCGATGATCAAATCGTTCAATCTTCTGACATTCTTCAACACCGGACCATTTAGATACGGTCCTTTAAATAATGTATTATGTATGAAATTTGTACTGGCGAATGCCGTAACATCTCTATCTGCCCAAATTACATAAGTTAGAGTTAACGCAAAAATCAAAAACATAGATATGTCTACCAGAAGCGTAGATATATTGTATTGCCTTGATTCACGCTTCTTTATTACGCTGATTTTGTCCGGTGGCAAAGGATGATACGTCGGAACTGTTTTTCGAATTCTTTGTACTTCTTGATAAGGCTTAGCTTCCGTGTTCTCTACATCAAAGACGTAGTCCTCATTTGCGTCCACCTTCTTCTTTCGACAAACCAATGCGAAAAAGAGAGCAAATAACAACACATTTACTGGCTGGATGATAAATATTCCTAGTAATAAACTCATGAGCATTGACGTTAACCACTGCTGGCTTTTAACGTCACCGTATTCAAGACTATAAAGCATGACAAAAAACGCCGAGATAAGTAATGTTGAAATGCAGAGGATCCAAGCGGTAACGAGCATGCAGGTCTTACATCGAAATTTCACTTTCCATCTTCTGCCAGGGTTCTCTCTCTTCTCTAGTTCTAACAAAGCTTTCTCCCGTTGGGCTTGCACAGCGTTCTGAGAAGGTTGAGATCTTCGAAACAGCTTTATTATCAACATAGATATAGGTAGTGTGATAATAATACTTTGCAAAGCAATGATAACTCCCTTTAATTCAAATTTGTAGCTGCCAACATCAAGCTGAAAGTCTGGATCTTGACGGGGTATTCCGTAGAACATTAGTTGCACCACAAACGAGAGCATGAGAATGCATATTGCCACAGACAGCCGCTGACACCGCGTATAGTTGCTCAGCGGATGTCTCAAAGCGATACTGAACCAGCCATGTTGGTCCCGGAAACCATTCGATACTCGACTGTAAAAATCGTATTTGCGAGACAATATTTGTTCTTCAGTGGAGTGATTAACTACAACTTCCACTTCACCGTTGCCATGCGTCACCGATAACCATCGTTCGACATGAAACATCCAGGTTGTGTTCTTCTCCATGTCTAAGACCATAACCTTATCGCAGTACCAAGAAGGATCGTCTCCAGAATTGTCCGACCACAGGTGGATTGAGCGTAAATCACCCAAACCTTCTCTAGTCATCAATAGGAACCAACAATCAGAGCCTTTGTAAAGGGTCTTCCTCGTCGCGTCGTACAGAATGTGAGGACTACTTTTCAAATTGTCTCCGATCAACTGGATGCCGATAGTCGACGTCGTCCCAGAGCGCAGTCGCATTCCTGTGTAAACCGCGATCAAGTATCTGTAGTGAGCTAGGACGTTGTTGTCTTGGAGAATTGTGACTCCTCTCAACTTCATATCTTTTCGGTCTTTCCAGCGTGCCCAGATTAAGAAAAGTAGATACAGTAATAGAATCACTAGCACAAATGACACTATCAGCGGGTTGTCGAATGTCATTGAAAAGAAAGCTTCCACTCCCATGAACGGGTCTACTTTGTTCGGCATGACATATAATGAACCAGAGAAGAGAGACAAATGTGTGCACCGACAGTGCAACACGGTTGCCCCTGTCTCATCGCCCATTATGCAACCTTTAGTTTGCCATTCATCATCTTTCCCCCAAAAAAGACATTTTACTTGAAACACTTTAAATCCGTATTTCACTGTCAAATTTGCTTCTCCACCTTTAAGATGTTTTTCTAGCACAGACTTAGCAGGTAAGATACCAATGTACATGGATGAATCATTATTTTCAGATAATTTGGACGAATGTATGGTATATTTATCTTTCCCAGATTCACCGTCTTGTGGGACTTGAAATGCTTCTTCAAAGTCATCCATATTTGGTCTCAAATCTTCTGTAATAACCACGTCTAACTTCGTATTTGTCATCGATTCATCAAAACTTATAAACAGTGCCGTTCCAATATCCACGTCAACTTTATGTACTCCTATGCTCAATTCCAAATCTGGCTGGCTATCCGAGGCGTTGATTGTGACTTCACCTTCCGTCAACTCAACTTTCGGAGCCCCTTCTATTTCATTGATGTCCATGTACACATCTATGGGTGAATTCAGGGAGACGATGGGGACCTTTTCCTTCTCCTCGACAACGTTTCGACTCATGTAAAGAACGACTGTGGCTGCGTTTACTTTCTGAGTGTTTGGTTTGAACCACAGCGGGTTCTCTACAATTGAAGTCACTGCCATCTCGACTGTGGGATGTTCAGAGTTCAGCTCTTCGCAGAGTTGGCCACTCATTTTGACGCTGGTAGTCTGTCGCTGGCTACTCGACTCTTCCGTGCCCACGTACTTATCTACACAAATAGTAAGATTAGAACAGCCATGGTTATTTCAATTCATCACAAAGGTAGTTATTAACAATTCCTGTGTTCCTGTGTTACTGGTAGAATGGTAGAAGAATATAAAGCGAGAATGAGTTTGGATAAAGGAAGTTTCTATCCATGTGTTTCCACCTTTTACAGAAAATGTGCTCGATTTATATAATCATTTTGAAACTATGCTCTCATATTTGTGTACCCAAAAGTCTGACTGATTTTATTTTCTCGGTATTCTGTGGTACGGATATTGATTGTGTGTTATCAAATTTTGGCTGGGCCGTGAACAAATTTTCAGTCTCATTCATACACAAAACTAGTAAAAGTTCAAAATGCAAAGTACAAAGATAGAGTATGTCATATGAAATCCAAAAGTTCAGATCCATAATCAATTTCTCTCCGACTGGCTATTATGATGTACGGTTATCAAGAAATCCAAAAATCAAGATGATCTCAAAGGATTATGAGTGCGTTTTTCTGAGCGATTTCCTATTTGAAAATTATGCACACAAGGAAACATAAATGTTTCCTTTGTAATGCAGTCTGGACTAATGCTTAAAGAATGGTGTAGGTTACACACTGCCCATAATATTCCGTGCAAGGGGATATGCAACGAGTTATCCTGCTACTTCACCTGCCAGAGTTGTCGGGCTATCGATGTCCACCCACATCCGCAGTCCCTTCCTGTCGACGACGCGCGGGGGCACGTTCTCGCTGAGTCGGGATGAAATACTATAGCTGAGATCGAGGAACATCATCGACAGAGAATTGACCGTGCCGGTATGATCGTCGATGAATTGTATGCCTTGTGGGTTCAAGTCGCTGTACTGAGGGTATGGAACCTCCAGCATTACTGGCGGTGGCGTGGTAGTTGCCATTAGTTCATCCCTCTTGCCAGATAGTATCGCGGCCGATGATTCTAACACGTTTCTAGAAAGAAACAATAGAAGAATTATTGTATGAGTCAGAAGTTACAGGCATGCAAGAACAACCAAGAAATAGAGAAAAAAATGCTACTAACTGAAATACAAAACAAATATGGGGCCCCAAAAGAAAATTTAATTTTTGTTGTTGCTAACCTGACTGCCGATTGTTGAACAGACAACGCATAAAGTCCTGTTAATTCTTCACCCTTACAGAATATCATGATACCACCACTCGTACAGCGAAGCTCGTAAAGTTGCCTATAGCAAACCCATAGTTATTTGTCAACAGAGGGATGACTGCATTACTGGGTTGTGTTCATCAGCCCCAGATAGATCACACAGATAAGGAAGTCAATGTTATGTCGATCGAACTAATATGACGTAGGAACAACAATCAGTTTTTCGTTTATCGGAACTAATAATTAACTTTCAGTTAAAACAAATATAGTTGGTTGGTGCATTTGGATTTCATTGGTATTGATTATATCACGATTGTTATTATACATTTTGGAGTTTAAACTATTTAATTTAAATACTCCAAAATTATATAATTATTAGGTATTTTAAATTATTTAATCTAAAAATTAATTTATATTAAAATGAAGTTAAGATAGTCTATATTTATGTAATTTGTTATTAATAAATCTTCCAAATGGAATAAATCGGTTAATTGAATGAATCCTGGTGTCAAGGCTGGCAACATAATTTGATCTATTATCAATCAGTGTGTGAATCATTGATCAGAAAATATTTGATTGTTATTGTAAACACTCAAACATCTCCTATAACCATCAAACCTTAGATAAATTCATTTGTAACAGAAACCGGAAAGTAACTGAGAATCACAGTCACAACGTCACCCTAAAACACCACTCAACTCTAAAGACTCTAAATCTTAACTCAACGCCAACTCTAATCTTCTAGAGATCTCTAGTCTTTAGAGTCGTCAACTCTAAAACACTCTCTTCTTCTCTTTTATTCCTCTAAAAAATCTTTAAGAAAAGAAAAAGTATTTCTTAATTTTTAAAAAATACGATCATCATGCAAACACGCTAGGATTGATATCAAAATCCTGAGATCTGTCGAATAAACGAAAATCTTTATACTTGAATTGTCTAATTAGCATTTGTTCAATGACGGTCTACTCAGATTTAAACAATGTGTTACAGGTGATAAGTATTAAGTAGTTTGGGAAATCACACAGCTCATAGGAAATTACAGTCGGTATTGTTATTTTTGGGATTGAATCGCATCGAGTAGATATTTGTGTGGATGGACGTTGTTGACAGACAAAAACCATATTTTCAAGTCATCCCTCTGTTGACAAATAACTATGGGTTTGCTGTAGGCAACTTATCGAGCTTCGCTGTACGAGTGGTGGTATCATGATATTCTGTAAGGGTGAAGAATTAACAGGACTTTCACAGCCTACTTACAAATTAAAAATTACATTCTACATTTTAGATAGATTCAATATAATTAATAAATAAGAATTAAAAACCTTATTCTTGCAATCACAGTTATGGTACGTTACGTCTACAGTTTACTTTGCCATGGCAAAAACTCTAACTCTTATCTGTACATTTCAGACAGCTCTTTCAAAAATTAAAACCGTCAAAAGTACAAGATCTAAGATCCGGCTCAATATGAGATATGGTGGTCTTTATCAACCACCTTTATCACCTGCGCTTGCTATTGAAATGTATGCATGGTTTGGTCATGGAGGAAATAAACTAATTACAACTTCCTTGGATTTGTGGAGCCAATAATTAATTAATTTGATTATTTTTTCTTTCGTCTTTCGATTATATGTTTGGAACAACCAATATTTGTTTACTGTTCACAAACTTTAGTTCATTCCAAAGACCAGAACCACACGAATTACCTCATGCAAATGGCAGAGCTAACGAGCTAATATTGGTGTATTTATTAACTTGAATTATCACAATTAGCATCAAATACTTTTTGGTAAACGGTGGTTCCAAGCGAAATGATGGTGCGATTTCTCTGGATTGTGAAGACCAGACTCACCCCACAGTCTCCGTTAGCTCGGCCGTGGGCATGCGGTACGTGGCGTTCTCGTCCTTGGAAGAGTTGATCAGCGAGCTGGACACGAAGCCCATCAGCTTGGCGGCGATGCGGCCGGAGTCAGGGGACACGGGGGTCTGGTCAGTGTTTAACACATGGCGCACAACAGACGCCATCTGGCCCATCATGAAGCCAGTCTTCATCGGGATGTCACCTGAAGCAGTATAGCGCAAAGTTGACTCTCTTGACCTCTTGAGCATATTCCCATTGGTCAATCACGCAGCAACCCAGATATCTGTTCTATGTACCGACGCTGTCTACAAAAACGTTCGACGTTCGACGCTCAGCGCTAGCGCTGAAAGATGAACATGGTTTATCTTTTGACCTCGAACGCCAGCGCTCGGCGTTGGCCATTCAGAAGTCTCAACGGCGAGCGCTGAGCGCCGAACGTCGAATGAACGCCGAGCTGTAAACGTACCTTTAGCCTTAAAATAATCATGAACTTCGTTTTATCTCAGTTTTAATTAATTTAAGTTTAAGTTTACAAGCGCATCTCATGTAAAATGGAGATTCTGTTATCACCTCATCGCATTTTCTGTGATAACGATTGTGGATTATGTACTTTGAGAAGACAGAGTTTACTACTATTATTACATGCTAGTAAATACCTTGCTGACCGTGATCTTTGACCTTGAAAGTAGCCTGAGTTCTAACGTGAAGTGCGACTTTACCAAGAGACTGCAAGATGTTGCGCTTCATATCGGCCTTGAACAGCGTGTTGGTTACATTGTTGGGAAGAGTGGCGAGCGCTCCGGAGAGTGTACTGGCCAGACGCACCGCCTTGGAGTACGAGCCACCGGCAATGCTGTCCGACATCGACTCCTCGCCACTCTCAGAGCCGCCCATCATCATAGCTCTCATCGCAGCAGTCGACAACGCGCCTTCCGGTGTCACCTGAACACGACAATATATTTATCTTCAATTGTCATTATATTTTTTTCTAACATTTCAACTACCTACATTTCAATTTCATATAAAAGGTTCCTTGTAATGTAGGTAGGTACTGTAACTTGCAACCCCCGTCATGTAACGAGGTTTTAATCTTTTGCCTTCAGAGAATGAACAGCTGAACAGAGAACCTATAACCTACATGATTTTCGATTTTGGTTTCTTACTTTAAAAAAAGCGATGATGATATTGTTTCAATTTCTATCCTTGTAGGTACATCTACCAGAAAATAACTTTTAGTTCAAATGTATAGAAAATAAAATTGATTCTCAGTATAGCCTTCGCGTTTTTACTTGGCTGCCATAATAATTAAGGTATGAGCATACACTAGCCATTATAAAAATTTATTTATGTGTTGATTTAGCCTTTTTTTATGTAGCTTCAATTTGTATTCATTAAGTAAGAAAAAAATATAAAACAACAATGGTGCATAAATTCCATTGTTGAAAAATTATTTTATGTTATTAACAATGCATTCACTAGATGTTTATTTAAATAACAATGACTTAATTTACAACCCCAATTGTTTCACTAATCTCATGGCAATAGTTAACACCAAGTCCTAAACCTAATTTTTAATAAATATTTACTCTGCTTTCTACAAAATGTTGTTTTTATTCTCAAATAACAATAGAAAACGGCACTTGATTTGCAATAAAAGCTGTCAGTAATTTCAGGTTCATCAGAACACTTTGATGGAGGTCTATTCCCTGCTATAATCAATTACCTTTAATTTAAAAAAAGTGTGAGATTCTATCTTTATCAGAAGTATGCTTTTTTATGTTTTAAATGTGGGTAAAAGAAAGAAATTTGTACCTGAGATAAGGCTCAATGGAAATGGGTGCCCAGATTTGTTAGTTTTCGCAAGACTAATGCACACTTCACTAATTTTTGCAAAGAAATAATGACAATGGCAAGGAAAAACTTTGGAATTATGTAAAGCAACAAACAAAACAAAACAAAAATTAAATTAAAAAAAAATTACATTAAAAATGTACGGTCAATCAGAGCTCAGATATTAAAGATTTTAATAAATATAATGAAAACTTTTTTTTTGCAAATGATCTATGGGAGTGACACGGACAAGCTTTGGAATTATTGATAGCAATAGATTGAAATAAAATAATATTACAAATTTAGAAAATTGAACAATTATCTTTTTTTACTAAAAACAGTGTATGATCATACCTTAAGATAACTGGGGGAGACAACTGTATTTTTCTCAGAAAATACAAAATAACTTCTCTAAATAAAAAAAAAGAAGCTAAATAACTTCTCGAGGGATTGAGAACGGCATTGAACACTCCGCTAATTCCGTGTCATGAGCTGACAGTCGACCAATAGGCAGTTGAGCTCGGGTCGCTGACCTTCAACTCGATTATCGTGCAGGCAAACGAGCCGTCGTGGTCGATCGCCTTGACAGTGACGTATGTCTTGTAATCGTTCTCGGCGTCGCCCGCTGCCAGCAGCACTTCGGTCAACTCCACGTCGAACGGATCGGCCTCGGAGCGGTAGGCGATCGCCACACCCGAGTCCGTAGCCGACCTTTTCGCTGCGTTTACAAATACAAGCTTCATCTTCAGACATTCGTGATTGAAGTTCAAGTTGGACGGATTCAACGCAAACAAAGTACATGGCAAAATCCTACATCTGCCACCAATTGTGTTAGGATTTCCACCAAATTAGAGGTCGAAGTTTGTGATGTTTCCCAACATACCATTTTATATCAGAACAAACAGGGGGGCGCCTCCCCTTTCCCCTTAAACCGAGGACATTTGTTTTCCTTACATTGCCCCCTTGCCCCCCCCCCCCCACGAAATCCTGCGGACGCCCATGATTATCAACAACCATACTCTTGCTTACCAGCTTGATAGAAGTAATAGTTCATGGGCCACGCCTTGTCGGCAAAGTCGCCCGCGAAATCCTTGCAAGCTATGGTGAAAGTAGTGACGACAGTGCCGTGCTGCGGCGTGACTGTGCACTGTCCAGGCGACACCTGCGACTTCACTTTAGCAGTGAACGAAGACGTCCCGTCATAACCACCTGCAAACACCACGTATCAACAGACAATGCACCAACGTCGAGAATCCATAGCTCGAAATTATTCTGAATCGCTTCAATCTCGCCCTTCATGCAGCACGCGAATCATTCCGACCAACACATTTTTCTAAACGCTTTTGGTGGAATCATAATTGATAATAAAAGGTGATAATCCAGCTAATTTATCCAACTAATTTATATGTGAAGACTTTGAAACCGGTTTTATCATGCCAAGAATAATGAGCTCGAATATAACTTCTTAATAATATAACTCATACCGTATACTGTTTATTTTCATAAGTAAGATGTGTTCTGAAACATTAAGTAGTAGTATGAATGATGAAATTGTTGGTCAGATGCTTTGTTCCGGCCCAGTAAGCAACAATAAATTCGTCGTAATATTATATTCTGGGAACTGGTTGCTGGCTGCTGGCGAAAGGAGTAATTTGGTTTGCAATTCTATTTTCATTTTGGTTTTATTACAGTTCCACGGAACTTACCGTTGACGGTGACGATGTAGGTGGTGGCCGGCACGAGTTCTCCGGACTTTACGATGAACAGTGACTTGGTAGTTGTGAAGTCCAAACTGGGCTCGATGGTCCACTGGTACGGCGCCCATCCTTCACCAGAGCATAGTTTCGAGCATGTCACATGAAGAATCATTCCGTCTTCTCTCATAGGATGACGGTTTCTGCAGCCCTGATGACATCTGAAATCGTGAATACGGTTCTATTTACACACATCTCTTTTCAAACATGATTCAATTTTCACGCACTTACTTAACTTCCAGCTTGGTTACTCCGTCAATATGTGTTATTGTTACTATCTGAAAGGCTTCTCCCTTGGGAACGAAGTTGACGTAATTCTTGTCGGATACGATCAGACGGAACTTGTGCTTCACTTTCGGTGGAAGATGAAACCTGGGAGTGAACAGCGGTTCTGAAACAGTCGACGTAGTTCTCAGATTCCCAGTTCGTCTGCACGGATACCAAATATCCACTATGCTGCCGGTAGTTATCTATAATTAACATTTTAAACAATTACGTATCCCTAACTATATAGAGATATGAGCTTCATCGCTAGAATACCGTCGTTGTCGACTTTATTCCTTCCTCAACTGCGAGTGCGAGCTGCGCCTGTGGAACAATACCGTGCCTGCTGCTTGAAAGTTTCTCAGACCAATAGTATATGCAAACAAATTAGTACTATTTATTAGTAATGTTTTTTGTACTACTGAAGATTTTAATTAGGCTTTAAATAGAAAATGACTGTAGTTACGATAACTGTTGTGTAAATATTCTACCATAGGCCTTATTGGAGGTATAAAACCTCACGAAAAAGCCTGCAATGCAATTTACAACAAACAATGTAATTTACCATGTAACTGCTCTAATTTTAATGCTGAATTTGAATTTGAACAAAGTACCTACACGCCATTGAAGATAATGTGTGCATTCCAAAGATCTATCCAAATGAGAATACCTTCATTAGAGTTCGAGGTTCATATGGAGTATTCGTATAGATTTAAATGTATTCGTATAGATTCGTATTGATTTGTATTCGTATTCGTATAGATATATTCGTAATCGTAAGAGACTGTCTCAGGTTCTAGTCCAGGTCCAAGGGGGGTTGTTTGATAGAACGATAAATTGAGGGTAAAATGCAATTTTGTGAAAAGGGTGAAGGGGGGGGGGGGGGGCGATTTAGCATTATGTAAAAAATGCACCAGCAATTCATAATCTAAGGCTTTAGATATGTAAGTCTTTACCATACCTGTCGATAAATTCTCAATTACTGTCGGCTCAAGTAGAGACCACTGGAAGAGGATGTTTTCCTTGTTTTCCTTCTCGTTGGGGTTATACGAGTCCGTTCCGTCGAGCACAATCGTCTCGTCTTTGGCGTAGTTCTCTTTCTGACCGCCTTTGATGACGGCCTTCATCGGTTCGGGCGCGAACTTGAAGTAGCAGATTGCCCGGTTTCTTCGGAACTTGGTTCTGTCCACATTGAATTCTCTGGCAGACATGGCAACTGCGTGCAGCCCGTAACCACTGGTGAACGCTTCGATAGTCTCGGTAGGGGTTCTGCTCGTGAGGTTGAACTGGTTCGACGCTGCCAGAAGATACGAACGTATACATTAAAATTATTTTATTAAAAAAACACGTTCTGTGTAGTGCGTTGATAAACGTCGGTTGCGCATCAATGCTAAGCAAGTCAATATTTTAACTCAATGTGTAGCATTGTTGATTTCTCTAATAACCAATATAGACTCTAGAGTGGCTAATGTTATAACTATCGTTGATTCAAAGTGATTTTAGAAATGATTCCGATCGTGTAGAAGCTGTTATCAATAAATGGCATTGAAAACGAAATTGTTTGCTTTTTCGACTTCACTGGGACAAAATGTTCAATGAGCATTCCACCCAACAAAGTGGAAGTATATAGAGATCAGTAGTTGATGCGAGTACCCATGTACATAACATATTGATCAGAAATTCCCGACAATTATTCAGATTTTTTTTTTAAAACTTCGTGGTTTTCCTTCATATTGTATGGAAAATTTGAGCGTGATTGAAGAAACGATGCAGGCTGATTGCACCAGCACAGTGAAAAAAGACCGACATTCGAACCAAAAAGACCAAGTTCAACGGAGGCTAAAAAATGCCTCCTCCAGAAACTGGTCCTAAAACTTAAATAGTTTGTTTTATACAGGAAGCGAAAATTATTTATTTTATTTTAAAAACTATATTTGAAAGTACTACGTGTTGACCTGTCCTTGATTTGCTTATGGGGATAAGTTCTTTTCATGATACTTGTCTACTACATTAAATTGTGATTATGGGCATGTTTACTTACTTTCGCCATATTGCGGGTGCGTATTCACAAACTTGTCCGTCACTGGATATGGTCTATTATCTCGTATGACGAACATCGACCACCGAAAGCGAAGGTTGTCCTCCTTACACGCCTTTCGCACCTCCGTGTGGATCGTGTTGGATTCGTAGCGCCTCCACTGGGGCACCTTGTGTTCGGAAGACTCGCCACTGCAATAGAAAAAGTCAGGAACCAACCAAAGACTATACGTAACTTATATATAACTATAGGCAACTTATATTTTGAGTAAGTGCCATCTAAATGTTATTAAGAAATTCTTTGTATTACAAGCGTTACACCATAAGGACTCATTTCTAAAAACATATTCGTAGTATTAGCCTTGAATGGGGTGGGGTCAATCCTGTACATTTTAGTCTGGAGTTAGCAATCGTATAGTATATCTAATGTCAAGATCCGTAATAACGGTTGCAGTGAAAATGCGAACGAAAACATTATCCATGATACTTAGAATATATTCTTTGATGGATACCAAACTAAGGTGCTGCGTCCAAGGGACAGTAAAATTACTTCCAAACTGGACTACTCGATCAGCGACAAATGAATATCTTATTAAAGCAAGTTGTCAGTTTTGCATTGAGGGATGTTCTAATTAATATTGACATACACAATGGCGACATCGAAAGGTATCATATCAAAATGTATCACGTAACTGACCAATAAGTAGCCGGAAACGGAAAAGCTGCTCTTTGTGCAACTCAGAACAATCAACCCAAACCGTAGTGTCTGATAGACTTTTGTCTCTATTTGCCACAGAAGTTCCATAATTTATTCCGGTGTAAACATATTTTTAAACCTACCAGTCTAATTTAATTCTCGGTGTGCAGCGGAACCTGTACGGTGCCACGATGCTCTGGAACTTGAACTGTTCCACCGCTCCGTTCCTCAAGGTGACGGTGAAGGGAGTCTCAGGGTTTCCCTTCTGGTACGTGAAGGGGAAGACAAACATAGAGGTGGCTGGTTTCGACGAGTATGACAGAAATTGATCTGGGGTTATTTTGAAGACGAGGCCTCTGCCATTGTCAATCTTGCCGTTGAAGTCAGTCCCGAAGCCAGCCTCTGAGTCTGGACCTCGGTCGATGTGTATGAAATATTGCATCTCTCGTCCAACTTCGACCTCCACGGTGTACAAGACCCGAGCGAAGTTCATTCGTTTCACGTCTAGGACATCGAAGGTGAGAATAGTTGGAGGTTACCATTTACCAGAGACAACAAACAAACTATAGTTCTGAACAATTACCAGTTATAATACCGTATTTCTTGCACTAAGAATAGGCGTGTCGTGTACTTATTTGGCTATTTTTCGAAATAAGTGAAAATGAGGAGATATTTATAATGAAAAAAGGGGTATTCCATTATAAAAGTAAATTATTACTATAGCATAGCGAACTGAGCGAACTTATTTCTTCGTGGTTGAAAACAATTACGTTGTGTTTTTACAATAATTTGCTAAGCATATAGTATGGAAACACGAAGTGCGTCGTATAAAATAGGGGGATACCTAACTAGTAGGTAATTATTAATTAAATTTTTCAAGACTTCATCAAGGGACCAAATCTACTTTTGTTTGTTTGCTGTGTGTAGGTTGATACATCCATTCATTTACGCGATTTTAAAAAATATGCAAAATCGGTCAAGAGCTTGAAGAGAACTTGAATAAAATAGATGATCTAAAGTCGGGGACAGGCATAGATGAACCCACTTGAGCATTGCAGGGTATACTAGCAACGCTCTAGCTGCAGGGCATGCTAGAGCGGGTTCATCTTTGCCAGTCCCCGACCATACACATGCCTACACCGTGTGGTCAAGTGGTCAACTTTCTTACATTGGGGTTTGCTTTCACTGAAGGGTGTACGGTGTGCGTATTTCCAAAGTATACCCAGCCCCAGCACACCGTCGACTGATTGGTGTGTCTTGGCATAGACATTGTATCAAGCCGAAGGCTATACAATGTCTATGGTCTTGGTCACGAGGTCAATAGTTGAATGATCACCTCGGTTGCGAAACTGAAAGTTATCTGTCAGAACATCTCAACCCATTACTGTCAAAGAGAATTAAGTTAAGTTATCCACGGAGGAAACGAATAAAATACGAATTCAAGTGCATATTTCAGTGTTTATAATGACCTGAGAATTGTCTCTCTCAGTAGCCCACTAGCATTCCATAGAAGACTAACTGAAAAGTTTGACACTTTATAACCTCACAAACGTCAGTGTCGGTTCTCACCACACTTTCAGTGACAGATATTTACTATTTTGCAAATCGCGGTGTGAATAATCTTAGCACGTCATGTAGATGAGTGAGTCAATCAAATCGTATCAGAGTAATGAATTTGGTCACAAGGTCGACGTTTTTTCGCACCAATCAACAGTTTGCAGCTTACTCCGAACATCTGAAGACAGCGCCAAGATTTCTACGATAGTAGTTGGTAATAGGGATAGGAATAGGATAGTAATACGATATCGTTAGGATTGTAGGACTTAATGGCAATTGTCACCAAGTCATCCATGTGGACAGACATCAATGAAAGAATTTTCTCTCATTATATTTCTAAGATTTTTTTCTTAGTGCGTGGGTTGAGATGTTTTGACAGATATCTTTCAGTTACGCAACCCCAGATGATCATTCAATCATAGTCCACGTGACCAAACCACATCAATCAGGGGACGGTGCGCTGGGGCTGGGTATACTTTGGAAATACGCGTACGGCGTAGGTAGGTAGGTATGGGATATACCCTGACACCCTTAGATGACGAAACTCAATCAAATAGGTACCTAGATTAATTCTTTCTAAATTACATTTTCTAATGGTTTATTGTAGTTTATTTCCTTCTTGTGTCTTTTCTGATTTGATATACAAATGTCAAATTCTTTAATTGGTATATTTACTGCAACATAATTACTTTTAAAACTCTCACCTTTTGGTTTATCCTGGGTGCAATCTACTCCATAATATTTGTCAGTGCACTCACAGAAGAATCCTCCTCTAATCGCCTTACATTTCCCTTCATTTTTGCAGGGGTTACTCGTACAAAAATTCTTTTCATTTGCACACCTTTCTCCTTCGTATTGGCCGTAGCATTTACATGGACCTCCATTCGTGCACATGCCATGTCCTGATACACATTCAGAGCAGTCGCTTGGTACGACAAACGTCACTTCATCTTCTGCACTCACTGATTTTAACACCAAACACGAGATTAAGATGATAGTCTGTGATCTAAAATAATACATTTTAATCAACCTAAAACTATTTCTTCTCTAATATTATCTCCAGAATATCGTTACAAAGTATTCAACTAATTGACGTGAATGAGAGTAAACATGTTTTGACAGTTCACGTATTAAAAAAAAACTCTAAGCCTTCTAAAAATGAGAGAGACCAAAGTTTATTGGTATTCAATGTAGCTCCGTTGCGCGAGTTCTCCATGGAAGATGTTAGAACGGAATCGAGATTGCGGCATCTTGATCGAAACCTACCTTACGATTTTGTCTTCTGGCTCAAGAAGAAAGGGTGGAAGGTAGCCGAAGAAGTCCATGGTGTAGCAGTCGACGTGAGCAATCGGTGCGTTGACATCATTGCCAATCTGTCGTCGCGGCTTCATCTTGGATCTGAACATTGCTCAGAGGGGTGGACATCGAAAAGAAATACATATTCATTCCTACTTTCCCGTATTCCATGGAGGATTACGGCGCCACGTCATTGGAAGTGATCAAGCTTCTCATCGGAGCGGAGTTCTTTTTAAGAATTCTACACAACATTAAAATTGAGTAAATAACTAATACCTCTCATAAGCATTTCATAAGTGATGGGCTCCATCAATTTCCATTTTACGAAATCAACTTTATAATCAATATTAGTATCATTGTCTTTAGTATCTTACTATAGTGATGGCTGTAAGCACAAAAATTGTACAAAATGTGTCACTATAGTTTTCTTTAGCAATCTTATAGGAAATGTTCCGTTCTTTCAGCAAATTATGGCCCTACAGGCCTGATTCAAGGACTAATTATTAGGATCCAATACCAGTACAATCACCTTCGTTCAATCTCCACTATCACTGTTTTCTCCATCTTCATCCAGTGACGAGAGGACGAAATACTGAGATTACCAATATAAAAAAATAAAGTTTGTGAATGATCCTAATAAAATTGTTTATTTACTAGGAAAACGCTCAGTGAAATTAAATGTCGATAAAATCTCTTCTGACATTCAATTTAAATGTCAATTAGTATTCTCTACCGATTGGACTGAAAACTTGTAAAAATTTGAACTTAATCGGAAATTTTTGATTTTCGACCAATCGCGAGATATTTTTATTTTTGAACCAATCAGAGGTCAGCTCTCAAAACTATACACGATTAAGTTGAATGATAGGTATTAGCAAATTCAATAACATATAACCTTCGAATGTATTTGGTATTAGTATTTGAGCAAAATTTCAGCTCAATCTGAAAAAATCGTGACCTGTGCCGTCGGGCCTAACAAACAAAAACAAATGCAGAGAAGGTGTCCAAAAGTGAAAACTGGAGTCGCTCGCTACGCTCGCTCAATTATGATCTTCATTGCTGCCTTCTGCAGTTTTTCTGACCAGCGCATCGAGTTTAGTTTCCTCACCCCTGCGACTACTTCACTTCCTTCCCAACCACGGCCATGTTATTCCCTGCACAAAGTATTTGGTCTTGTCAAATTAGGTGTTAATACCATTTTTCGTATGTTTCTGATAATTTACGTATCTTATAGTTGCAGTCGTCCTTCACAAACTCAATAGTGGCAGAAATGTGCATTCTGAAATGTTTTGTTCGTTAATAAATACCAACTGCAATATGAAAAGATTTTCCTCGAGTACTCTAGGATAATCTTTTCACATTGCAGTTGGTATTTATTAACATTCACCTAACTGAGGGAATCAGTAAAAACCATATTTCATATGTTTTGTTCGTCTTTTTTCAAGCGATTGTTCATTGGACATGATGGATGCTGGTATTAATGATTATTCATTAATGAAGTGGCTTCCAAAGCGTTTTGCCACGATGAGTTGGGGAATCAATGGTATAAAGCTGTTTGAAATATTGGCTATGTAGATTGATTTATGTGAAAACATAAGAACATCCACCTCTGTTGTGATAAAAGACAGTGACACACAGTCTTGCAAATCACCCCTCTGTATACAAATATCAATATTTTAGGCAACATAAACTAAGTCTGTGTACGACTGGTAGTCGCGATAAGGGCGAAGTTTATCACAACGTATAGAGGTGACTATATATACTTACGAGTTTTGTCACAGCTAAAGCTTTTCAATGAAAGTGCTGCTGACACTCTCCTAATTGAAGAAGTAAATCAGGTGACAACAGATGATTGCACAACAAATACATTATTTCCTTCGACCATCTCACATTAATAATGAAAAATTAATACTTAATTTTTTAATTTAATTTCTTAATTTCTTATTTATTAATTAATAAATTAATATTAAATACATAAGTAAATTGCCACCATTACCGTCAAAATATCCGTTACGCTACATTGTCCCAGCGATCGGTGCCTATAGAATATTCAGACATTGTTCTGGCCTTAGTGGAAAAAAGCGTGGTACACAATGGCTTATGGAAGGTAATTTAATTTACAATATATATTTTAATAAATTATTACAAATAATATCTATTGAGTTAGGTTTACAGTGATATAATTGCTACAGGTTTGAATACAAAGTATTAAATAATCAGTTTTACACTCGAGAGATGTATGCTTTAATACGGTTCAGTCATATGCATTTCTTGAGGCTTGTCTTATTTTATTGTTTTGTTATTTTAAGTTATTGACTATTGGCTCTCTTCGAGCCCCTCTTGTGCTTGGCAGGATCTCTGGACTGAATAGTAAATTGAGATTTATGTTTATCTGACGCCATATGCGTGGAGGTGGAGGGAGCAACAGGTGCAAGGTGGTCTCTGTCAGGTGGTTTTACTAAAGAATCGTTGTCGTATTCCGAGGCATAGAAACAACTGTTGCGTGTGTTTTGTCTTCGGGACACTGGAGGGACGGATTTGCTGTCAGCATTAAATATGCTTTCCTCAGCATTATTCCTGGGGGGCACGCGACTAGATAGTGATTCATCGTCTTTGACAGGTCCTTGTTTCTTAACCAAAGGAGAGAAAATTCCACAATAATTGCCGACCGTTCTTGTACCCACTTCTGCATCGGCAAAAGAATTGCATTCGGTCATAGAATCAATGGTTGTAGCTTTATCAGACATAATCAATGCTGTATCAGCGACTGTTATAAATGACGTCACGAATCGACCACCAGGAAGAAGTGTCGATTCAAGAGCAGATGAATCTAATTTTATTGTACCTGTAGTTCCAAGTCGCGTCAGTACTTCAGCCAGCCGTTCTAGATGAAGTTTTAACATTGGCAAGTCAGCCCTGTCATAATCCTCATCTTCATCATCTATCGCTTGAATTGGAATCAAATTTATCTCATGTAATTCATATTTTTTCTGATGTGTTACTTTAAAATCTTTAAGAATTGCCTCAATGGCAAACAACCTCTCTTGAGAAACAAGTGTTGCTCCTTCAGCATCATTGTACCTGTAGAATAACTCATTACTCCCACTGGAACGGTCTTTTACTCCCATCGAGTGCATTAAAATATACAACATAACTTTATTGCGATCATCAGTTCGAGCAGTAGTTCTTGCGCCATTTACATTCTCCTCAGAACTCATTGCGATAATTCTCATCGCTTCCAGCCGACGTTGATCAATTGACACTTTGTTGTTCCTGCCCCCTGTGTCGGGTTTAGGCACCACAACACTTGAGAACGTCAACGTATCAGCTCCACCTCGCATTCTAACATCCTTTTTCTCGACTTCACTTCCTTTATATCCTATTTGTTCACTAATTCTTTTAATTCGTTCATTTGAAAAGGTAAGTTTATTTTTGAGAAAATCAAAAATTCTAAACTCTGAATTGGCTTCATTTCTGGACCTTGTCTTATACTTATTGATCATTACCGCAAAGAACATATTAATAATGTAAATGAAACACAATACAGTGTAGATTGATAAGAGCAGCGGTGCTAAGACATAAGGCACACTCCACGTATCGCGCAAGGACTCCGATGATCCTCTCATTAGGCCAGAGGAGTAGACGAGTACGTACAGAAAACTTTCCAGCCAGTTTCGGAAATGATAGGATCCGTTATGCATGAGTACGCAGGCAGTCGATGAAAACATCAAAAGGACAATGGCTAAGACGAAGAATAAACTCAACATTGAAATAAGTGATGACTTCAGTATGAGCTGTAAGTGATAGAATGTTCTTCCCAAATACAGAACCTTCCAGAGTCGTGCTGTGGACAAAGTAACCAATATAGCGAATAGGTAGTTCAGAATGACATCCCAAAACGCAGCAATATGAAAGCTGACGTATTCGTTATAATCAAAACTGTCCAAATCATCCAGCAACTTTGCAACAGCGTCGTTGCGATACGAGAAGATGACCGCGCACGCTACGCACAACGCAACGATGAAGATGTCGAGGAATGTCCACACGCTGCACAAGCAGGTTCGCCACGACGCACTCCAGATGCGCAGAAGCTGTCGCACGAAGTGAACCACGAGGACGATCACACACACGACGACCGCGATGATGTCAAACAGACTCACTGTACTCGAGTCGGTCAGCAGTTTGACGGTCTGTATTTTCTCGCAAATTATCCAAGCGCCTGTAGCGCTATGCTCGGCCATTACAGTAATCACATTAAACAAGTTACGGTTAACGTTGTACGTCGTCAACTCAATGAAAATGACTCTCGTATTTTCGTC
This sequence comes from Leuctra nigra, assembly GCA_934045905.1. Lineage (NCBI taxonomy): Eukaryota > Metazoa > Arthropoda > Insecta > Plecoptera > Leuctridae > Leuctra > Leuctra nigra. The sequence continues at coordinate 9,297,469 of OW203764.1, read as the reverse complement.
AAACCATTTATAGTTTACTAGGTACTCCAATGATATTCTGCAATTTTCTAGAGTTCTCCCCAGATCGGATACATACCCTCCACCAGGGTAGTAAGCAAACTCTCCTCTAATAGGAAGACTTCGCGTCGACGTCGAATTCCGATATGTGAAAGGTAGTTTCGCCCTCATTTTCAAATCGACGAACCCACTGAAATTATGTGTCCATCCAGGTGCGTAATTATCTGTATCCTGAGTATCTGTACTGTATTCGGCGTCACAATATTTCATCCTATTTTCAAACTCATCCACCAATCTGCAAGTCGCATTCTTTATCCGCAGCTGCCTTATTCGAGGAACTCCAAGTAAATATTTGTCTGGTGCAGTGACTGCTAATGCCATCCCTTCGCTGTAAACTTGTTTGAAGAGACCTGGAAGAAGCGTGGTATTTATGGCGACGATCAAGTCATTCATTCTTTTAGCATTCTTCAACACCGGACCATTTAGATACGGTCCTTTAAATAATGTATTATGTATGAAATTTGTACTGGCGAATGCCCTAACGTCCCGATCTGTCCAAATTACAAAATTTAAAGTTAACACAAATATCATGAACATAGATATGTCTACCAGAAGCGTAGATATATTGTATTGCCTTGATTCACGCTTCTTTATTACGCTGATTTTGTCCGGTGGCAAAGGATGATACGTCGGCACTGTTTTTCGAAGCCTTTGTACTTCTTGATAAGGCTTAGCTTCCGTGTTCTCAACATCAAAGACGTAGTCCTCATTAGCGTCCACCTTCTTCTTTCGACAAACCAATGCGAAAAAGAGAGCAAATAGCAACACATTTACTGGCTGGATGATAAATATTCCTAGTAATAAGCTCATGAGCATTGACGTTAACCACTTCTGGCTTTTAACGTCACCGTATTCAAGACTATAAAGCATGACAAAAAACGCCGAGATAAGTAATGTTGAAATGCAGAGGATCCAAGCGGTAACGAGCATGCAGGTCTTACATCGAAATTTCACTTTCCATCTTCTGCCAGGGTTCTCTCTCTTCTCTAGTTCTAACAAAGCTTTCTCCCGTTGGGCTTGCACAGCGTTCTGAGGAGGTTGGGATCTACGAAACAGCTGAATGATCAACATAGATATTGGAAGTGTGATAAGAATACTTTGCAAAGCGATGATGACTCCCTTTAATTCAAATTTGTAGCTGCCAACATCAAGCTGAAAGTCTGGATCTTGACGGGGTATTCCGTAGAACATTAGTTGCACCACAAACGTCAGCATGAGAATGCATATTGCCACAGACAGCCGCTGACACCGCGTATAGTTGCTCAGCGGATGTCTCAAAGCGATACTGAACCAGCCATGTTGGTCCTGGAAACCATTCTTCACTCGACTGTAAAAATCGTATTTGCGAGACAATATTTGTTCTTCAGTGGCGTGATTCACTACAACTTCCACTTCACCGTTGCCATGCGTCACCGATAACCATCGTTCGACATGAAACATCCAGGTTGTGTTCTTCTCCATGTCTAAGACCATAACCTTATCGCAGTACCAAGAAGGATCGTCTCCGGAGTTGTCCGACCACAGGTGGATTGAGCGTAAATCACCCAAACCTTCTCTAGTCATCAATAGGAACCAACAATCAGAGCCTTTGTAAAGGGTCTTCCTCGTCGCGTCGTACAGAATGTGAGGACTACTTTTCAAATTGTCTCCGATCAACTGGATGCCGATGGTCGACGTTGTCCCTGAACGCAATCGTAGGCCAGTGTAAACCGCGATCAAGTATCTGTAGTTAGCCAGGACGTGGTTGTCTTCGAGTATTGTGATTCCTCTTAACGTCATATCTTTTCGGTCTTTCCAGCGTGCCCAGATTAAGAAAAGTAGATACAGTAATAGAATCACTAGCACCAAGGACACTATCAGCGGGTTGTCGAATGTCATTGAAAAGAAAGCTCCCACTCCCATGAACGGGTCTACTTTGTTCGGCATGACATATAATGAACCAGAGAAGAGAGACAAATGTGTGCACCGACAGTGCAACACGGTTGCCCCTGTCTCATCGCCCATTATGCAACCTTTAGATTGCCATTCATCATCTTTTCCCCAGAAAAGACATTTTACTTGAAAAACTTTAAATCCGTATTTCACTGTCAAATTTGCTTCTCCACCTTTAAGATGTTTTTCTAGCACAGACTTAGCAGGTAAGATACCAATGTACATGGATGAATCATTATTTTCAGATAATTTGGACGAATGTATGGTATATTTATCTTTCCCAGATTCACCGTCTTGTGGGACTTGAAATGCTTCTTCAAAGTCATCCATATTTGGTCTCAAATCTTCTGTAATAACCACGTCTAACTTCGTATTTGTCATCGTTTCATCAAAACTTATGAACAGCGCCGTTCCAATATCCACGTCAACTTTATGTACTCCTATGCTCAATTCCAAATCCGGTTGGCTATCAGAGGCGTTGATTGTGACTTCACCTTCCGTCAATTCTACTTTCGGAGCCCCTTCTATTTCATTGATGTCCATGTACACATCTATGGGTGAATTCAGAGAGACGATGGGGACCTTTTCCTTCTCCTCGACAACGTTTCGACTCATGTAAAGAACGACTGAGGCTGCGTTTACTTTACGACTGTTTGGCTTAAACCACAGCGGGTTCTCTACAATCGAAGTTACGGTCATCTCTATCGTGGGATGTTCAGAGTTCAGCTCTTCGCAGAGTTGGCCACTCATTTTGACGCTGGTAGTCTGTCGCTGGCTACTCGACTCTTCCGTGCCCACGTACTTATCTACACAAATACTACAGATTAGAATGAGGAACCATACTTTTCATTTGAAGTGTAAGTTTTTGATTGAAACACCAGTGAGATATATAACTTTCCGAGATATCGTCTTAGATAATACATATCATACTACCTATGATCCTGATCGCGGTTATGGGCAATTTCTTTATCTTAGAGGTAGAAGGCACTAAAATAGCTATTTGTTTGACTTTTGAATATTTGATAATATTGATTTGTAATCAAAATTCTGACTGGCGGTACTCGATGTGTATAAAGGTGTTGATGAGTTGTTAGTATCAACGACGTCGGTGGGCTCGTGCACAATATCTTAACAGTGACATACATTTATTTTCATTCTGATAACTTATAACAGGTCAACACATATATCGGATTTCCCAAAGGAGATGAATAAAAAACTATAAAAACACAAAGTAGAAAGGAAGAGTGTAAAGTAAAAAATCCAAAAGTAGGTACTGATTGATTAATTAATTTGTCTTCGACTGGCTATGATGACGTATCCGGCGCTTCTAGCATAGATATACGTAGATATAATCTAAATTACATTTTAATCGTTTCAAGGTGAAAATGTAAGTCATATCGAAAGGTTATATATCTCCAATGATCATACATAAATGCTACAATGAAATCTTGACTATTATAAAAATAGTGATTCCAAAGAATGGTACCAAATACACATAATTATATATTCATTCAGGGCTATGCAACTAGTTATCCTGCTACTTCACCTGCCAGAGTTGTCGGGCTATCGATGTCCACCCACATCCGCAGTCCCTTCCTGTCGACGACTCGTGGGGGCACGTTCTCGCTGAGTCGGGAAGCAACACTGTGGCTGAGATCAAGGAACATCCTTGACAGAGACTTGACTGCGTTGGTATGGTCGTCGATGAATTGGATGCCATCTGGGTGCAAGTCGTCGTACTCTGCGTATGGAACCTCCAGCATCAGTGGCGGGTGCGTGGTATGTGCCATTACTTCATCTCTTTCACCGGTCAGTATAACGGCCGAGGATTCCAACACGTTTCTAGAGAGGAACAATAGGAGGAATATTGTATTTCTTTTCTTTCGTCTTCCATTTTCGAAAATTTTCGATTTTCATCTTCTATTTTGTTAACGAAATGATGGTGCGATTTCTCTGGATTGTGAAGACCAGACTCACCCCACAGTCTCCGTTAGCTCGGCCGTGGGCATGCGGTACGTGGCGTTCTCGTCCTTGGAAGAGTTGATCAGCGAGCTGGACACGAAGCCCATCAGCTTGGCGGCGATGCGGCCGGAGTCAGGGGACACGGGGGTCTGGTCAGTGTTTAACACTTGGCGCACAACAGACGCCATCTGGCCCATCATGAAGCCAGTCTTCATAGGGATGTCACCTGAAGCAGGAGATACCAACAGTTCACAACTACTTCCAACTGGATTTTCCAGGGGAAATTTAAACCTGGAGAAGGAACGTCTTATTTGATCCCTTGTTGACAAATGGTAACATTTGCTAAAATAGATTCTTCAGAATTAAATCATTGGTTATTTAATTGTATTTTTAACAAGGGACTCTGTTTTATGAAGAATTTTAATACGGTGTTCGCATGACCCACAACGAGTCCCTGCCAACCCCCCACAGATTATGTTAACCCTACACTGAGGGTGTTTTGTATAATTGTATTTAGTAGCCCTGCCGACAAGCCATTGTTAGTTTAGCGGAGCTACGTTGTAATGTATTTTCTTGTATAATAAATAAAAGTAATTGAAAAATAAAAAACATTTTCGATTTTCTTTGAAAAATTCAACTGTTTATTGGTTTTAACTTGTAAGATACCTGAGTGTTGTGACGCGTATCCCGTTTAACATATCTCTAACCACTGCATTTGTCAGGGAAAGGGTTGTTACTTGTTTTGCTGTGGTGCCAATTACCACGTAGTGCAACATATCTTAAACTATGAACGGTGTTTGATGTGGAGTGGGAACCAGTCTTTCGAACATTGCCTGAATATCCATTGTTCATTCTAATGAAAGGATTCTCCAAAACACTCTACGCTCACGTGTCATACTTTACCTAGAGACTGCAAGATGTTGCGCTTCATATCGGCCTTGAACAGCGTGTTGGTTACATTGTCGGGAAGAGTGGCGAGCGCTCCGGAGAGTGTACTGGCCAGACGCACTGCCTTCGAGTACGAGCCACCGGCAATGCTGTCCGACATCGACTCCTCGCCACTCTCAGAGCCGCCCATCATCATAGCTCTCATCGCAGCAGTCGACAACGCGCCTTCCGGTGTCACCTGAACACGACAGTGAATCATGTCAGAATCATGCATCGTAAACAGTGTTGTGATTAGATAATTTTATAAAGATAACATGCCAACAAATTATCTAGGTATACAAGATAATAGATACATTTCCAAGTAATCATCTAGATATTAGATAAAGATAAAAAAATAATAATCTAGATAATTGTAATAGATACAGTCTGTTTTTTACTGTATGAACTCTCACCAGATGGAGCCACAGTCAGTTGTTCTGCTAGGCCGAGAAAGACTTCATTACGCGCTCACCTTGCAATGTTGTCTTTCTCGGCCTAGCAGAACAACTGACGGTGTCTCAGTCTGTAGAGAGTTCAAACATAGGAAAAACGAACTGTTATACAAGATATTGTTTTACCAAACACTATAGACCATGAGCCAGCCGTAGTGGACCCTCCCCCCCCATGCTCCATGAGGTCTGAAAGTGGTTTTGGGTACCTCAAGATACGCACATAACACTTTCACTTGTTTGACATCTGCCTGGTGGTGGAACAACCCCCCAAGGGGGTGCAAAGGGTGATTTTTGGGGGTTTTTGTCACACGTTTGATTTTTTTGTGGGCTAACGGGACACGATAATTACAATCAGTTTGCATATTTGTATGTAGCTTGACATAAGTAATTTTATCCATATTTGTTTGTAAGGGCAATACCCTTAAATAAAAAAATTTGATTTTTTGGAAATCGGGGGAGAATTACCCAAAAATGTTTTTTTGGGTGTCAATCGATTCGTATTTAAAAGTTGTTCATGAATGTATTCCATCAATTTTGCAAAATGTTGTGTTTACAACCTGTTTAACGGGATTAAGTGTCTCTTATGGGTTTCTAATGTTAAATATTTGAATTTTTTTAGGGTCAAAAGTGATAATTTAATCAATTTTTTTTCAACATTATAAATTGGTATGGCATAGTTAATATATTTACATATTTTTGTTAAAGCAAACCCAATATTTTTAAAAATTTTACAAAAGTTTAGAAAATTACCATTAAAAAAGTTAATATCGTCAAAATTTGAGAAATAATGGTTTCACTTCATCAAAAATATATAAATATATTGACTTATGTCATACCAATTAATAATGTTGAAAAAAAATTGATTAAATTTTTACATTTGACCATAATAAAAATCAAATATTTAACATTATAAACCCATAAGAGACACTAAACCCTGTTAAAACAGGTTGTAAACATAAAATTTTGCAATATTGATGGAATACATTCATGAACAACTTTTAAATACGAATCGATTGAATAACAAAAAAACATTTTTGGGTAATTCCCCCCCGACTTCCAAAAAATCAAAAATTTTGATTTAAGTGTATTGCCCTTACAAACAAATATGGATAAAATTACTTATGTCAACCTACATACAAATATGCAAATTGATTGTAATTATCGAGTCCCGTTAGCCCACAAAAAATCAAACGTGTGACAAAATACCCCAAAAATCACCCTTTGCGCCCCCCTGGGGGGTTGTTCCACCACCAGGAAGATGTCAAACAAGTGAAAGTGTTATGTGCGTATCTTGAGGTACCCAAAACCACTTTCAGACCTCATGGAGCAGGGGGGGGGGGGGGAGGGTCCACTACGGCTGGCTCATGGTCTACTACTGTTCCCTAATTTTTTTCGAATACAAAATTCGGAACTCGAGTTTTCAAAAAATGGGGCCGTCAAAACAAGCTAACTAAATTCCACTAAACGGAGATGAATAACCTTTTTCATATCATCTGACCTTTGAGGTTCGTGCATGTTCATCCGCACAAATGCATTTTGAATTTTATGTTTTTATCTAGATAATTGCCATTAGATAACAATATGTTTTATCTAGATGAAATAATTATTTAGATAAGTCACAACACTGATCGTACACGTTACAGATTAAATGTAAAACTCCGGGAAATGAGGGAAGTCGGCGCCGCAATATTGTCGCGCGACTCAGTAGTGATGTAAAAAACAGTTATGTAGTTTACTTTTTTATCGATCGATCTTATGCAAGTTGTCTTTATTATTTGAGGTTTCTGATAATGGTCGTTTGTAACTTTTAATTTAGCACACGTTGTTATTGTTTTTAATTTTTTCCTTATAGTGTCTGTATGACAGAAAAATAAGTTTTCGTTCATTATCTATTGATACAAAAATAGATTAATAGAATTTCATTAAAAAATAAGTAGAAAAATAGACTTGGATGGCATAAGAATAAAAAACCACTCAATTTTTCTCAGAAAATACACGATAAGGGTTTATCTTTTCGAGGGATTGAGAAAATAAAAATTAAAGAACACTCCGTGTCATGAGCTGACCGTCGACCAATAGGCAGTTAAATTTGGATTATCTTTGGTTTGGATTGCTGACCTTCAACTCGATTATCGTGCAGGCGAACGAGCCGTCGTGGTCGATCGCCTTGACAGTGACGTATGTCTTGTAATCGTTCTCGGCGTCGCCCGCTGCCAGCAGCACTTCGGTCAACTCCACGTCGAACGGATCGGCCTCGGAGCGGTAGGCGATCGCCACACCCGAGTCCGTAGCCGACCTTTTCGCTGCGTTTACAAATACAAGCTTTATCTTCAGACATTCGTGATTGAAGTTCAAGTTGGACGGATTCAACGCAAACAAAGTACATGGCAAAATCCTACATCTGCCACCAATTGTGTTAGGATTTCCACCAAATTAGAGGTCGAAGTTTGTGATGTTTCCCAACATACCATTTTATATCAGAACAAACAGGGGGGGGCCTCCCCTTTCCCCTTAAACCGAGGAAATTTGTTTTCCTTACATTGCCCCCTTGCCCCCCCCCCCCCCCCCACGAAATCCTGCGGACGCCCATGATTATCAACAACCATACTCTTGCTTACCAGCTTGATAGAAGTAATAGTTCATGGGCCACGCCTTGTCGGCAAAGTCGCCCGCGAAATCCTTGCAAGCTATGGTGAAAGTAGTGACGACAGTGCCGTGCTGCGGCGTGACTGTGCACTGTCCAGGCGACACCTGCGACTTCACTTTAGCGGTGAACGAAGACGTCCCGTCATAACCACCTGCAAACACCACGTATCAACAGACAATGCACCAACGTCGAGAATCCATAGCTCGAAATTATTCTGAATCGCTTCAATCTCGCCCTTCATGCAGCACGCGAATCATTCCGACCAACACATTTTTCTAAACGCTTTTGGTGGAATCATAATTGATAATAAAAGGTGATAATCCAGCTAATTTATCCAACTAATTTATATGTGAAGACTTTGAAACCGGTTTTATCATGCCAAGAATAATGAGCTCGAATATAACTTCTTAATAATATAACTCATACCGTATACTGTTTATTTTCATAAGTAAGATGTGTTCTGAAACATTAAGTAGTAGTATGAATGATGAAATTGTTGGTCAGATGCTTTGTTCCGGCCCAGTAAGCAACAATAAATTCGTCGTAATATTATATTCTGGGAACTGTTTGCTGGCTGCTGGCGAAAGGAGTAATTTGGTTTGCAATTCTATTTTCATTTTGGTTTTATTACAGTTCCACGGAACTTACCGTTGACGGTGACGATGTAGGTGGTGGCCGGCACGAGTACTCCGGGCTTTACGATGAACAGTGACTTGGTAGTTGTGAAGTCCAAACTGGGCTCGATGGTCCACTGGTACGGCGCCCATCCTTCACCAGAGCATTCTTTCGAGCATGTCACATGAAGAATCATTCCTTCATCTCTCATAGGATTGCGGTTTCTGCAGCCCTGATGACATCTGAAATTGTGAAGAGACACACGGTATAATAATTTCGAAGCGCCCCGATGTGTATATACCTTCCTTTGCAATCATTTCATGATGTATGACCGTGAAAGAAGTATAACGGTAGTGAGCCCTTACGTATTTCAGTGACCCTTACTCACTTTGTGAGGAGAGCGATCAAATCGTCATATTGATCAATTTCTGCAGTGGTTGAATCTCTTTGCAATGCTCTTTACAAACATATACATTTACAAAAACATTGTAATAACTGTTCAATATTCACTCACTTAATTTCCAGCTTGGTTAGTACTCCGTCATTATATGTTCTTGTTACTATCTGATAAGCTTCTCCCTTGGGAACGAAGTTCACGTAATTCTTGTCGGATATGATCAGACGGAACTTGTGATTCACGTTCGGCGGAAGAACAAAACTGGGAGTGAACAACGGTTCTGAAACAGTTCTCTATAAGCGAAGGTCGGGGACAGACTAAGTTGAATCTTGTTTAGCATTGCCTTGCCAGCACTGGGATCGTGTAACTTTTATCAACAGTCGATCGACAACTCTTATGGGAGAATAACATTGCCACGTTAAAGGCGATCGATTACAAAGTCGATTCAATGCTAATCTCCCGTAAGAGTTGTCGATCGTTTGTCCAGCAAAGTTATACGATCGCAGTGCAGGTATAGGTCGGCCCATGCTAGCGCGGGATCAACTTAGCCTGGTCACCCACCATAGCACCAATAACTCCATTTGTTCAAAATATGGAAAATACAGAGTTTTTTTACCCTTCATTAAAGTTAATAATAAACGCCTTTATTTGGGGCGAAGTTAAGCCCAAGGCTTTTCTTAACTCTTGATATTCAAGTTTTTACATACCTGTCGATAAATTCTCAATTACTGTCGGCTCAAGTAGAGACCACTGGAAGAGGATGTTTTCCTTGTTTTCCTTCTCGTTGGGGTTATACGAGTCCGTTCCGTCGAGCACAATCGTCTCGTCTTTGGCGTAGTTCTCTTTCTGACCGCCTTTGATGACGGCCTTCATCGGTTCGGGCGCGAACTTGAAGTAGCAGATTGCCCGGTTTCTTCGGAACTTGGTTCTGTCCACATTGAATTCTCTGGCAGACATGGCAACTGCGTGCAGCCCGTAACCAAACGCGAAAGCATCGAGTACTGCGCTTGGGGTTCTGCTCGTGAGGTTCAACTGGTTCGAAGCTGCCAGAAGATCAGAAAAATACTTTATATTGCTAGAAGAACTTTATGTGTAATGCTTTGACAAACGATTGCATGTGTATGCAACACCTCGAACAGTAATTCCCGAACACAAAGAACACAATATACGCCAGATGAAATGAAAGGGTAAAGCCCAGCATCTGCATACACGACACATCCACCTCAAACATTGGATGTGACCTTGAAATTTAACACGATAGAATGCGTCTTATGTACAGTATTTGTTTTAAGTTCGCTAAATAAATTTTGCGTTTCTACTTGGCGCATAATTTTCGTATGTATTTCACGTAGATTGATGTCAGGGAAATAAAATACATATTGATATTTTATACACGAAATATATTTTAATTTTAAAAATTATTTTGAATGATCTTGTTGACTTGCCTTTTATTTTGCTGTTATTACTTTTTAGTGACGATAATCTCAAAGATTTCAGAAAGAAGAAGAAAGAGTGATTTATTGTGATATTAACTTACTTTCACCATATTGCGGGTGCGTATTCACAAACTTGTCGGTCACTGGATAAGGTCTACTATCTCGTAGGACAAAAATCGACCACCGAAAGCGCAGGTGGTCATCCTTACACGCCTTTCGCACCTCGGTATGGATGGTGTTGGATTCGTAGCGCCTCCACTGGGCCACCTTGTGTTCAGAAGAATCGCCACTACAATAGAACAAGACCAATCAATAAAGACTACAGATATTTTATATTTTGTTTATTAGTTATCTTGAAGCCATACCTATGGATGCACCTAGAAACTTAGTTAGAACAACTTCATTCTAATGTGTTAGAGAAGTGGGAGTCTCCATGCATTAATGCAAATATCTCTCAATCTTGCACTGTAAATTATGTATCTTTGGGTAATATTGGTAATATCATAGCAATATCTTTATACCTACCAGTCTAATTTAATTCTCGGTGTGCAGCGGAACCTGTACGGTGCCACAATGCTCTGGAACTTGAACTGTTCCACCGCTCCGTTCCTCAAGGTGACGGTGAAGGGAGTCTCAGGGTTTCCCTTCTGGTACGTGAAGGGGAAGACAAACATAGAGGTGGCTGGTTTCGACGAGTATGACAGAAATTGATCTGGGGTTATTTTGAAGACGAGGCCTCTGCCATTGTCAATCTTGCCGTTGAAGTCAGTCCCGAAGCCAGCCTCTGAATCTGGACCTCGGTCGATGTGTATGAAATATTGCATCTCTCGTCCAACTTCGACCTCCACGGTGTACAGGACCCGAGCGATGTTCATTCGTTTCACGCCTAGGACATCGAAGGTTAGAATAGAGTTCAAACTCCTGTTCCAGTAATCTTGCATCAGAGAGAATCTATAGGTAGGTAGGCCTACACTCAACAAATTAAAAAACGGTATTTTAACGAAAAGGATTGGCTGCTGGTCATGTTCCTTGACAATCAATACTTGTTTATCAATGAAATCAGAACTCACCTACTAGAGTTAGGTGACGAGTTAGCATAGACTTCATAGGATGATGCCATCAAATTTGTGTATCCAATCAGTCCATTTCTTTCAATCCGTTTTATCAATTGTTGAGTGTAGGTACCTACAAACTCTGCATATTAGAGTTGTCCGATGCAAGATTACTCTGAGCAGCGGTTTGAACTGTGCAAAAACTATAAGTTCGCTTATAATGTACCTACTACAAGCTACTACCTACCGCACCCTTCCATGAAGGAAAATCAATCTTATTTAGAGGTCAACTAGTGAAATAACTAGTGAAAATATTGTGAAATGTTATTTTCGTGTTCTTATAATGTAATACAATAATAAAATGTCGAATTCTTTAATTGGTATATTTACTACAACATAATTACCTACTTTTAAAACTCTCACCTTTTGGTTTATCTTGGGTGCAATCTACTCCATAATATTTGTCAGTGCACTCACAGAAGAATCCTCCTCTAATCGCCTTACATTTCCCTTCATTTTTGCAGGGGTTACTCTTACAAAAATTCTTTTCATTTGCACACCTTTCTCCTTCGTATTGGCCGTAGCATTTACACGGACCTCCATTCGTGCACATGCCATGTCCTGATACACATTCAGAGCAGTCGCTTGGTACGACAAACGTCACTTCATCTTCTGCACACACTGATTTTAACACCAAACACGAGATTAAGATGATAGTATGTGATCTAAAATAATACATTTTAATTAACCTAGAACTATTTCTTCTTTAATATCATCTCCAGAACAAGTACACAAGAACAAGTTAACAAGTATTAACTAATAATTTGACTTGAATGATAGTAAACATGTTTTGACAGTTCACGTATTAAAAATAAACTCAAAGCCTTCTTAAAATGAGAGAGACCAAAGTTTATTGAAAATGTATATTCTAAAGTTATTATGATGACGCATATATTTTAATTTTTCTGTAAACTTCTATTTTCACCTGTTTCTGTTTTCATCTTGATTTCGAACTTAATTTCAGATAATGTCAAATTTCAAAATTAAAAAAAAATCAAACTCTCATCACTCTAATAAATGAAAGGTTTGTGTTGTGGACTAATGGTAATTTGGGCATTGTTGATTGTGACAAAGTTGGGCATTAGTGGGCACTACATCGAGGTGGGCAGTGACTGAGGAACGTAATGGGGAAGCCAAGGTGTTGTGGGAAGTGCGGTTTCCTGTGGAAGTTCTTTGCCAACATATAAACAAATCATGATGATCTCACACCAACAAATTATCGGATATAAGAATAAGAAGGAAGTGAACGAAATAGACATTTCATGCGAAACCATTGGCAGAGGTGTTTGGAGGTGACGATAAGTAGGTGAGTGATACGCAATGTATGATTTAAAAATTGCATCATGTGTTTAATTATTTATTTATTTGTTTCTTTATTTCTTTCTTTCTTTGGATAATTTTGTATCCATTTATATTTATATTTATATGTTTGTTTATTATGTGTTTATTTATTTTTAATCTATTTATTTAAAAAAACTTGAACACCAAAATATACTACCTACAATTCTACTACCCTACAGATGGCAACTCAATTTATGAACTATAGATGAAAAGCAGCATCATCGAACAAAATTAAATTAAATCATGTCAATGATATAGGTATACGATCTTCGCTATGTTTGAAAACTAGCTTGATGTCAAAATCCAATTAATTTTTTATTAGTTAACAATGTTTGTTTGGTTGATCGTAAGACATGGACATAATATTCTGCTCCAAATTTTCACCTAGTTTTCCAATTAGTCATAAAGTTATTGACATTTTCATAGGGTGGCAGTGGAGGTTGGTGGGGCTAAATCCACACTTGGATGGACACAACAAAAGCAAACAATACCAAATAAATCTGCAAATGAAAAACGGGGACAGAGATTTCCACTCTCAGTTAATAGACATGATAACCAAGATGGATGCCATGCCATTCCGGGACGCATTAGACTCGGGATAATTTTAAATTTTATGATTGGATTTTTTGGGGTTTTAAAGAATTTTGACGTTCAATAAGTTACATTTTCTCGGCAGAACTCGTTCATTAGTAGGTAAACAACATGAACAGTGCAAATTGCCGATTTACTAATATAGTTTTCCAAAAATTCGATAGAAGAAACAAATATGTGACTATATCGTTCAAATTTGCATAAGTTTTATGATTTTAACTCATTTAAAACTCTCCTCTTATGAATCATCATGGTTATGCCTGATCATCACTGTTTCCAAAAGCGAAGCATCAAGATCGGATTATCTGCCTGTTTTATGTGACGATCGAATTCGACGTAGAAACTCCCCGTGCCCGTGGTACAACATACACATGATAATCAATAGTCAACCTAATTCCACTAAGTAATAAACCCACAGCAAAATGTTAATTCCTGGAATCACAACCTTACAAATTAATTAGTTTCATGGCATTCATATTACATGTATTGAAACATTATCCGCTCACATGGTTATTTGAGAATTGATAAGATAAGTAATTCCGATTAATTATATTTGTTGTCATAAAATCATTCCGAGTTTCGAAGCAAGTTGTGACAAATCAACACAATTTCTACTCCTACCCTGTGGATTACTCAATGTTGATAATGTGGTGTAAAAATTATTATACGTGTCAATAGGGAAGCCTCGTGTAAATCTGATGCTTACAGTAAAAGTGGGTTGCTCCAGCCTTTAGGTTTGAACGGTATGTTTTGTGAGAGTGTGCGCGCCGTACGACTTGGCTGGCGTGGAGCGACCGCTCCACTAAATTTCAGAAATTTTATGAAAGGGGAGATGTTGCTGAACATATGGCATTATTTTTGTTGTGGGATAAATAGTTTTCAAGGGATTGATTTACAAAGTTTGATAAATTTCTTATAATTTGCAATACAGGAAATATTACATTGACGTCTTAATTCTTGTGTTGCCATGGCAACTAATTATATCACCTTGGTAACATATTGTTGGAGACTTGATACATCACAATCCTGATTCTTTTCACATGTCGTTTTTTCCCCGAAAATGTCGCATGACAATTGAAATAGATTTGTATGAATGAAGATTTTAATTTTTTTGGGGTGTGTTTGTTATTAGGTATTATGTGTGTTGATATTTTCAAATGCTTAGGAATAAAATTTCGTGAGACTTCCCTGGAGACACTCGATTTTCATAAAAAGTCGCCACCATCACCACCACCACCACCACCACCGTCTTCATCAGTTGCAATAAGCATCTCTTTTTATTGATTTTTTGAGTATTTTAACTATTATTTATTTTGTAATGTTTTATAGCAGTGCTTTTAATGACGTGTCTAATATCATATGTGATGATCAATCCGGATAAAAGATATAAATATAAATACGAGTGGCTATTAGCTTAGTTACAGAACAGTGCGACAAGACCACTAAAAAATACAAATAATATTTTGATCATTTGTTTTGCCCTGAAGAAATTCTCCGCTAGAGCCAATGAAATGTATTGTGAAGATTTATGACCACATTTCACCATAGATGTCATATGCGATAACGTCAATGATTTCAAGGCATTGTGTCAACAGCGGTGAATATAGGTGTGATTTTGTGAGCAAACCAAACTGAGCAATAAAATGTTAGGTGAAATCAATGGAATAGTAGGTATAACCATTTGCAATCATACTGGAGACAGTCTTCAAGTTATATTACCTTCCAGTGCAGACGATCTAAAAAAATGGTTGTACCTACACAAATAATATTTTATTAACTTATTATGTCTTCCCACATATAAGTTGAGTTATGACATATTTTTTCAGTGTCATTACACTGTACACATGTTTTGATATTTTTTTTTTGCGAATAAAGGCAAGAGGCCCTTGCAGAAAGTTACTGAAAACAGTTTTAGTAACTGCTTGCGTAAATGAAATTATTTTATGAAATACAAATTTGATCAACCGATAAAGTAACGGCTTCGTACCTTGATCACTTGCAAATGATTGGGTATTGGGATCCACTCCAGGTAATAGAATCTATAGATGAGCCACTCATGCACAGCATAGCCACACTAATTCCTCTAAGCCTACACCCACGATAATGGGTCGCTTATCAATGTAGAAGACATGCCATTATACAAACTAAATTGTCTCAACACTTTGGATGTTTCGAGTCCATTTGCTCAGAAGGTTAATCTGTGCTCGTTTCCGAGATAATATATCTCAACATTAAGATTTATGAAGCGAGCGTAATGAGCGTTACTATGGTACTCTTGCCTTAAACCTCTCTGACTAAATTCTTATTTTATGTTTGCATACAAAAAATAAACCAATAACGAAAACGATACATTTTGGTATAGATCTTATCTGAAATTTTGCACAAATGTACCATTCTGACATAAACCAGCATAGATTCATTGCAATATCCTGATTGCGGTTGAAAATGGAAAATTACTGCTGTCCTGGATTTGGTGAAATTTTGCAGTCACATCAAGATCAATAACTATATAATTATTATATTTTAAAATTTTCAGAACATCCTGGCAAGGATTGTATGAGATTTTGACATAATTTGTAATATATGTCAAATTTGTTTTATTGAGAAAGTATTTATGCATACCGCACCTTGATGACTTAAATACATCCTCTTTAGTTCTTATTAAATCTGTTTTCCAATGATTATCATTTGAGCAGCGACTCTTACACAGCATGAATTGACATGAATACAAATGCTCGCTTATGAAATCGTTTCACATAGCGTTTTCCTAGTTGTGGAACAATTAGCAACGGAGATCAGACAGGTTGACGATGACCTATCAAATGCATTTATACTTTCACCACAGGTCACATACCTAGGCCCATTTACACTATCAACAAATACCTCATTCTCGAGCTACATGCGAATGAAAGCCTGCTGTTAGTGCCTATATAGTATAGTGTAAACTGCCGTCACAACAACATTTATTTCACCACAGACCATTGACTTCTCCGTCACTTCATTCCACCGTTAATGAATTACGTTCATTAAACGTAATCATAATGAGATTCTTTGTCCACAGATATCAAGTCCCAGGAGTGTTCTACACGGGCTGGCAATTAGATATTCGTACATCACGCATCAGGGGGTTGCGACTGTACACCCACGTTCATGCGGGAACCTTGACAAATCAATTCATTCCATCTCGTAGGTGACTAGGACATGGACGTCCTTTTCCTCTTCGCTTTGGTGCTCTGTCAAGCAACCGCAATCAACAAGTGTTGTCACCACGGAACCACTCTCAATTTGTCATCGGGTTTGTGTGAAATTGACAAAGTGTCAGGAAATGAAAAATGGCTGCCCGGAAGTACGGCCAAGTCATTTAGAGAAGATTCGATAAGGATTGGTTTTCCGAACTGCACGAAGATCTCGCGAGATGTGTTGATCAATGGTCCAGGGAGGAGAGAGTTTGTTCTGGAGGTGGAATTCGATCGGGTCTTCGTGCGAGTGGCGAGGAACGGAGGCGTCGTCGATGACGGTGATTTCTGTGTGGACAAGAGGGTCGGCGTCGAGGAGTTTGTCGCCGTCCTGTGTCCGTGCGAGGCGAACACGTGCGTGAGGAAGTGTTGTCGCCGAGGTCGTGTCTACAACGTGACGACGGCGTCGTGCGTCGACGAAATGGAGGCGGTAAGTGGTCGGCGTTTGCCGAGAACGCAGTGCCAGTATGTTCTGATTGTAATACGTCTAAATGTCTACTTTCTATTGACAATTATTAATAGTCTTACCTCTTTACTTATTCTTGGGCCTTAGGCGGTGTCTATTTCAGCCGGTTGGTTTCTTGATTGTTGGCGAGTATTAGTATAGGTTGACAAGCGGTCGAATGAACAAAGTAACTATTCAACAACTCAACCCGGCTTATTTCCATGCAAAGTGCCTTGTTTAATAATGTTTTCGGTATGTTTAATGGTCGTGTTTTGTAGCATTGTGTAGGATCTAACACGGAAGTACAACATGCACGCAACCGCATTGTAGGGTTTATAATTTCCCTTCTACGCATTGACGTGATCAGGTATTATTTGAAGGGGGTTGATAAAATAAGGGAACGTGATATACGCGAATAAATGTTGTATTTTGTGTGAATGTTATCAAACATAACTCACATAAAACACAGTCAGACGGAACACTGTGACTACTGTGAAATATTAAAATCTAATATTCGGTTTATTTCAAAACTATAGTATTTTAGAGATGTCACAGAGCATCAACATCGTGAATGGTTGCTGATAACATCTAGTGCAGCCACCCAGCCAAGTCGTATTCTAATTCACTCAAAATACCGTGAATGCATATATAATTAACTGATAGCTGTTTACGTGAGAATTAATTTTATGTCGTCACACTCCGTTTTCCCCCCATGAATGACAGTCCATAGTTATTAAACATTGCTGATTTTGAAAGTAAAACAGTGTTTTAAGAATTACTTATTTTACATCTAGTTTATTAAATGAAAGAAAATCAAAAGAGAATTCCCGTTAAGGATTATATTTCATAATAGTGCAGTCAGTTAGGTGAAAAATAAGGGGTTTGATGATAAACCTGTAAAAATTTCAGCATATACTCAGAAAAACTAGCTTATCAACATAGGCTACGGTGCATATCGAATTTTTTCATATTTGGGGGGGTAGGGGGGGTCAAAATTTTATTTTCAATATTAAAATAAAAATGGCGGAGTTGGTGATAGCAACTCAAAACTTTCACAAAATCCTCATTAAACTTATCTTATAATAATGAAAATATTCTCATTTTTTTGGGGTGGAGGGCGGGTAGACGATATTTTTAATTGTTGGCATAAACACTAGGGGTTTGATGATACATTTGTAAAAATGTCACCATATACTCAGCAAAAGTAGCTTATCAACATAGGCTACGGTGCATATCAAATTTTTTTCATATTTGGGGGGGTAAGGGGGGTCAAATTTTTATTATCAATATTAAAATAAAAATGGCGGAGTTGGTGATAGCAACTCAAAACATTCACAAAATCCTCATTAAACTTATCTTATAATGATGATGATTATAAAATTTTACCCCATACTCAGCAAAACCAGCTCATTAACATAGGCTACGGTGCATATCAAATTTTTTCATAACTTGGGGGGGTAGGGGTGGTTTAATTTTGATTTTCAATATTATAATAAAAATGGCGGAGTTAATGATAGAAATCTATAACGATTACAAAATACTCAATATACTCATCTTATAATAATGGGTCATTTTGAATAAAAATGTTTTCAATAATTTGGGGGGGAGGGGGGGTAGACGATACTTTTAATTGTTGGTATAAACATTAGGGGTTTGATGATAAATCTCTAAAAATTTCCCCATATACTCAGAAAAACTAGCTTACCAACATAGGCTACGGTGCATATCAAATTTTTACATATTTGGGGGGGTAGGGGGGGTATTTTTTTTTTTTTTAATATTAGAATAAAAATGGTGGAGTAAGTGATAGAAACTCAAAACTATCACAGGATACTCTTTATACTCATCTAATAATGATAGGGCTTTCAGCATGAAAATAAATTCAATATTTTGGGTGGGAGGTGGGGTAGACGGTATTTTTAATTGTTGTGATAAACACTAGGAGTTAGATAACAATTTTGAAAAAATGTCACCTTGTACTCAGCAAAACTAGCTTATCAACATTGGCTACGGTGCATAACGAATAAGTTCATATTTGGGGGGTGGGGTGGGTCAAATTTGATTTTCAATATTATAATAAAAATGGCGGAGTTAATGATGGAAACATACAATTTTTACAAAACACTCGTTTACCTCATCTTATAATAATCGACCCTTGTGCAGGTTTTTTTTTAAGTTTCCGCCATTTTTATTGCAACAACGAAAATAAAAATTTAACCCCCATTACCCCCCAAATATGAAAAAAATTGATATGCACCGTAGCCTATGTTAATGAGCTAGTTTTTCTGAGTATATGGTGACATTTTTAGAGGTTTATCTTCAAACCCCTAATGTTTATACCAACAAATAAAAATATCAAAAATATAAAAATAAAAATAATAAAAAATAATAAAAATATAATTTAGGGGGTCCCCCCCTAAATTATTGAAAAAAATTTCATTCAAAATGACCCATTATTATAAGATGAGTATATAGAGTATTTTGTAAACTTTATAGATTTCTATCATTAACTCCGACATTTTTATTCTAATATTAAAAATCAAAATTAAACCACCCCTACCCCCTCCCCGCCCCCCCCCCCCCCCCCAAATATGATTTTTTTTTTATATGCACCGTAGCCTATGCTAATGAGCTTGTTGTGCTGAGTATGGGGTAAAATGTTTACGGGTTTATCATGAAACCCCTAATTTGTATGCCAACAATTAAAAATATCGTCTACCCCCCAACCCCCCAAAAATATTGGAAATAATGTCATGCACAATAGCCTATTATTATAAAATGAGTTAAATGAGGATTTTGTGAAAGTTTTGAGTTTCTATCACCAGCTCTGCCATTTTTATTACTATATTGAAAATCAAAATTGACCCCCCCTACCCCCCCCCCCCCAAATATGAAAAAATTTGATATGCACCGTAGCCTTTGTTGATAAGCTAGTTTTGCTGAGTATATGGTGAAGTTTTTACAAGTTTATCATCAAACCCCTAGTGTTTATGCCAACAATTAAAAATATCGTCTACCCCCCCCCCCCCCTCCCCCCCAAAATAATGAGAATATTTTCATGCACAAAGGCACATTATTATAATATGAGTTTAATGAGGATTTTGTGAAAGTTTTGAGTTGCTATCACCAACTCCGCCATTTTTATTCTAATATTGAAAGTAAAATTTTGACCCCCCTTACCCCCCCCCCCCAAATATGAAAAATTTGATATGCACCGTAGCCTATGTTGATAAGCTAGTTTTTCTGAGTATATGGTAAAAGTTTTACAAGTTTATCATCAAACCCCTAATTGTGACCTAAAATTGATCTAACTGACTGTACTATAAAAAGCATCGTCAAATTCATAAATTAAAAATTAGAAAATATATTGTGTAGATATTTCTTAAATTTGTGAGTCCACCAACTTATAACATTGGTGTTCAAACTCGAGTTAATGGTGAAATAATTGGGATATATTACATTTAAATCAGCTTTTGGCTAGATATAAACTGTATTTAGAAATTAGTTTTTATTGGGCTCAAACTATTTTTCAAATGTTTAATAATTTTATTCAAGAGTTATGACGCTATTTAGGAAATATTATGTAAATTTTTATTTTCTCATAATTCATAGTTTTAGATTCCAGAGTTTAATTCTAAGTGCAGTTTCATTCGCTATAGAAATTTAAAGTGTCCTATTTGAGTTGCATGGTGTGAATTGTGATAATATAACCCGGCTACGAAGAGATCAATCTTTGTTTTCATGACAAATCCAGAGATTTGTTCTCACATCTCCTTGATTGAAATGAAAGACCTCCCATCTTGTCATTAGAAGACATCCCGGCGCGTCGCGAGTGACTGGCGCCTGGACGACGTCGTGTACTTGCTGGAGGATGCGCGAGGAGAGTGTCGGACCGGCCAGATGATTCCAGGACAACTAGTAGAGGAGCACAGCAACAAGAGCAATATCTTCCTACTGGATGACGGCAGGCTGCAGGTACAGTCACTGCCCCACAGTTGCGACCAGTGTTGTTATAACATTACCTAACAAACATAGAACATTCGTGAGAACAAAATAGTTTCCTGTCTCGATCCTTCAGATTTGGATATAAAATGTGAATGTTCGGTTTTAGTGAACTTTTAGATACTACGCATGAGGTATGATTTCCCAGCGGGACCCCGTGTCGAACCTTTCGGTTCATGCGTAATTGACAACCGCAGATTACAGAAATGTGTCGGTCATTGATCAGGTGACGCAATATCTTATGCCACCTATATTATTACTAAACATTCAAATGAAATGGTATCTACAGTAAGCGACAGGGCAAGTTGGACCCCAGGTATAATTTCCACCCCTACTGAACCTTCCCCCACCATGCTACCACGCTGCCGAGCTGCAATCTCGCCGAACAACAAGACCTGTCAAAACAAATTGACATGGGTCGATATCCAACCACCTCATTAGTTACAAATATTATTTTGTTGCGTTTTTGCTCAAAATGATTTAGTTTTGTCAGATTATTATCCTGCCTTAAAATTGAATGTCATACCTCTTTTAAATTTAAAAAATGGTCAATATTTGACTAAACTACGGAAAAAGGTGTATCACTGCAAATACAGTTGGAAATTCGATTTGTCGCGGTTTATAGCCCATAATAAAGTTGCGTTTGTTTGTGTGTTTGTTTGTTTCATGAAGTTATATAAACGATCGACCAGACTGTGAATAATTGCTAGATTATATGACGCAACTCCAATTGCATTCATTCAATATTATTGGACAAACATTGATTCTTCAAATCAAAAGTTGTGCATGAATAATTCAAATTATAGTCGCAAATTTTAACAACGAATGAAGATGAATAAATCGCCGTGTTTCCAAGCAGTTTGTGTGCAGCGTCTGATGATTTATGTTACAATACACAATTTGAATATCATGTCGAATTTCATTTCGAATTCGCTTTAAGCTTGATACAGAAATGCCGCACAACGCGGCTGCCTTCACTATCACGTCTTTCACACCAAGTCCAGGATTCTGCTTACGCAAGTTTGCATACACTGTCAAAAATAAACGACGCTCTTGGCTTGACACTGGCTTCCCTTTCGATCGAGCACTCAAATATTTGTCGGAAAAACACCCACTGATGCAAATTATTGTCGACAATATCGTCCTCGAGTAAATCTCAACCCCCAAATTTAATGACAGTCAATAAGAGTCAGCTGTATACTAAAAGATAAACATTGGTGATAATATTTCCTAAATATCGCTATAACTATTGAGTCATTCAAGATCCGCCGTCACATCCTCATTCCTTAGCAATGATCAGATATTAGACCATCTTGCAAGATAAAACTTTATTTACCCCAAAGAAACTAATAAATTAGCTGTCAAATTATTACGTTTCTTTGATGATGTATTTGAACATCATGATATTCAAATTGTGTATTGTAACATAAATCATCAGACGCTGCACACAAACTGCTTGGAAACACGGCGATTCATTCATCTTCATTCGTTGTTAAAATTTGCGACTATAATTTGAATTATTCATGCACAACTATTGATTTGAAGAATCAATGTTTGTCCAATAATATTGAATAAATGCAATTGGATTTGCGTCATACAATCTAACAATTATTCACTGCCTGGTCGATCGTTTATCTAGTGGAGCGGTCGCTCCACGCCAGCCAAGTCGTACGGCGCGCGCACACTCTCATATAAAGGCTGGAGCAAACCCACTTTTACTGTAAGCATCAAAGTGGCATTTTCGGCCTACTGGATCTTAAAATTGAGAAATCTCACATTGTTGCGAAATATCTTAATTTCGAGCTATGGCCCACCCTACAACATATACCAAATTTGGGAACAATAGTTTACGCCCTTTGCGCGCTAGAGGGCCGTGAAAACAGTGTTTTAGGGCGGTTTTCATAATAATAATCTTAGTAGTAGTAGTAGGCTGGAGCTAAAATCCGGTAAACAGGCCACAGCCTAAACGGCTGAACCGATTGATCTCACATTTTTACCACGTGTGCACTTTTGGCGTCTGATTTAACCTTGTCCCCATGAATTTTTTGTGCCGCCATTTTGAAACCGGAAGTGACGTCATATCTCGTCAACGGTTGGACCGATCGGAACGAAATTTGCGCCAATCGTTTCAGACGGTCATCTATATGGATTATCAATATCAAAAGACTGAACATTATTTTAAATAAACCGGAAATGACGTCATGAAATTTGAAATACATCGATTTGCATTTCAGCAACAACTGTTGATCCGATTGTCTTGATATTTATGTAACGTTTGTACTTTTGATATTTCATTTGACTTGTTATAAAACCAACCGGAAGCCGCCATTTTGAAACCGGAAGTGACATCATGTCTCAAAAACGGCTAAACAGATTAGAACAAAACCAGCGCTAAACGATTTAGACGGTCAACTTTATGTAATCAGTAATATTTGATGATTCAAATATCGAAACCGGAAATGACGTCACACATTTTATGACCTATACCGGAAATGACGTCATAAATATGCTAAATGACGCTAAATTCACCACTTTATACTTTAAAACAGATATAAGTAAACGTACTTTGTAAATAATTATAAATTCAAGGTTGCAGTGTTCTCGGCGGCCATTTTTAAAACCGGAAGTGACGTCATATATCGTAAACGGTTGTACCGATTGCAACCTAAGTTTGGAAATGTGTTGGACTAATAATTATGAATTCAAGACGACATTATTTTCGGCCGCCATTGTTAAAACCGGAAGTGACGTCAAATATCGAAAATGGCTGTACCGATTGCAATCAAATTTTGGAAATGTGTTGTACTAATAATTATGAATTCAAGACGACATTATTTTCGGCCGCCATTGTTAAAACCGGAAGTGACGTCATATATCGAAAATGGCTGTACCGATTGCAACCAAATTTTGGAAATGTGTTGTACTAATAATTATGAATTCAAGACGACATTATTTTCGGCCGCCATTGTTAAAACCGGAAGTGACGTCATATATCAAAAACGGCTGTACCGATTGCAACCAAATTTTGGAAATGTGTAGGAGTAATAATTATGAATTCAAGACGACATTATTTTCGGCCGCCATTGCTAAAACCGGAAGTGACGTCATATATCGAAAACGGCTGGACCGATTGTAACGAAACTTAAAGCTATTCTTCTTGGATAATTATTTTAATCTTATATACCAAACGCAACTTTTCTAAGTATCCAAATCGGCATAGGCGTATTTTTTTAAAGAAATAAGTTCTTGCACGGACACAAGCTGTGCTACAAGCTGTATGAATAAACTAACAAAAGAAGTGATATCCCAGAAAAAAACACTCCGTGTAAAAAAGGCAGCCAAGTCTCTTTACTTTAAAAAAATTCAACACCGAAAAGGAGTGATATCAAAAAAGGAGCCAAGTCAATGACATTTCCAAATATTTAATCGTATCTTTGAAATGAAAGTATAAACACCGAGAAATACTTTACAAAAGGACTTGGCGCATCGTTTTTTTAAAGACATTTTTCTATTCATAAGCATGTGCCATTTATATACAACCGTCATTTTGAATGTTTAGAATAATAGGGAAACATCTTTCAATTAGGTACATATTATACATACCTTCTGTAAAATATTTTCTATATGAATATATACGCTATGAAACTTGTTGTCTATGCTTTCTATAAATATACACAATAGTTATCTTCGTAATATTGTTTCGTGGTGAATATAATTAAGTCTCATCATGCGTTATACCTTCACATCATGTAACAATTTCTATTAATACACATTTTATAAAAATACATTTCACAAAGAAGACAGTCATATTGAATTTCTATTAAAAAATTTAACTTTATACACTTGACACTTCAAAAATATATAATTGTGTTCCATTAGTTAGTAATTATTTGACAACGTTTCATGATTTCCTTCAGTCAAGATCAAATTATGAAAAGATACCAGTCTAATATCGCCATATTAACAGTACTGCAAGAATATGTATGAGCCCACTTCCAATTGATATGAAGGGATGTGTGTTGTGAAAAATATCCGACCGAACCGGGGCACGAACTTGGGACCTCTCACTTGCCGGGCGAGAGCTCTACCAACTGAGCTACCCGATCGGACGGGCGGACATTAGACACAACACACTGATGAGGATCCTGACTCCTGACTCCATGGAAGTTTTCCAAAGAAACCTACATTCTCACCACTTCCAATTGTTATGTAATTCTTTCACCCTTATATTACTTATATATTACAGCATAAAATCATGCTTCTATCGCCATTGACAAAACTATAAAATAGTCATTACTAAAAGTAGCTTGATTCATAGATTCTGGCTCTAATAGAAAGAGGAAAATGTACCTACTTGTAAATTTCTTTCCACTTTTAGGATAGAATGATGTCTTTAAAAAAACGATGCGCCAAGTCCTTTTGTAAAGTATTTCTCGGTGTTTATACTTTTATTTCAAAGATACGATTAAATATTTGGAAATGTCATTGACTTGGCTCCTTTTTTGATATCACTCCTTTTCGGTGTTGAATTTTTTTAAAGTAAAGAGACTTGGCTGCCTTTTTTACACGGAGTGTTTTTTTCTGGTATAACTTCATGAAACAAACAAACAAACGCAACTTTATTATGGGCTATAAACCGCGACAAATCGAATTTCCAACTGTATTTGCAGTGATACACCTTTTTCCGTAGGTTAGTCAAATATGGACCGTTTTTTTAATTTAAAAGAGGTATGACATTCAATTTTAAGGCAGGATAATAATCTGACAAAAACTAAATCATTTTGAGCAAAAACGCAACAAAATAATATTTGTAACTAATGAGGTCGTTGGATATCGACCCATGTCAATTTGTTTTGACAGGTCTTGTTGTTCGGCGAGATTGCAGGTCGCCAGCGTGGTAGCATGGTGGGGGAAGGTTCAGTAGGGGTGGAAATTATACCTGGGGTCCAACTTGCCCTGTCGCTTACGTATAAAATATTGACTAGGACGAAGTTGATTCTTCAAATGACACTGCATTTTTTGTGTTATTCATTTATTAATTATATTCTTATAGTTATTCATTATATCTAATGCTAGCTTCTCTCTTATAAAATCAAAAGAGTAAACAATGCTTAGATTCCAATGTTCGATCAAACTTATCGACAGTTCATCGACAACTCTGATGCTTATTATATCTAGTCGTTCGAGTCAACCGTGCCTTGAGATTTCCAATTCTTCTCGAGAAAGCTGCTCCATACATCTTCACATACTTGCACGTCTGGTTGTAGATGTTCATGTCAGGCATTTTAGTTGCTCTCTGCGACTTGTAATCACTGCTCAATGCAACTTGTTCTTGCAACAGCAATGATTGGCGTCTTGTCTTGCAGATCCGCAATGAGAACATCATCATCACTGCGCGAGAGTTCTGCGCAGACGCGACCAGTGACCTTGGACAGGTGCTGCTGTGTTGTAATACCTCGCATAGACTTCCCGCCGGCGAAGAGAAGTACTACACGTGAGTCACAGATATCATATTCATTTCTCTTGGACGTCCCATCTGGGGGTCATTCATTCAACCCAGGGTTCTGATTCACGAAGCTTTTCCTTCGGGGATTTTAAAATATAACCCATTCTTTCACTTCTTATTAGATACACCAAAGTGGGGTAAACAATCAATTCCCCGGGGGAAAAGCGTCCGGGCCCAGAGGGTGTCTGACTCTGAGGCAATTATCTGGGGGTCATTCATTTTGGGGGCCTCCGTCCCAGTCCCACCGTCCATCCTTAGTCCATTATTCATCATCATTACTTCTATCCTAGCATTAATCCCTCGCCAGCACCCTAATTGTGCAGATCAGTGCGACGTCAAAACTACAAAAATAAAAATAAACACTTGTTTTCTTTTCTAGCTTTTGACGTCACTGTCAGATACTGCACAATCGTTTTATAGACAAGGTCAGGGAAATTTAACATTGCACTTAAATTAATTAATAGGCACTTTAATTTGAGATCCCAGGTATCTACTGGTAATGCCAATTAAAGTGGCACGTATGAAGACTAGGGACACACATGAAAACCAACAAGTCAGCAAATTACAAACCATGATGCGCATGGGTATTTCCTTAGAGGTGCTTATTCTATTATCGATCACGTAACATCGCAGGACGGAAACAGTTCTAACTTCTTTCAGTGACGAATGTAAAAAATAACATTGGGAACTTCCAAATTGCCGTCAAGGCTATGCTCTATTTTCCTTGAAATGTTGTCGTGTTCGAAAAAACAAAATTAGACAAAACAGCAGGAGATGGTACGTTTTGTAACATGACTAACCAGATGGGGTTGATGAAGTGGACAACATACACTTTACAACCAGGGGTGAGTTGGAGGGAGGGACTCGCGCGGACCCATTGGTGAGCGAGCGTAGCGAGCGTCACCACGGTACTCTTATGGCACTTTCTCTGTGTGTGTTTTTTTTTTTTTTTTTTTGTGGTCACAGCCCAGGGGGGCTATTCTAAATTCCCGTGTCGTCTCGTTTCACGTGATACGGGCTCACTGCACACTGGAGTGCTATCTATTTAACACGGCAGTGACGCCGTATCAATTGATACGAGATGACAAGGGAATTTAGAATAGCCCTCCAGGTCAAACCGCTCAAGCAATCGATCTGAAATTTTGTACACATACTAACGTACTCTATGCGGTCCCTGGGATCGTTTTTGAATGGGCTCCCGTGATTGGTTCAAATTTAAAAAAAATTATCTTTCGATTGGGTGCTTCGATCAATTTGAAATTTAGCAAAAACATTGCAACCAACATTGTACCCAATCCTAAAAAGTTTCAGCCTAATCCTCCTATTGGTTCAAATTTAAAACCATTTTTCATGTGATTTTTGACATTTAAACTAGAACAGATTGACCGATCAACTTGAAACTTCGCGTGGTCATTGGTACCAACATTTTAGATATTTTTGCCAATTTTCAGTCTAATCTGTCGTTATTTTCAAAAGTTTTGTCATTTTAAGGTCATTTTATTCCATAATCTTGAAAAATGTATACTAAATTGTCATCCCTGCCTTCTTTAAGCTTCTGTTCCAAGGCAAGGCCTGTAGAGCAGCCAAGCTATCCACAATGTACAGTAAAATGAAAGCATTTTTGAGCTAGCGCATAAAATCGGATGCAGTACGAAAGCCAAATCCTCTAATTGGTTTAAGTTTAAATAATGTCTTCTGATTGGTCGACAATAAAAATGTTCACATTAAGTTCAAATTTTGCATGGTGATCAAGACCAACTTAATATTAAATTTTACATATTGTAAGCCCAATCAGTCAAGTATTAATTGTAATTTTACGAGTTTAGTATGGGATGTCACAAGAGATTTCTGGAGAAGGTATGTAGGTAAGACTTCACGACACAATGGATCTGTTATTCATCCAGAGTATTATGGAGATTGAAAAATTGCAGAGAAAATCGTCTTGTGCCGTGTCGTGCATCGTTACTATGGGGATGTTGCATGTTCTGTGCTCGCTCATCAACGCGTTACACTGAGCGTTTTCCTAGTTAAAATTAAGCACATATAAAAAGCAATTTGTTAAAAAAAAAGGAAAATTACTGACTGAAAATTATATTCCAGTCCAAAGAGAAACGGTTTAAATTATTTTTTTAAATTTGAAATTTTCTGACTTGGGGTCTCTTTCTTACACTCATATTATTTGCGTACCCAAATTAGACTTCCACAGAAAAATAAGTTTTCAAAGAATTCCGGATTAGGAGTTGGCTAGCAATGTTGTTAGCTTGTTGCAATGCGACATTTGTCTCATGAACTGTCAGCTCCCCTTCGATTATAACACACGTCAAATCATATGTCTTCCTTTCTAAAGCGACGAGCGTCAGGTGCAACTAGGCAACATCTTCATACCTCTAGTGATGACGGGCATCGTGGCGTTGACCTTGACCGTGGGGTTCACGTTGTGGCTGCCAGAACTCCGACGCAACCTCCACCAGAGGATGGTGTTGGCGCACAACATAACCCTACTTGCTCACGACTCGTGCATGGCGGCGCAGTGGATCGGGAGGCCGTTCGCTTACTCGAGTTGTCAAGTCATAGGTCAGTGCAACACTGTGCTAGATTGTCCATTGTAACCATTATTAAAATCGTGAAGGTGGTGCAAGCGCAAATCGCAAATCTCGAAAATCGAGAGAGAAAAAATGTTTCATAAGTGGGTGTAAGTTTGATAGGATGTTCACATGATCAATCTGATTGTGTAAGTTAACTCTTTTTTATTTTTGTTGCGTGCCTTGTTAGTTGTTTATTAGGCGCTGGTTATTCAAGAAAATCGCGCAAAACTATGAAATTTCCGTTATTGTAACCAATTGATTGGAGACCAAACCCGTGAACCAAGTGATATCAAATTTCATACGCCACCCAGCGAGACAAGAAAATATACCATTTTTCACCGAAACTCAACCAATTATAACTAATTAACTAACAACAAAATGTACCAAGTGTAATCCTATAAGTTAGTCGTTTATCTAATCATGATTTAAATTTCAAATCATTTCGTCAACCCATTGTCTCCAATTGTATTCAAAAAGGTGCCTACAACAAGCGGCAAAATCGCTCGCGCTTGCAGCACCTAATAGCGCCATGATTCCATGAACGCGAATCGTCGCGAATTCACATTGCAAAACGATTTCGCGTCGCCATGTAACCGTGATAATTCGTCTCTTGAGTCATAAAGTGTGATAATTTCATACATGTTGCTGATAATTAGAGTCGCCAGGACAGCGATTGCATGGAGCCAAAAGGGTTCCGACAAATTCGGATATTATTATTGAAGCATGACATTGTTTTCAGGATTCTTTCATCAAGCCACACTCTTGTCAGCGTTCTTCTGGCTGAATGCGATTTGTGTGGACATCGCACTGGTGTTCAGGTCAGTTGGTTTCCTTCACTCTTACTCAGGTATTAGATTCAATGAATACCAGTAACTTTCATACGTTGTTAACCAGTTTCTCAAAGTCAGTGATAAGCTCTATCCTGGGTAGCGGGATCGTTTCTCCCGAGAACTCAAACCTTTCATTCAAATGAGCCGTTCGAGCTCAGACTTCTTCCAATTGTCACTGACCAAATCAAACTAAAAGGAATAGGTTGAGTTCTTGGTGCGTAGGAAGTACTTTCACTATTGGGGGGGAGGGTACGAGGGTGAGACCTCCTAGATTTAGTTTCGTAGGCGGTTTTTGAATTTGGGACGCTAAACATAATTTTTTATAATGATGGGGGGGGGGGGGAGGGGCCAGTCTGTTTACCCCAGAGATAATCACCCCCCTCATTCCTAGCGCTATATTGCTCTGAATCTTCAGTGGGTTTCACCGTGTGACTGTGACTGACGGCGAGTGCTGCAGAGGGCGGTTCATCTGGTTGTCAATCTACGCGTGGGGCATGGGCCTCGCCCTCCCCGCCGCCCTCATGGTCATCGAGTTCACCCCCGAGATCACCGTCTTCAAGCCCGTGTTCGACGAGGACTGCATCATACGAGGTCAGTCACATTCATTCAGAGCTGGAGGAGCTGTTGCATCATTTGCAGAGAACCTGTTACCGAAGAGGGTGACATATGAAATTGCCGAAAAGTCGTCCCTGAAACCCCCAGTTGTTTTCTCCTAAAACATGCTTGTGGGATTTCAGGCGAGTAGATTCCGGGCGATATTTGGACGGGCTGGTTGCGTCGCTTTGGACGTCAGTTACGTTTCATTTATGCATTTTTACACGCAGAAAATGATTATTTAGTGTAAATGCGTAAAGAATGTTCTGTTGTCCAGGCGAGACTGCCACGTGGATATTTCTGCTCGGACCAATCGGCTTCCTGCTTCTCGCCAACTGCGTGTTGTACTCATTCACGTCAGTGCGCATCAACTCCGTGTCCAAGGCGGCCATCTTGAGTGAGTCAGAGTCCAGGATCCACGCGAGGAACAAGGAGAAGTAAATCACTCATATATCTACTAGATTTAATCATGGTTAATATAATGATCTTGTAGGCAAATGTAATGAATACGATATTTTGCATAATAATTGAATTAACAAATTCAATCTCTTAAACACTTTTAGGAGCCCAAAATAAACAAATATCCCAAGGTGGCGATTACGCTGATGATGAAGATACATTTATAAATGAATATGCTTTCATTGTCGTTAACGCCAAGGTCACGTGATAGCGACCCTGTTTTAGTGTCCCGTTAAAGCGAACGATAGTAGCTATTCGCACGAATCCATTAGTGTAATCGGTCTCGAGAGAGCAAGTATGTACACTTGACAAATGATAAAACGGTATTTGATAGAAATGGATTGGCTGAAAAACATTTGATGCAATCATCCTACGAGTCTAATTGCTAACTCGTCATCTACCTTTAGTAGCAGTAGACGCTAAAACTTTGTCTGTAACTTCCAGCCACTTGATACTGACGAAACTGTTCTTCATCATGTTTACGACGGAGGGAATCTCCTGGACATTCTTCTTCCTCGGGACGTTCTTCAACCTGGGCGAGGCGGTGTGGCTCATCCATCAGATCCTCCACCTCATCGCCGGCCTCCTCATCTTCATCGTCTTCTGCTGCACGCGCACCCTCGTCCGTCTCGTCCGTGGCAGGATGAGCATGAAGACCGCGTCAACGCCACTTGGATCGCGCCAAACGGAATAATTAAGAGGGGCATACATCTTAACCAAATATATGACGTATTGAAGAAGGCAAGCCATTTCAAAAATGCCACAATTAAGTAATGTATTTTTATTTATTTAGTGACGTCTACTGACGACGTTGAAAAGTTACATTGATTTAACCAACTCTCTCGATATTCATCGAGTACTGGAAAATCAGTTACCAACCATTAGGATTAGTCTACTCTACTATAAATTGAAATAACTGACTGATTTTACTTAAAACATTATAGTATTTATATGTGTATAGTAAGCAGATTATCTCATATTTCTTACAAAAACGTTCTGTGTAAAGCGCGTTGATTAGCTTGCTTTGTATTAATACGCGATGTGAGAGTTTCTGTTCTAGACCTTGAAAGCAGCTGTACCTAATGAAAATACCGCAATTACTTTCAATCATTAACGATTGCAAGCGAATACGGTGCAATGCATGATACATCATAGATAAATTAAATGTGGAAAATATTTTAATTGAGCTAAAATATCAATGATAAGGTCAATAATTCCAATTCTTGACCGATTTGCCTGAAAATTCGTAAGATCTGATAACATGTTGGGCTCGGTGACTATGCGAACTTTGAACTTGATCGGACCACGGACAAACGATTTATTTTCACTTGATGGGAAGAGAGTTTGTATACCCATAGTTTCTAGTTAATGATGTCTTGGTGCTAACTTAACCACTGTGAGAGGTGTAGGTATAGTAGGGAAAGCCTATGGCACAACCCCTTTTACCCTGCTTTTTATGATAGTGTCTATTCAGAAACTCGTCTATTGGGCTGACAAATGATTTTGATAATGACGATGGGGATATGATGATTGATGAAAAGGGATTGCAAGGAAGTGGTTGTGGACTTTATTTTAGTAGGGAACCTTCCCAGCAGTTGCCTACTTAATTGAAGGTATAGATTCGAATAAACTAGTCATAAAGGGTAACGGCGCGAATGGAAATATTGCCTACAGTGAAGTGAGCCAAATTGCTTCGTTTACCATATTATTTATCAGAGTATATATTTCTTAGTTTAGTACACACATGTCAGCTTTATGGAGTGACTCCATATACTGCTACATAGACTTCATCCACATAGACTCCATATACTGTGCCATTTTAAAATAAACACTCGGTTAGAATTATCCCAGTAGGTTAACTACATCTGAAAGCTCATCATATTTTTGTTAATTAAGAACATTGTATTTAGATGTGTATTAAATATGAAATGCGTTTTTAAATATGTGTGTTCTTATATTTCCCGACAAAGTTGACATTGTATTCTATCTAGTATTGTACCACAGAGTTAGGATTGTACCAACTGCTATTCAACTGGAGGCGTGACTTGGCACTTACACTGTGTATCATTTCCGTATAGATACAGGGATTCATTCAAGAAAATGAACGAAAAATCAATTATCTGCACTGAAGTCAATGTTCGATAAAGTGCATGATATTCTAAAACTTCATTGTATGCATTTTACAAATAATTTGCAAAACTAATATATTGAATGTAAATATCTCCCATAAATTTTATATTTATAGAAAAAATTACCGATTATAAAATATTACATTTTTAATGTATCTACAAATGGTGGCAGATGTAGGATGGATTTTTCTGTAGTCGAACTATAAGAGTATGGAATAAGATGGAGGGGGGGGGGGGGGGGAGGGGTGTCTTAACTACGGTCTAAGTAAAATATTTCTCAAGCTTTCTAAAAATGTATTCTATAATTCTTATATTCTAGAAATACAGGGAAACAACGGCGTTTATCTTAAATAAATCTTAGATCGAAAAAGGCATTCTTTTGCACAATTTGTAAAGCTGATGAATTGGAATTAAATTTTACACAAGATAAATATTGAAAAAAGTATTATTATTTTATTTGTAGTAATTTTACAAATGGTGGCAGATGTAGGATGCGCTTCTATGGAGTCAAGGTATAGGCGTGTAGGTTAATAACGGGAGGGGATCCCATTGTAATCTTACGGTACAGTGAAACCATTGACTTCCGCTCTAGAGGATTTGCAAGAGTGTCGTCGATGTCTATTGACAAACGATACCGACCCGTTCTTCGAGTATAGACCAAGGTAAAATTCTTCACACGTCCGGCTGAGACCGTCTTACATCTGACAAGATTGCAGGGAAACCTGAGGCAGCACAACAATATACTTAATACGAACGTATGTTATACATATGAAGACAGGAGGTAGTAATAAGGAGGTACCTAGTAATAGTTTTATTTGGAAATAAATATGAACTGAACTGAACTGTAATAAACAAAGTTAATAATAATATGTCATTATAATGCCAGAATCTGGTAAAGCAGTGCAGCCCCCGATATCGGCGAAAGCATTCAGTGCTGCAGCTATAGCAGTCACTTATCCCATATATAGCGAAAGTCAATGGTGAAACATTTCTATTGCTGTCAATATTTAATAAAACAATCAGATTAGTTCAACTCAAGAAATATAGGGAAGCAACAGCATTATCTGAACTGAACTGATGCTTACTTTTTCAAGAAAATGCATGGTGACATCTTGCACCAATGGTACTAATGATAACTGGGTTCAATTGTACCGATCATGAATTAAATAATAATATGTTGCATGAGTAAATTTCTTGTGAACATTTTTGTTTTTAATAATTTTACAAATGGTGGTAGAAGTAGGATGGATTTTTCTCAAATGGATTTTACGGTTGCTGCTTATAAACTCTACAGTAAAAGTAAAACATTTCTAATGCTGACAATGTTTGATCAAGCTACGAGATTGTGGTGCAGGTGCAATGATGGGAAGATGAGAGATGCGAGTGCATTGCTGGAAAAAAGGGGAAGAGGGAGATGAGAATTGGGAAATGAAGAAGATAAATGCTGAATTGCTGTATGAAATATTTATTAATAATGTAAGATTTAATTTAAATTTAAATAATACGTTGAGTGTGGCGGCTCACACCAAAATGTTTTAGTCGGCTTAATTAATTTACAATTTTTTACCTGCTGTTGCCTATAGTGGAAAAAAGGCAAATGATATAGTTTAGTTCAAATTATAGTTCACTACTTTTGAAGCAGCAAACATCAACAGTACTTGCTCTATTCAAAGGAACCAAAGAATATGCAATTAGTTCAGGGACTGCACGGGGATCGTGTAACTTTCCTCCCTATTGGATCGACAACTCTTTTGGGAGAATAACATTGACACGTCATAGTCGATCGATTACTAAGTCGAGTCAATGCTAATCTCTCATAAGAGATGTCGATTGTTTGTCGAGCAAAGTTATACGATCGCAGTGCTGTACCACTTTACAGTTGTCAGGACATTTAGCATCAATTATACTTACTTTACAAAAGCAGAGATTTCATACAAGTATATCCAAATTAATTAGCATACAATTGTTTCTCAAAACATTTTGTTTGTTTCGACAGAATTCAAAACGAACTTGGTAACAAATTGAGTTGTTTCTCTAGCTGCTTGCTTAACCTCCGCCAGAGTGCCAGCGATGAACTAGCGATGACGGTGGTCTGATCAGCAGCAAGTGTAGCCTCGAGACACTAGCGCCGTGGCAACAACTACAGCCACGATGTTGAGCTAGTCTCGAGACACGTGATCTAGGTGTTGTGAGGGCACTTGCACTAGGCTACAGTACATGTGCATTTCACTACACCAAAATATTAGAATCTGATACTGGGGTTTGAATTTGTATACATGCGGGCTTAAAGTTTCTATTTTGACAGTTTTTAATCAACTATGAATTTTTATTCCTATAAACTATTTTATTATTACATCTGAAAAAGGTGTACCATCCATTTTTTTATAGACATCCCTTCTAAAATATTGAAATTATCCCTCCAAAAAGAGACTAATGCCCGGTTGTACCATGTCCCGATAAAGTTAGCGGTAAAATTTATCGCCTGAAACCATGGCAACAGCCAATGAAACACAGCCATCTAGACCGCTGAAGTCCACTTTAGGCTAAAGTGAACTTTATCTTACTTATCGGGACATCGTACACCGGGCCTTATTGTTATGTCTGATTTTATATTTATAATAAGTAATTCCATTGTAGATATTTATTTATTCCTAAACTGCAGTCCTCATTTTCACAGGAAAACTTCTTGTTGACAATCGACGAAGAAATCTCTCGAAGAGTGTCAGAATTATTTTCCACCTCAAATTGCTGCTTCCTAACAGAATATTTGCAGGATTGATTGCAAATGACACTTTGTGTTCCGCTGATGTGGTTTAGGATCAAAAGAAACAGAATACATGGTAACGTTGTTTTTAATACTTTTGTACGAGATAGATATGTTGGTTGACACAATCAATTTCAATTCACAATAAAATAATACTAAGTCTAGTGACAATACGTGGGACAGCAATTTCACATTAGTACATGCTCAATCAAGTACATTACTTAGGAAATGTTGGATAATGTCATCCATCCGAATAGGCGTCACAGAAGGAAAACACATTTTTGTTATGAGGTCACTTGATGCATTATTATCAATTTTATGGCAAAGATTTGACCCAAAACATTTAAAATAGGTACCTAACCATAAAAATGGATCGTGGTAAGACACATACGTATATGAAAGCCAACTGACACGAACAAGTGGCGATGGCGAGCGAGGCCAACCTACATACATTATACATACAAAAAATATTAATAGTTGGTAGCTGCATAAGAAAATTATTTTCGATTAAAACTCGGCACGTTTTAAATTTTGATTTAACATACTCAACAAGTTAGATACCATTCTAAGGAAGCTCACGGTGATAATTTTAATTATAATCAATTATTAATTAAACACATAATGCATACCACAAGCAAAAATAATACATGTGACAAGTTTGACGTAAGATATCCATGATAAATAGCATGATGTAGCTATGTAATGCAAATATGTGTTCATATTTTGGCACTTAGGAAAACATAAAATATAAACAGAGAAAAAAATTGCTCTGCTTTTTACCACTACATTACATGCCTTCAATTATACCTACAAGGACAAAATGTCGACACCTTACAAGCTAATAATAATTGGAATACATAGTATCACGAGTTGCGACAGATAAAAGTAGTTATGAATGCCACTCAGCTTCTATTTGGGATATGAACAATGAAGAAATCCACTCACTTGTGACCAATGTTACAGATAAAGATGATCCATGATGGGGATTAAACATCCCTAGGCTATTATATTAGATAATGATTTTTAAACACCTTTTAATTGGCACTAATACAACGTTTTTGTCCTGGAGCTAGTTTCCTAAATAATGGAACCACGCTGACAATTACATTTATAATGTTAAACAATGTATCAAAATGTGTCACTATCTTCCAATTATGGCACAATTCACCTTAGACTACAAACCCCCGACACCACTGCAGTACGTATTGAAATATATTTTAATTCTGAAAACGCCAAAACGGAAGGTTTTGATAACTACGCAAACATAACAAACAACCCACACTGGATACGTCCTAGATCGATTGAGAAGAGATACTATCGTTTAGCAACATCCATGGAATATGATGTGTACACTACAAATCAGTCTTGGTTATTACAATATCTAACATATCAAATATTTCTCAATTTAAAGTTTTACAAAACAATGCTAATTTTCAAACTTGTATACAAACTGAAATGTGTAGGTAAGGTACATACCTAGTAGACCATGAGCCAGCCGTAGTGGACCCTCCCCCCCCCTGCTCCATGAGATCTGAAAGTGGTTTTGGGTACCTTAAGGTACGCACATTACACTTTCACTTGTTTGACATCTGCCCGGTGGTGGAACAACCCCCCAGGAGGGCGCAAAGGGTGATTTTTGGGGTATTTTGTCACACGTTTTATTTTTTTGTGGGCTAACGGGACATGATAATTACAATCAGTTTGCATATTTGAATGAAGGTTGACATAAGTAATTATATCCATATTTGTTTGTAAGGGCAATACCCTTAAATCAAAATTTTGGATTTTTTGGAAGTCGGGGGGGAATTACCCAAAAATATTTTTTTGGTAGTCAATCGATTCGTATTTAAAAGTTGTTCATGAATGTATTCCATCAATTTTGCAAAATTTTGTGTTTACAACCTGTTTTAACGGGATTAAGAGTCTCTTATGGGTTTATAATGTTAAATATTTGATTTTTTTGGGGGTCAAAAGTTAAAATTTTATCAATTGTTTTTCAACATTATTAATTCGTATGACATAAGTCAATATATTTATATATTTTTGTTGAAGTGAAACCATTATTTATAAAATTTTGACAATATTAACTTTTTTAATGGTAATTTTTTAAAATTTTGTAAACATTTTAAAAATAGTGGGTTTGCATTAACAAAAATATGTAAATATATTAACGTATGCTATACCAATTAATAATATTGAAAAAAAAATTATAAAATTTTACTTTTGACCCTAAAAAAAATCAAATATTTAACATTATAATAAGCCCATAAGAGACACTTAATCCCGTTAAAACAGGTTGTAAACACAAAATTTTGCAAAATTGATGGAATACATTCATGAACAACTTTTAAATACGAATCGATTGACTACCAAAAAAACATTTTTGGGTAATTCCCCCCTAACTTCCAAAAAATCCAAAATTTTGATTTAAGGGTATTGCCCTTACAAACAAATATGGATATATTTACTTATGTCAACCTTCATTCAAATATGCAAACTGATTGTAATTATCATGTCCCGTTATCCCACAAAAAAATAAAACGTGTGACAAAATACCCCAAAAGTCACCCTTTGCGCCCCCCTGGGGGGTTGTTCCACCACCGGGCAGATGTCAAACAAGTGAAAGTGTAATGTGCGTACCTTGAGGTACCTAAAACCACTTTCAGACCTCATGGAGCAGGGGGGGGGGAGGGTCCACTACGGCTGGCTCATGGTCTATAGTTTGAGTAAATTTGCTCTAAGAGAAAAAATCAAAGGATTCATAATGGAACCTTGTAAAAATATTGACGTCCATTATTTGATAACCTTTTTGAGTTACCTCCAGGATGCCAAGTAAAAATAATACTTTACTCCCAAATACTTCTAAAAATTCCAAAAAAAAATTGATGTTCTAAATAAAAAATTATGAA
Organism: Leuctra nigra; assembly: GCA_934045905.1. Lineage (NCBI taxonomy): Eukaryota > Metazoa > Arthropoda > Insecta > Plecoptera > Leuctridae > Leuctra > Leuctra nigra. Next base: position 9,258,541 of record OW203764.1, on the reverse strand, counting down.
ATCTAACTCTTCTAGCTATTGAACTGGCACTACTCTAAAGTCTAAAGACTAAAATATTTCAATATGCCTCGAGAGTGTAAATAATGCCGCATGGCAGTGAGCATTGTTGTTCAGACTTGCTCTGTGCGGGCAGGAAGTCGAGATCGCTTCGTGCCGAACAGATGTCGTGGACACTGAAACAAACCCAAGCTCTTACTGTCCTATTTTTAGAGATCCTACGTGTAACAATTAATCTGAGTAGTAATCCATCCAAGATAATCACAAGCAATGGACCATTTGCGGGAAAAGCGCGCGCGGTTTTAGATGGAACTATCAACTAACGAGAGAACGTTTTGGGGGTATTTGGTCTTGTAGCATGGGCTTTTGGCGTTTGCGACCGTGTGGCTATTGCTGTTGGCAACTCACGTTTTGGGGTTAATTTATGTTTGAGTGATAATAACAACTGAAAGAACACTTACCAGGAAAGACCGCCAACTTTCAAATAATCAATTAATAAAATATTTAATAAACTATATTACAAATGTTTTATTGCTCACCAACTTGTACATACCAATCTATACTAGTTACAATGTCTAATCGGCTCAAAATCATTGAAAACAATAATCAATTTTGAATTTGAAATAATGCGCCAACTAGGAAGTCGCTGGGAAGTAGCCTAAAAGCACAAGTCACACGGTCGCACACGGCTAAAGCACATGCTACACGACCAAATACCCCCAAAACGTTCTCTCGTTTAGTTCCATCTTTACCGCACACGCATCTAAAATCATAGTTGATCGCTGTCAACAGCAGCACTGCGGCTGAATCTTACCTGTATCTGCAGGAAGCTGGCAACTGTGAAGACAAGTAGTGAGCTGAGGGCGAGATAGATGGCAGCACGCAGACGCGCCCGATCACGACGCCACGTTGCCAGCTCGTCGGCATGCAGGAACCTGTTGCGGACGTGCGGCGCAAGCTCGAACACACTCGGCAGGGGGTAGAGCGACTCGTACAGGTCTTGCAACACGGCTCGTGCGATCACGTTGTCGCTCTCACGACGAGGGTCTAAATTATCGTTCAGGCAAATGAACTTCCTAGGATAAAAATTTAAAACAATAAATATGGCAAGCAATTAATCAGACACTCTACACCCTTTCAGCACTAGATCAACAGTATTTGGGGAAAATGCTAAGTTCGAGAATAAAAACAGAATACATCAATTCAATACAATAATTATTAATAATGAGAAAAAGGTATAAATGAAACCTTTACAGTTCATTTTAAAAAAAAGTGAGAAACATTTGCTGCATAAGGATGTTTTGTGCTTATATTTCAACAGTGCATATTTAAAAGTAGGTATGTATTCAGTAACTAATCCAATATTTTGCAACATATGACTGACCTTGGGTCCCTCCTGAGTTGATCCAAATGCTGCACAAGCTGAGTCAAGTTTGAGCTCAGCATTGTGAAGCTGACGTCGCGACCCGAGTCTCGAACCAGCTCGAACTGGAACCTGTGCCTGGAGCCGAATTTGTCCGACAACAGTGCGACCACAGCTGGACAATTCTTCACCAAGTCTAGGGTGACAACTGGCTGAAACACGTGCATCTTACGTAGAATTTCATCCCAATAATGAAAGTACAAAAGTTGACACAAGGCACTTAAATGTCACTTATTTTTGCTTCAAGTGTAGTAAATATAGACAAGTTTGACAGTAGGTATGTACAAGGCTACTCAAGCAAACATATCACTTTTATTTCAAATGTAATGCATAAAGGGAGTTAAAAACATAATCAGTGAAATTAGTCAATTTTGGAATCCTAAAAAGCATTTTGGACATTTCGATTGAGCATTTTCTTACTATGAAGCTACATAATGGAACACATACGTTATTCAAAGAATACAATGTAAATTCTAATAAACTAGGAAAACGCTCAGTGTAACGCGTTGATGAGCGAGCACGGGTACGTGCAAATTCTCGAACCGGAAATGCGTACACAACGCACAGAAAACATATACATCCATATGGAATTGATTATGATATCAACTTAAAAGTGTATGCTTTTCATCGAAACTTTAAAATAGCATCTAAGCACCTGGTTCATAAAGCAAATCAGAATCAATTTTCAATTGGCACTGGAAAACATTCATTTCGATACTTCATTACTGACAGATATTAAAAATGTAAATAACTTCATACGTTCTTAACTGATTGGGATGAAATTTTGTAAAATAAGAGACAATATTGGTCTTAATGATCATGCAAAATATGAGTTTGATCAGAATTATCGAAGACCGTTTTCATTTTTCAGCCTATCAGGAGATATTTATTTAAATTTTAACCAATGAATCTGAGTAACGCGTTGATGAGCGAGCACGGATACGCGCAACACCTCGAACCGAAATTCTGTCTATCGAAAATGTCATTAAAAGCCAATAATTCTAAAATTTCGCCACAGATTTGTATAGAAATCTCAAAACATTCCTAAAATATTGGTCCAAATAACCATGCAAAGCTTTAAGTTGATCAATTGAACCTTTATGATTGAACTGTTCCGTGTTAATTTTCAAAAATCACAGGATCTCCTTCAAAAAATATACCTGAGACCACTCATATGATATAAGTGTGTCTACACAATATCAGATCGACTGTTGAACGGTCATTATCAGTTTCATTTGCGTTTGAAAGTTTCTGCTCTAACTACCTTGCCTTGAACTGAAGAGTCGAAGTCGCCGTGAATTTGACAGCCAACACGCTAATAGTCCGTAAAATGTCAATAACGTTTGGATTTAAACACAGATTAGTATGAAAATTGTCAAAAATGCAGATAATGTTGGACCCAACCATCATGCGAAGTTATAAGTTGATCGTTCAATCGGTTATAGTTTAAATTTCTAAAAACACAGGAAAGATGGTTTTAAATTTTAACCAATGGGAGGATTTGGCTGAAACTTTGTTTGATTGGGTACAATGTTGGGGGTAATGACTTGTCAAAATTTCAATTTGATCAAAACAACCAATCGAAAGTTAATTTTTTTTAAATTTGAACCAATCAATGGATTTCAAAAAAATTAGGGTCTGCAACAATCAGAAATGTTACGTACATGTGTGCAAAATTTCAGCTCGATCGAAGAAAAACTCTGACCTGTATATCGTCAGTAACAGAAAAAAAAAAAAAAAAAAAAAAAAAAAAAACAGAGGTCCGTGCCAAAAGAGCCAAATGGAGACGCTCGCTTCGCTCGCTCAATTAGGATTTATGTTAACAAGTAGGTACTGAAAAGTTGATAACTGACAAAACGTTACCACATACCATCTTGGAGTCTTCGTATCTCTCGTAGGGTGGGGGTTGGATGTCGCTAGGTGGAAGGGAGACGGAACAGTTGACCAGCAATTGCTCGAAATGCTGCACTCTGTCGTGGCCAAGAGGAGTCTCATAGAGGCGAGTCAGGAGAGTGCGTAGTTCCCGATCAGACAACGTTCTTGAACAAAGTCAAAGAAAATACAACTAGATATAAGGCGAAGTAGATCCAGATTATTGCCAGATCTAAAAGTTAATAATAATAATCTTCCTCCCGGTTCCAAGAGTTAGGTCGGGGGGTGGCGAAGCCACCATTTACTAGGGCCCGGACTCCTAAGCTAGCTGGCCAGGCTTGGCTCTTCCTCTAAGTTCTTCTTCTCTACCAGTTTTTTCCACTTCTTCCAGTCTTCCCACCACCTTCCTTATCTAAAAGTTACAAGAACTAATTTCTACCTGGACAAATCAGTGTCGAATGTGTGGAATATCTCTTCAATAGGCTGATGCGTCGTCTCGCTCATGAGGAAGTAGAAGTAGGAGAAAGCAAACTGCATGTCGCGAGGATCTCGGACTCGATGAGATGACGTCGCCAGCCATTCGTCAGGGAATCTAAACAATAAGAGTTACAGAGTTCATGACATAAGCTGGACAGAGAGTAATGCAACGAGTTAACATTTGGCCAGCGCACCTGTCCTGCAGCTCCTGCATCACCTGCGTGTCCACCAGATGGGGCATGTGTGCCGGCACTTTCCGAGTCTGGAAGCCTGGAAGCAAGCACAGACTCAATTACTCAACGATCCGAGTTGCAGAATTGGGGAAACGAGTTGCTTGCTAATGATACTATAACCGAGGTGGTAATTTTATTTAAAATAGTTCCAAGTGTGGACACTTGCCATATTTGGAGTTGAACAGTTGGTTGACGTATAGTAGTGACTCAGCAAAAGTATCGAGCGACTTATAAACCTGGTTTGTGGAAAGATTCGTCGACCCAGTGAGACCTGATAATACAGAATTAATTTAATTCACATACTCAGCACTGCTTCTACCTTGTTTACTTGTCTTTGGCTACTAAAGTGACGCTTATGCACCTCAAAATTCTAGGATATAATTTCACTCGAGCAAAAGTGGCAAAGAAAAATGTTTAAAAAACTGCACTCATTCATTTCGATTGCATTTTTTATACCTACATACTTTGCTTATTATGTATTTTGCTTTTATTTTCCTTTCCGTGCAGAGAATTGTAATACATATATAAAATGAAATATACCATCAGTAACAAAATACAGCAAAATTAGTTGATCAACTTATTTGCAAATCTCCTATTAGTACTGCCTCTACTCTCTATTCGACACTAAAAGTACCTAGAGAGTGCGCTAGTAAATATAAGATGGACGCTCCCGCGAGTACAATCCCAGCGCGTGCGTACTTGTACATACAAGTCACTTAGATGTCAATCGTAACGAGTTCAGTAAAAAGTTATAAATACATTGCGAAATAACAGAAATTCATTCTTACCTCAGTGTCAACAATCAAATACAATTGGCATATTTCATTACAGCACACATTCATTCAAATTCTTGTGAAAACGAGTTGTCTATTCACCAAAAGCAGCATTTGACAGATTGCAATTGTTTGAACGATGCGTCAAGAAAAATGTGTGTTCAGAAGGCCGTGAGAAAAATAATTTGCATCTGTCAAATGGTGATTTTTGGTGAATAGACAACTCATTTTCACAAGAATTTGAATGAATGTATGCTGTAATGAAATATGCTGATTGTATTTGATTGTTGACACTAAGGTATTCATCAATTTCTGTTATTTCGCGATGTAATTATAACTTTTACTGAACTCGTTACGATTGACATCTAAGTGACTTGCCTGAACGCGCCCTGTGCGCATGTGCACATGTACTCGGGGTATAGATGTTAACTTTTTCCGCTAGGTGGCGTTTTGCAACTTTTAGTGTCGAATTATTAATTGTCCTAGAATTACCATTCATTTTGTCCTCTTCTCGCTGTTTCCGTTTTCTATCTTCATCGGGCGCTGCTAAATTAATCTCTTCTCTCATAGTTGCATCTTGAGATAGTCTCTCGGTACGAGTCTGGTTCTGTTTCGTACCTCGTAAAACATAGCTACTTTCGTTTTCTTTAAATGCAGGCTGGACGAAGTCATCCTTAATCTTAAAACCACTGCGACTAGAACTTGCGTTGGTTTTTATACTGGTAATATTTTGATCAGTATAAGTATATACTTTCTTACTACTACTACTACTACTAATAATAATAATAATACTGCTACTATTATAATGAATACTATGCATGTCTTGAGCATTTACATAAGAACTATTTATATTCCTGTTGACTTCACTAATATTATGTGAAACACTAATATTTTTGGCATCTCTATTTACTGTATTGTTGTTATTAAAATGTAAAAGACTTCTTGATTTTACGTTATTATCTCCTACATTTTTCTTTGGATTGCTTGCAGACCTAACTAGCTTCTTGGCTTGACGTTGTTTGTAAATTGCTTCATCTGCTTCATACTCGGCCTGGTTAATTCTGTCCTCATTGTTCATCACAGCAAAAGGGTCGACATCATTCTCATCATTACGCTCTCGGTTCACAATCGGTAACTCCTGCTCGATATACGGTTCTTCCTCCCCGATGTTATGCTGATAAATATGCTCCTGGCCTTTCTTTGGAAGGAATATCCTCCGGTCATCGTGGCGGAACACTTTTTTCCGTTCGTCCGGTCGATTCCTGCGACCGATTGGAACGAGATCGTCTTCCCCTTCCTCGGCGGAGTCGCGGCTGTCGCAGTCGCCGTTGTCAAAGAAACAAGCGGAGGAGTTGCAGGTTGGGTCGCACGATCCGTCGCCCACCCACGCCCAGGGACAGGCTAAGTTGCAATCCGGTACGCCCCATGACAAATACACCTGGCGACGTAGCAACAAGATGCATAGGAATAACATACAACAAAAGATTACTAGGTACTGGAAAACTGTAATTACATATTTTGATTTCCATGGAAAGTCTGAAACATTCAGCTCAGAAAAGGAGGAATAAAAACTATATATAGAGCTCTAAATAAGTGAAGACTAAACTCCTGGATAATTTTTCACTTTTTTCTTTAATTGGTTGTTGATATGGCACTACACCCCGTCTTTTTTTAAGCAATCATCACATATTTATAATAAATGAGAGGTGATGCCATTTGTGTCAAGAAGCTTCTTCCCCTGGCACACAGTGTTCAGCAACATTTAGCATTAAGATCCTACCTTCTGCCCCGCGGAATGCGTGATGAAGTCCTCCGGCCACACGTCCCGACCCAACATCACGTCGTCATTCAGATAGAGAAACTTGGGCGACAGACCGGGGATCCTGAGCACACAGAGAACCATCATGCTTCTCAGTAATATTTCATTTTGTAAGACGTCTTTATTCTTTGGCAATTTATCAATTTACGAATTGGGAGTTTTCAATATCGCCTGTGTTATGAGGATCCCTATAAACAATTTCCTTTAATTTGTGATTCAGCCCCCTAGGTGCCACTACACCGAGCCCCGGGCCCACCTGTGCAGATGTGACTCGATGGCCGCGCTGCTGAACGTCGGCAGGTGTTCTGGATTGGGGAAGATCTCCCGGTGAGTGACCAGAGTGAGTCGCGAGTTGTCCAGATCCAGCCAATGAGGAATCTGGCCGTTGGTCACCAGATACACCCTCCGGATCCACGGCGCGTGGCTGAGCGACCGGAGCGAATACCTCAGCTCCTGGAACATCGGAGCTTAACTTCAGATTGACACACAAGCCGTTTGGCAAGAGATGAACAACACTTAACTTCACATACATCAACTGTTCAAGAAGACAAGAAGACTAGTGACCTACAATCTCCAATTTATCTTTCTTTTTTAAAATTGCATTCTATAGGTGAAGGGTTGAATTTCTAGAGCTTCTAGAACAAACAAGCTCAACTGCATTGGTCTAAATACGTTGAAATAAATGGTCAGTTGTGATTGTAAAATGCCATTTCAGAACAAAAATTAAAGTTACTTCCTAAATCGAAGACAGTTATACAAAATTGGACAGTTAGTCAGTCAGATTTTTGAACTCACATCTTTGTCTTCGAATCTGGACGCAGCAAAGTCTCGAGGATGACCGACAGATGGCAGTTGAAGCAGAAGATATGCGCGGTGTATCGTAAACTTGACGCCAGCCAGATGAACAATGCGTGAGCGCTGTAAAATCAAGTAATAATAATTAGTACCTATGCAGTCGAGTGACTAACTTTTTGTATGACCTAACCCAGCTGCCTATTCTCGAGTTATGTTCGCCATGCGGAATTGTGCCACTGCACAAAGCACAATGCTAAATTAACATCGATAAAACAAAAGGTTGTCTACGTCAGCGGTCGCCAACCTTTTGGACCTCGCGGACCACTTATATGACAATTTGATATCTCGCAGACCACTTAGGCGCGTAAAATACGTATGACAGGAAATACGATTGGTGAGGGAGACAATGGGGGCCTGGGGGGAGGGCCCCCCAGCCTCAAGCGGGTCCGGGGCGCTTAGCCCCGGAAATTTTTCGTTTTCAGGAAGTCATTTGGCGCGTTTCTACGCTATTTCAGCCAACTTTTTTTTCCAGAAAAAGCGGTTAAAATGACTCTTATAGGTTTGGCATTAAAGGCATTATTATACGTATTGAAACATATCCAAATTAAGTACATTTGTATTGAATTGCCATTTTTATAAATTAAATAAATTGCATGGAGACTTAAAAGTTAACTTCCAAATTTCTCTGCGGACCACCAAAATTTTCTCGCGGACCACCAGTGGTCCGCGGACCACCGGTTGGCGACCGCTGGTCTACGTGATTTCACATCTGTCGAACATTTTTGCATGCGGTTTTGATTCGAGAACAGGCCCCCTGGATTGTAGTTTTACATTTTCCCTAGATTAAGCTGAAGTGTGTGCTCCTCAAAACTATAATGCATTGACAATGAATATTTTATTTCTACATGTGGCTGCTGCTGATGGAAACATTTTACAAATATTGCATACCCGCAGAATTGCCATGGCAACATTGGAGTCGCTGAGAGTGACAGCGACAATGCCCCTGGTGTCATGCACGAACACTTGCACATCCTCGCCGCGCAGCATCTCTCTGATCAGAGACTCCACATTGTCCACCAGGGGCGTCCCAACGAGCAGCAGAGTGTGAGGAGCTGCATACGTGCCAGGGGCATTACTGTCTGGTAACAAAAGAGCAGCTCTGATCAATTATTTCTTAGTTCAAGCTTTTGTTTACATTATGTAGTGGTTTGTCGAAAGACAAGAACTGAAAAGTACCTACTAGGTATTTTAAATCATTTTCTATGGACGAGGTCAGTGTGAAAACAGGGACTAAGGCCGGGTACGACCAACTTTGGATTAGCTAACTATTGATTGTTAGTAAGTGAATCCTATTGGCTGTGGAATTCGCGCCAACTGGATTCATTGGCTATGTGCTCACTAACTATCGACAGTTAGCTAATCCAAAGTTGGTTCTACCCGACCTTAGTTGACAATCAATCCTTGTCATTCCTTGAGGTTGATGCCATCAAATCTTTATTAGTCAGTCCATTTCTTTCAAATACTTTTTGAATACCATTGAGATACTTTGACCAAGTGTATGAGGTTCAGGTTTGTGAGATGAATTTGTTAAGTTTACCAGAAGTCCAGTGTGCATGATATAGAGCAGAGTTAGTTCCAATAATGTCCACAGGGTGCGAGCATGCTAGTGCAGCGGTCTGTGGCTCGGGAAAGCGAACCAGCGTCCAGTTCTCAGTAGCCATTTGGATGCCCTCCAAGTCCAGCGAAGATTTGACACTGCCACCCAACCACCCTCTGCAACAAAACTCCAATGTAAACATCTATCATTTGGTAGAGAACTATTAACTACCTCTCAGTTTGGTAGTTACATGGAATGGGTCCACAGCAATTAGAAGCATAAAGACCTGGTTTAGAATCCCAGAGGAGTACAGTTCGTTTTTCCTATGCTTGAACTCTCTACAGACCGAGACACCGTCAGTTGTTCTGTTAGGCCGAGAAAGACAACATTGCAAGGTGAGCACGCAATGAAGTCTTTCTCGGCCTAGCAGAACAACTGACTGTGGCTCCATCTAGTGAGAGTTCATACAGTAAAAAAACAGACTGTATCTTTCAAATTATACCAATAGGTGCCCTATTAGCCGATGATCGGTTAATAACAACTTATTAAAAACAAATCCTCTTCAAACGAATCTTTGTTTAAAGGATGCACTAGTAGTATGTCAATAATATTTATGATTAATCGTAAAATTTTGGTACACGTGTGTTCTCACCGAAATGCAGCAAAATGTGATGGCACACAATCTCGGAAATGACAGTTCTTGGAAGCGTCATCTTGCAGTTGATTGCGATACTCTCTCAAATCATTGAGCAGAACCGGATCAGAGCCATTCACCCACGTATATACAGCATCGATTGGAACATACTGACACAGCTTAGTTTGGAATGACCGCTCACCAATATTATCACTGAATGAAGTGAACATAGCATAGTACTTATCTTGGCTCCATGATACTAGTATCTGAAATAAATAAATGCGTATTGAATGTACACATTGAATGAATTAGCCTATGTCTAGCTAGAACATTAGTTTGGATTGAAAACTAGAGTCCTTCAAAAACTTCTAAATACTAGTAGGTAGCAGGGATACCACTGACCTCTCCAAATTGAATTGCAGACACTATTATCGTTGTGAATGTAGTGATAACAATTAGCAACGAATATTTATGAGAAAGAATATCGTAGGTTTGCCGTTGAATTATCTTCCATGGCTTCATACTTGTTGCAGCTCATCTTAATCAACATTTAATTACCAATTTTGAATACATTTTTAAGGTTAAGGACTCCACTGAACCACCCATTCACTGCTGTGACTGAACTGACCATTAGGTCTGTTCGTTTGCCAAAATCCAGTGCAACTTCGAGCAAGTTCGAGCAAGAGCAGGTTCAGAGCAGAGCAACATTGGATGACGTCATTTTTAGGCCCGAGCAACGTCGAGCAGCTGCTCTTTTTGGTAGCTGGCGAACGGCCATTTCTTGTTTTTAGCGCCATTTGTAAATGCATGATTACGGACATATTAATAATTACGTAAATTCTGACAGAATATCAAATATATAGTTATTAACAATATTGCTACATGGTGTTGAAACAAAACTGGTACTAAAAACACGTCGCCACATTACTATCCTTGTAATAATATTTTGTAATTCAAATCAAAATCTTCGTACTTCCCGCGCGTGCAGAACTCACTCGATCTTGCTCGGTCCAAAAAGTCCGAGCAGAAATATCGGCTCGAACTTGCTCGACCGGCTCTGATCCGACCCTGCTCGATGGCAGCCGAACGGCCACGAGCAGGCTGCTCAAAGTTGCTCGAAAACAGACGAACGGCCATCGCGTGATCGGAGCTGCTCCAAGCAGGTTCGAGCAGGGCAAACGAACAGACGTCACAGCCTTCTAGATCAAGAAGTGAGGGCGCGGCGAGAATTTGAAAGTACAAGAACTGGGTAAATGTAGAGAGCCTAGAAGGTAAATGTGCATGATTCCGCTTATAAAAAATGTACATTCTAAAAAAACGCATTGATACGCGAGCACGGAATCGGATACGCGCAACACCTTGAATTAAATCCACTAGGTGTAATAGGGTAATTCCATTTCAAAGCACATAAATCATCACGATTTTTTGCGTGACCCCTTTTGATTTTGACGAAACTTGGTAGGATTGTTCCATATACAAAATAAGCAGACAGCAGACACGTATTTTTTATTTAGGGCCTAACCAAGGAGGTTGGGCCTAACTAACACGGGGTCAGCTCTACAGCCCCAATAAATACAATTTTGGCTGAGGGTTGTTTCTATAAACAGCCATAACTTTGTAACCATATGTCGTAGGTTGATGATCTTTTTTAAGAATTGTATGTATTACACCCCCTTTCAGAAAATAATTAATTTGTATTTCTAAATTATCTTCAGGGGTGACCAAATCAAATTTTGACTTTAAAGGGCCTTTGTCCCAAATGGGCCACTTTTAAAAATCTAAAAAAATATATATTTTAAACATCATTACTATATGTATAAGTGTACCTACCTACGAAGTCGCTTAGTGGGCAGACTTCTAGTTTTGGAGCTACACGTTTTTTATTAATGCCACAATTTAAGAAATCAATAGTAGGTCTGTTATACCATGAGCCAGCCCAACGAAACCCTGTCCCTACTGCCATGGATGGTCTGAAAGTAATATTTGGTACCTCAAGGTATACCCACATTATACTTTGTCTTGTTTGACTTTTGAGCGTTGGCAGAACAATCCCCCCGGGGGGGGGGGGGGGGGGGGTCAAGTGAGCCTTTTGGGACACGTTTGATCCTATTCAATTATTAATTAACCAATACAAATATAGGATACAAATCAAACATGTAAAATATATTATTGTCATGATTTAATACAGATACTCGGAAAATAACATAAAATACCTTCTGACACACAAGAAGATTCGGTACTACTGAAGAGTCTACTTGAAAACGTATTCGTTATGTTTTCTTACAAATTACTCTAAAAATAAACACATTCTGTTCCAAAGTACTTTAACGAAATCGGTGAGAAGATTTCTCCAGAAATCTTATGTTTACTATACATAAAACATCGTAGAATGACTAGTGTCCAATATACTAATTATCCAATAACAAAACTGTGTCCTTCAAAATTCGTCAAGAAATCTCTCGTCTATCTGGTAGTATCTGAGTAAATATCTGAGGAAGTATCTATGGTAACAGACATCAATCTTGTTTATTTAGTTGGGGGACAGAAAATTCAATACGCGTTTAATCGTATTGTAAATACAGTTGTGAATGAAGGAAAAATAGCTTCAAATAAAATAAGGATACATGTCACGAAATATTACTTATTTTATTACTTATAAACTGAAAGCATCTGTCCCACAGCTAGATTTTTGTCAGCTGCGAAGTCAGATGAGATTGACTTATAATAGTGGTCCAGATCTTTTGTTGATTATCATCTCACTTCTTGCTTTCTTCAGTCCTCGCCGTCCTGGGTGAACCTCCTCCCTAGCAAGCCCTCCACCTTGACGCCCTTCAGCTGCCTCGAGATCCTCTCCAACGCCCTACTCTGCTGAATCTTCTGGGTTCTTCACTCCTCGCCCTCCTGGGTGAACCTCCTCCCTAGCAAGCCCTCCACCTTGACGCCCTTCAGCTGCCTCGAGATCCTCTCCAACGCCCTACTCTGCTGAATCTTCTGGGTTCTTCACTCCTCGCCCTCCTGGGTGAACCTCCTCCCTAGCAAGCCCTCCACCTTGACGCCCTTCAGCTGCCTCGAGATCCTCTCCAACGCCCTACTCTGCTGAATCTTCTGGGTTTCTTCAGTCCTCACCCTCATGGGTGAACCTCCTCCCTAGCAAGCCCTCCACCTTGACGCCCTTCAGCTGCCTCGAGATCCTCTCCAACGCCCTACTCTGCTGAATCTTCTGGGTTCTTCACTCCTCGCCCTCCTGGGTGAACCTCCTCCCTAGCAAGCCCTCCACCTTGACGCCCTTCAGCTGCCTCGAGATCCTCTCCAACGCCCTACTCTGCTGAATCTTCTGGGTTTCTTCAGTCCTCACCCTCATGGGTGAACCTCCTCCCTAGCAAGCCCTCCACCTTGACGCCCTTCAGCTGCCTCGAGATCCTCTCCAACGCCCTTCTCTGCTGAATCTTCTGGGTTCTTCACTCCTCGCCCTCCTGGGTGAACCTCCTCCCTAGCAAGCCCTCCACCTTGACGCCCTTCAGCTGCCTCGAGATCCTCTCCAACGCCCTGCTCGTGGTGTTCTCCTCGATCTCGCAGATGTAGTTGGTCCTGAGCGAGCAGTCCGAGCCCTCGTACATGTAGCTCTGGAGGCGGAGGACGAAGGCGAGCTTGAGACATCTGCCGTTGCCTTGGATGTTGTCGGTGGCGCTGGCGGTGGCGTTGTTGGAGGATACGGGACGGGCGCTGTTGGCCCAGATCCACAGGAGGCCCGGGTTCAGACCCCCGGTCCAGTAGTCACGGCCTGCGAGATTACACACGAGTCAGGAATCAATGCGAAACGAGAAGCACATTGAAGAAAATAATCAAGAAATAACAAAACATATCTACACGAATATCAACAAGAATAAAGGTAATCAATAAATTGTGATTTCATAAATTAAAAAATAAGAAAACTCTTTAAAATAAGAGAACTCGAAATATTTTTAAACGTTATTAAATCAATGAAAGTAACTAGGAAAACGCTCAGTGTAACGCGTTGGTGAGCGAGCACGGGGACGTGCAAATTCTCGAACAGGAAATGCGTACACAATCACAGAAAACATATACATCCATATTGAATTGAAATATGATCACACAATCAACACAACATATTATGCTTTTCATTGAAACTTGAAAATAACATCTAAGCATCCTGGTAAATATAGCAAATCAGATGCAATTCAACTGGCACTGGAAAACATTCATTTTGATACTTCATTACTGACAGATATGAAAAATGTTAATGTTGAGTTGCTGCTTCTATTTATATTTATATTATTAGAATAATTCATGAATTGCTTTTCGTGTATCTATTTATTGCAACTGTCAATTCACTGCTTGTTGGATTACATTTTAGACAACAATGAACACTTATAAAGTATTACACTTTTACCAACATAATTAGTAAAAGCAACAGTCATTACATCTTTCCCCCTTTCTTTTACAATGCATCACTTATGATTAACATATACAAATTAATCATAATTCATTACTCTTAAATCTATTCCATATAATAATCCTTGAATCGGGATGGCTTCTTTACAATTCTTCCACTCTTAGTAATAACTGCTTCAGCCTCCTTATTGTTATAAACCTGTTCCTGTTGGTCTACACCATCATTGGTATAATAGTTATTACCACTGTTGTGATCTTCAGTTGGGGTGTGTTTAATTATGAACTTACGATTCCTTTCCAATGTCTTGCCATTATCGAACAGTACCTCATATGCCCTGGGCTTACTAGCCTTGCTAGTTACTACGGCTGGGTACCATTTGTGATCATCTTTCTGAACACCGACTCTTGTTCCTGGTTCAATTTCTACCAAGTCTTTCGCTTGTCTGTCATAGTATTTCCTTTGTATTTCTTGTCTTTTATTCAATATTTCCTTTGTCGTCCTACTGTCTCTTACTTTAGGCACTAACAACCTTTGTTTGGTAGGTAACAAACCTTGTAAACGTCTAGAAAACAGTAATTGTGCTGGTGATCCTAGCTCGTCGCTTATTGCTGTGTTTCTGAATTCTAATAGACACATATAAGGATCTTTGCCATCTTTTTCTGCTTTTTTCAATATAGACTTTATCGTCTGCACGTACCTCTCAGACATACCATTGGATTGTGGATATCTTGGACTTGATGTTCTACATTTGAATCCCCATGCCTTAGCAAAACTTAGAAATTTTTCTGATGTGAATTGCTTTGCATTATCCGAGTAAAATCTCGATGGAATGCCATGACGTGCAAAGATTGATTTGACATGTTTAATAACTTCTGAACTCGTTATACCATCAAGTAATGCAATCTCTACATATTTGGAATAATAATCTACCATTAGTAAATAATCTCTGCTCTTGAAGTGAAATATATCTGCCCCAACCTTCTGCCAAGGTCCTTCTGGTACCTCATGTGGCATCAAAGTTTCCTTCTGTTGTTTCGTGTGGAAATGCATGCATATGTCACATTTCTTCACAAAGTCTTCCACATGCTTGGACAAAAATGGCCAGTACATAGATTCTCTAGCTCGGCTTTTACACTTTTCAATACCCATGTGATTGTAGTGAATCTTATGCAACATATCCTTCCTCATGGACTTAGGTATTACAATCTGCATTCCTTTGTAAATGACTTTGTCAATAACACTTAATTCGTCCTTGACTGACCAGTATGGTTTCAGATTATCATTAACATTGTCTTTGTTTTCTGGCCAACCTGCGTTTATGATTGTCATTAAGTTCTGCAGGTCTGTATCCTTAGCTGTTTCTGACATTATTTCTTCGAGAGTACCAGTGGTACTTTCTGGAATGTTGTTTGTTACCATAGCTACTTGTGCTTCTATGTCCTGTTCCATCAATTGGAAATCTTTATCATCTATTGATGCTCTAGATAGTGCATCAGCTACGTGTAGTTCCTTTCCTTTCTTATACTGCACGTCCAGGTCATATTGCTGTAGCCTGATTCTCATCCGTTGAAGCCGCATAGGACATGCCGATAAAGGTTTCTTAAAGATCGTCTCTAATGGTTTGTGATCACTCTCTACTACTGTCCGCTTACCGAAAATGTACTGATGGAACTTCTCGGCTCCGTATAGGATCGCTAATGTCTCTTTTTCTATTTGTGCGTAACCTTGTTGTGTCATGTTAAGTGCTTTGGAGGCCTATGCAACAGGTTTTCCTTCTTGCAATAGTACAGCTCCAAGTCCTTCCTTTGATGCATCAACTGATAGTGTCACTGGTTTGTCTACTTGATAGAACTGTAGTATGGGTTTACTTGTAATCAATTTCTTTAATTTTTTCATTGCCTTGTCATGTGTTGCGTCCCATACCCATTCTACATCAAGCTTTGTCAATGTACGCAATGGTTCAGTTATAGACTGCATGTTTGGCATGAACTTTGAGACGTAATTGACTAGTCCGAGAAATCTCATTACTTCCTTCCTGTTGGTTGGATTGGGATACTCCAGTATGGCTTTAACCTTCCTGTCATCCGGCTGAAGTCCCTCCTTAGAGATCTTGTGTCCTGTATAGAGAACTTCCTCTATTCTTATTTTGCATTTGTTCACATTGAATTTGATGTTTTCCTCCCTTGCCCTGTCAAGCACTTGCCTGAGCCTCCTATCATGCTCTTCTACTGTTGATCCCCATACTATTATGTCGTCCACGTACATGTCCACTCCTTCTATATCTCCTATCAGTTGCTTGAAGTTCTTTTGAAATACTTCGCTAGCTGAACAAATCCCGTACGGAAGTCTGAGGAATTGGTACCTACCAAATGGGGTAGCAAATGTACATAGGTCTTGACTTTTACTGGATATAGGAATCTGGTAAAATCCTTGATTGGCATCTAGTGTGGAAAATACTTTTGCCCCTGATAATTTACTAGCTATGCTGTCTAACGTGGGCATTTGATAGTATTCTCTTTTTATTGCCTTATTCAGATTGACAGGATCTAGACATAGTCTTAGTTTACCATTGGGTTTATGTACTATCACTAATGGATTGACCCATTCTGTCGGCTTATCAACCTTTCTGATTATGCCTTGTTCCTCTAGTCTCTGCAATTCCTGTTTCAGTTTGTCCACTACAGCAAAGGGAACTTTACGGCTACTGTGAACCGTAGGCTTGACGTTCTCATCTACTGTTATTTCATGCTCTATTTTGACACATCCTACACCCTTAAATACATCATCGTATTCATCCCATATGTCAGTTGGTATATTGTCACCTATTTTTGTATTGTCAGTCACTTGATCAATCTTCATGATGAGCTTTAGCTTCTCGCTGTCTATCCTACCAAGAATGGGTGGAGTGTGTGTTCCAGCCTTTACTACTTGAAATTCAATTCTCTTCGTATTTCCCTTCTTTGTTTCCAACTTTAGCGTGCATCTTCCTGCCACATGAAGAGGTGTGCCCCCATACAAACTAAGCTTAAGATTAGACTCTTTAAATTTGTGTTTGCCTAACTGTAAAGATTTGAATACATCTTCAGGTATTAAATTGGCTTGAGCTCCTGAATCTAACTTAAATTCTATGAATTTCTCTCTATTTACTAGTATTTTTTCATACCAGTCACCATTCTTTCTTGTCATCTTCTTCCACTGCGTGCTTTCTGCATTCATCTGTTTGCTTCTGCTTCTCTGCTTTTGCTGCTCGTGTTCTGCTTGCATCTGCTTGCTCCTGCTTCTCTGCTTTTGTTGCGTGCTTTCTGCATTCATCTGCTTGCTTCTGTTTCTCTGCTTTTGCTGCGTGCTTTCTGCATTCATCTGCTTGCTTCTGTTTCTCTGCTTTTGCTGCGTGCTTTCTGCATTCATCTGCTTGCTTCTTTTTCTCTGCTTTTGCTTCTTGCTCTCTGCTCCAACCTGCCCAATGAATCCAGCTTCGGAGTCGCATTGACTTTCCTGGTCGCTTTCGTTGTTTTCAGTCTCAGAGTCACTGCTTTCTTCTTGTATTACATGTACGTTCCGCTTCACATAGCATTGTTTTTCAAAGTGGTTGTACTTTTTACAATGTCCACACTGTACACCGAACGCTGGACATCGCCTTGGTGCATGTCTGTTTCCGCAATACACACACTTGTCTAACTTGCTGAAACTGGTGTGTTTGCCTGATTGATTGCTGTAAGCTTGTTTGCTGAATTCTTGATTGCTTGTGCTTGCTCGGTTGCTTGTTTCTTCCTTTCTTGAACTAAACTTTCTGCTGCTGCTGCTGCTCTGCTTTTTTGGAATGTAGCTTATAGTTTTGCTTACTTCAGCTAGTTCTTTCATTTGATGTTTCGTTTGCTCTGCCGCTCTGCATTTGTCGACTGCTCTTTGCAGGTCTAGCTTCGGGTCTTGTAGTAGTGCTTCACGTATGTGTTCATTTGAAATGCCTATTACAATCTTGTCTTTTATCATTTCATCTTTGAGATTGCCAAAGTTGCATGTTGCACTACGTATTTTTATGTCTGTTAAGATTCAAAAGACTCACCATTCGTTTGATTCCTCGAGAAAAACCTATGTCTCTCATAAGTGATGTTTTTTCTCGGAGTAAAATGCCTCTCAAACTTTTCTATAATGATGTTCAGTTTGTCTTTTTTTTCTCGCGTAAATACGAAGGTATTATACTCTTCTAGTGCTTCTTCTCCTATGATATGAAGTAATGTAGCACATTGTTGCTCTTCTGACCTTTCACTCAACCCGCTAGCTTTTGCATATAATTCAAAACGCTGTCTCCATTTTCTCCAATTATCCGCCATTGTTCCTGTGCCTCCATCAAGGGTCAGAGGTTTGGGCGGCTTCAAATCCATGAAATTGCTTGCTATTTTTCTTTTTTCTGGTATTTTTTCTGCTGCTTTTTCGTCAGATTCATTTACCATTTCATATTAGTTCTCTACCGACTGCGCCATGTTGAGTTGCTGCTTCTATTTCTATTTATATTATTAGAATAATTCATGGATTGCTTTTCGTGTATCTATTTATTGCAACTGTCAATGGGGTTGTTCACTGCCATTTGCTCTCACTCGCAGCGCTAGCGGCATTGGAGGTGTCTCTCTCTGATTGGTTGGTCTCTGAATTTAAGATCTCTGAATCAAACTCCCGCCAAGGTTTAAAAACCTTCCATTCCGCTAGATGCATTTTGATTGGCTCTCTCCCGGCCGATTAGAACAGCAGCACCATCTACAGTAGTTTTGCGTGAACAACCCCATTCACTGCTTGTTGGATTACATTTTAGACAACAATGAACACTTATAAAGTATTACACTTTTACCAACATAATTAGTAAAAGCAACAGTCATTACAGTTAATAAGTTCATACGTTCTTAACTGATTGGGATGAAATTTTGTAAAATAAGAGACAATGTTGGTCTTAATAATCATGCAAAATATGAGTTTGATCTGAAATATCGAAGACCGTTTTCATTTTTCAGCCTATCAGGAGATATTTATTTAAATTTTAACCAATGAATGGATTTCAAAAAAATTATGGTCTTCAAACAGAGAAGGTTGTCTCTACATGTGTGCAAAATTTCAGCTCGATCAAAGAAAAACTCTGACCTGTATAGCCAAAATATGAGTTTGATCAGAATTATCGAAGACCGTTTTCATTTTTCAGCCTATCGGGAGATATTTATTTAAATTTTAACCAATGAATGGATTTTAAAAAAATTTGGGGCCTGCAAACAGAGAAGGTTGGTTTTACATGTGTGCAAAATTTCAGATCGATAGGTGAAACGGTGCGACCTGTGTATCGTCTATTAACAGACAAAAACAAAAACAAAAAAAAATACAAAAAAAATAAAAAAAAAAAAAAAAAACAGAGGTCCGTGCCAAAAGAGCCGAAAGGAGACGCTCGCTTCGCTCCCTCAATAATTTCGACAATCACTCACAACTTTAGCTCGTAAAAGAAACGAAAATAAATATAAAAATTATAAACAAACACATTAATACCAAAAAATAAAAAATACAATTAACAAGATCTTGACATTATTTTAAAAAATATAAATTCATGCTGATTTGTTAGAAAAAAAGAATTCATACCAATCCAAAACTCAGTGATATTTCAAAATAAAACAAAATAAGAAGGAAATAGGTACACTCAAACCAATAAAAATTGGTACTCGAAAAGAAAAGGATTTGCTGCTGGTAAGGCTCCTTGACAATCAATCCTTGTTATTATCAACGAAATATGAGCTCACCTACTAGAGGTAGATGAGGAGTTAACACAGCCTACCAGGGACGACGCTAGGATTTTTATACAGGGGGGGCCTAGGTAGGGCAATAAACTTTGTAGGGGGGGGCAAACGTATTTTCACGTGTATATTTTCATATTGTGGCGTGGGGATCAGGCGCGTAGGAACTAAATTTGCAAGGTGGGTGGGGGGGAAGTATATTTTAAAATAACTTGAGCTCGACATACTAGTGTCTACGAAGACAATGGGGGGTCTGGGGGGAAGTCCCCCCAGCGCACAGCCCCGGAAAATTTTTGAATTTCAGACATCAATTTGGTGTATTTTTATGCGATTTTAACACTTTTTAAGCACAATTTTCTTGACACATAAATGTATAAAAACATAGAGAGAGAGGGGAATTGAATCAGACGGGGGTGGGGGGGGGGATTTCCCCCCATTCTCCCCCACCCCCTTCCTACGCGCCTGGTGGGGATAATTAAAAAAACCTGGTACCTTCAAAAACTTATCCCTACATTAATTTTTATGAACTGTCCTCTCACCATTTTTCGTCTCTTAGCATTTCCCAAGATTCTCCTCTTTTTCCACAGCCACCTTCACTCCATTCATCCACTTCGTTCGCGGTCTCCCTGCCTTTCTTTTCCCTCCCATTGCTGCTCTATCTGCCTTCCTTCTCGGTATCCTCTTTTATCCCATCCCTTTCAATCGACCAAACCATTTCAAATTTCAATCTCTCCTTTCCTAATTTAAACTTAAGAGTTTCCATTCCAAGATATTTCGTTATCTTTGAGCTCCTTATCTTATCCAATTTTTGTCAACCCTGCTATACTTCTTAGGAACTTCATTATGTTTGGCATACGAAAGTCGCCTATTTGCAAAACAATGTCGCAGCTGAAGTTTTATTTGATCATTTGAACAGTGAAAAAAATTGAAGAAAAGTATAACCCCACTGCCTTTCAAGATATTTATTGTCCACCTTTGGTTTGGGGGGGCACAAGGGGGGGCCGTGCTAATGTTTGGGGGGGCCGTGGCCCCCCCTTAGCGTCGTCCCTGCAGCCTACAAGGGATGAAGCCATCAAACCTTAATCAGCCAATCATTTTCTTTTCGAGTACCGATTTTTATTGGTTTGAGTGTACCAAAAAATCACAAACAGACTAAAAAAAATGTGTGCACTATAACGTTAATATTTGGTGACATGTGCACAGGTATTATAGTAAGGTCAGGGGGTTGAAGATACGTGAAACTTGTATCGTCATTTACAACGTCCTGGTAAGATTATGTCACCGATTCACTTTCAGTAGAAGGATGTAGATATTTCGTAACCAAGAAGACCCAGTATTGTGGGCTTTCCCCGCCCGTATGACTCATCGCACTAATGTCACTCTCACTACCTCGACAACATAGCAGATACCAGTTAGGCAGTTATTACCATCATTATACAACCAATCAACTCGTACTCATTAGTATATTACACTTAAATATTTATGCATTATTATAATTATTATTTAAACCCTAATCACACAATATGTCGCAAAGGTCTGCAAAACAAAGAGACCATTTTTTCAAGAATTATCAATGTTTTGTTTGTCTACAATAATCGAATTCGTAACTAACTAACTAAAATATCTAACACAATAATTATTAAAAAGTAAATACCAACTGCAATTAGTTATGTATATATCGCAAGAAAAATGAAAACTTGGTTTTTATTTGAATATTGGTATTACGAAATTATTCACAAATTTTAAAATGAAAAATAGTGAAATGAAAATAATGAGAGGTAAATCGAAGTATAGTTGGAGTGAATCAGCAGCGCGATTGTGTAACATTCACTTCCGAGTTGGACGAGTACATCTGAAAGTTGTAGTCATCCATCCAAGGTGCTGAGTGTGTAAATCACTTTTGAGATGGAGTTCAACATCTCCAGCCAAGATTTTTTGAAGCAAATTTTCATTTGTCAATAAGCATGGTATTTTGAATAAAGAATGAACTGTTTGTTTGCTCACCCCTAAACTCCTGCTGCGCGCGCAGGAAGCTGACGACGTCCTGGTTCTCCTCGATGGACTCTAGCTCGGCCAGGTTCGAGCCCAGACTCTTGCACATCGACGCCGCCGACTTCCAGTTGTACTGGCGGTGGCTGAAGTGGTAGCAGTTGCGTCCGACACGCGTGAAGTTGGCAGGACACGGCTCGTGGCCAACTGTCAAGAGAACACAAGTACGCATCATTCACGTGTTGAATTGATTATCTATTCTATTGTTGATGATTTCATCACGTTTTTATTTGTTGTTTAATTGTTCATTAATATTCCATATTTTTGGCATTCAGGCTCTTAGCAATCAAAATGTCTAAATATTTTATTAATTTTATTGGTCTTTTTAGCTCATTGAAATGAGGAGTTTGTTTTCAAAAAGCAATATGTCCAAACATTCATTTTTTTTGTTTACGATGGTTCCTAGGGCTATAAAACCATGCGGATCTGAACATGTCATTTGTTTGCTACTAAAGTCAACATATCCTGTAGTAATGAACTCGTGAATATCGACGTTTGTAACATCGGAAGGTCGTGGGTTCGAGTCCCACTCAAGGAAAATCTTTTCTTCTTGCAGTTCGTATTTAATCACAACCACCTACCCTAGGTCATAAGGGAAAGCCATATTTCTTAAAAAGACACATGTCCAAAAAGTTTTGGTATCAAAGTGCAACATGTCCAATAGTTTGCTTCAAAATGCAACATGTCCAAAATTATAAGATAAATTAGGAAAAGAGTAGAAATATATTGAAGTTACTTTTTCAGCATTCCAATTCAAGAATTTTTTGTTTGAATTTTAAAACAAACCACAATACAATCCTATTTGCAGACAATTAGTTACAAGTTTTTCGTTGTTTCTGAAAAATATTGGTGAATGGACATGTTGCTTTTTGAAAACAAACTTCTCAAATGTACTTCCTGCATTCCTGTCAGTCCTCACCCTTGTCATTGCTGCCCGCCATGACGTAGTAGATCATCTCCTCCGCCCTCCTCAGCCTCTTCTCCATGAAGTCGACGCGATACACCAGCTTCTCGATCGCCCCCAGCAGGTAGAGGTCAGTCTCGGTGACCCCCTGACCCGGGGCCGGCGACCCCTGACCTGCGCCGGGGGGTCGCGTAATCTTACCGGGCTGCATGCGGGGAGGGGCGGGGCTCATCTTCATCACCTACAATAACATTAGTTGACTGTGTGAAGAGAATTTGTATCAAAAAATACATCTTTGCACTTCTTTATCATATGGAAAATGGAAAGATGGAATGTCCTGCTGGCCCAACATAATAAATATCAATACTGTGCCAGCTATGCTTCCAACGAGACTTTATAGCTTCGTGCCAAGAGGCTCTTTGGAAATCTTCTAGGAACCCTGACTCAAAATTTGCATCTATAAATTACTGTTATGTTCAAATTCTCTTCTTGGGTTCTCATTCATCGTTTACTCGATTTGCTTTGCTTTGGTCCATGGCCAATAAATTTCAGTATAGTGTTTTAAAAAAATGTCAGGTACAGAGTTGATAATAAAATTATTATATTACCTAAATTCTTCACACGAAAACATTATACAATTATTTGAAACTTTGATACAATAATGTTGATTCTATTATTATATTACCTATTATATTATTTATATTATTATATTATATTATTATATTAAAACATATCTGTTCTTTCTTTTCATATTGTCTTTCCCCACAGATGAGCTCCCAGAGCTTTGTGGATTGTGTGATGCTTGTGTACTATGTTGTATTAAATAATAAAGGAGTTTAAAAAAAAATTAATAGACTGAAATAATTTTTTCAGGTCAAGCTTGTTTACCTGTTTGTCGATAATGAGACTTGGTTTACTATCTCCGTGTTTATTTTGGTTTGGATTTGCCAGATATGTAATGTTTGGAAAGTGTTTTACCTAATGCTAGTCTATACATTGTTCAAGTGATCTGACCTTCTTGTCCCTGGAGAGCAGTACCCAGTCCATGAGCGGCGACCACAACCCTCTGATCCCGTCCACGGCGACGTCCTCGACGTCATCGGCGTCGTCGCAGTGCGCCATTGTCAACAGACAAGCCAGGCAGCCGATCAGGAGGCTTGTGCGCAAACGCATGACTCAACACTCAATCACACATGCGCAGTGCACAATCAGAACAATATTCCACTTTTGACAATCTTTCCTTAACCAAAACGTCAAGAGCAATATTTCGGAATAACAAACAAACAATTTCTCTAAATTGTCGCCAACTCGGTCGAGTTTCGCTGGAGAAAATATTCGCGAGGACAACAATGACACTGAAAGAGCACGTGAATAATGGCGATGTGAGTTGAGAGAGTAACCCAGATCTCGTCCGTCTTCTTCCGAGCGCGGTGTGAAACAGCGACAGTGCAGTAGATCCGTCACAACACCTACTTTCTATACACATGGCCGGCGAATACGGGCCCCTCCTTTCTTGTCCATGTCAACGCGACGTAACATTGGAATGAGATTCTTCATTCATGTTTTCAAGAGTTTTTAGTCGATTTTTAGGACCGGTTTTTACTGCTCTGTTAAATCAGTTGTTAGGTCATCTAGGTTTAACATTGATTGTTGCGATGGCAATGTAGTCCTAATCAACTGTTTAAATTTAACAGAGCATTGAAAAACGTCCCTATTGTAGGTATATTTTTCCTAACTATCACATTTTGTATGCTGCCTATTGAAGAAAACAATTTGGAGTGATAGCTCATCTTGTATGTTCAATGAACACTAATGTAGTTCAATGTTCAAATTGTGAATACAAATTAGCAATATCCTTTCTAAAATTAATAATCCAGAAAGTAAAGAGTGTGATTACTTTATTGACTTTACTTTATAGAGATTCTCCGAACTGAAACCCTATTATCTGACCGTAATAATAGCTACGTACGAGTACAACGAATTGTTTCACAATTTTTATAGGTACTCGTAGTTGGACAAACTAAATTCATTTCATTTTATGTGTCTCCAACCAAGGGTTCTGTTCTAACGTTGTCCATTGACGTATCAATCTGGAGACATAGGATGAGATTATGTCATTTGATTCCTATACATACTCTGATTCATTACATTAATTTTATGTTTATGTTATTGTCTAAATTTATAAATATTTCACATCCCCATTATCTTTCTCATTTTGGCTCTTGTTTGTGAAAGTAATCAAATCACCTTCGTTTCTCGCCAGACCTTTAAAAAATTACGATAGAAGAAAGTATACCTTTAGTTTACAGATATCTGCCTAATCAGCTTTCTTCCTGAAATATATTTAAAAATGTCATTAAGAACCAATTAACCAAAATTCTATCGATATTATTCATGGTCACTAAAGAATGGAAGAAAGATATAGATTCCCGTCATGTGGAGGCGCTAATGGGTGTCACATAGAGCAGGGGCGTTGAACTTTCTCTCATGCCTTCCAATGATGACTCATATGATGAGTTTATATCATACCTATCATGCCCGCAGGATTGCATCCAAGTGGGATCTCCAATTACAATATCAAACACCTCACCTAAGCCGCTTTCACATAACACGCGTTTCGCGTTTTTTTTATTAACCCATCAAAACCACCGAAAATTTTGCCGCACGCGTTTTATTTTTAAGCCACCTTATCTCGATTGTCAGGATATATTTTCAGTACCGCGCGTGGCGAAAATGACGTCACTATACGTAAACTATAAAATAAACTATAAAATAACTGCAAAATAAGACTATAATGTTAATAATTAGTTACCTGTGCATATTATTCCATCTAATAATATCTAATAACACCCAAATTGTTACTAACAAGAATAATACATTTATATCAACATTCTGTTTTCGACGGCCTCTTCTAGGCGTTATAAAAAAAGAAAAAGACGCGAAACGCAAAACGCGAAACGCGTGTTATGTGAAACGGGTCTAAGAGAGCGTGTTTTCAATATGTGTGCATCACAGCATCAGTTACTTACGGCATGATATCTGTGGAGAATCTTCTCATCTTGCGTAACCTGGGTATTTCATGACTTCACGGTGTGGCAGCCAGAGCAATCAATTCAATAGTGATTTTCACCACACTGATTTTTGTGCGTGACAAAGGTACTAGTACTAGATTAAATCATCAGTGAGGGGGCGGGGAGAGGGGATATTACAGATTAATACACCGGATCGTACTCGACTCCATTTACAATAATGTATTGTTATTCTTGTCATTCAGTAACTACAATACCTAAATGCACAGACAAGCTATATGGTTGACCAATAAAATCCAGTCTAGTGCATCAAGTACATGGAGTAAACAATTTCTACAGTAAATTGTGTTTCGAAATGGAATCGTAACAACATATTAAAGAATGTAGTAACACAAATATCACATTAAACACATAGCGTAAAAAGCAATAAACAAATCTAAAATTAAATAAAAAAATCAGCGACAACGGTTAGGGAATAGCAATCCCATTCGATATTCGTTGACCATGGGAATAATCTGTCCAGTTATTCTCCCAGGCCAAGGAAGAGCACAATGTGTCTTCATATTTCAAATTAATAAAACAACAACAACAAGCATTGCGAATCAAAGATAAGAACATATAATATGTACACTGGCGAGCACTAATTGCCGAAGTGCTGACTCACTGTGTGGCACACGTTTGGCGCGCTCCACCAACTTGTGATGTCACTGTACACACTCTCAGGAAGTTCCGCATCGTGCAACATCGCGCACAGAGAACACATAGCAAAATTGCCAATCGTAGAGTAAGAGCGGTAATACGACTTCCACCAGAAATACTTTTCATATTCAGCTGGGTTCTTTATTAAAAAATCAAGATATTTCGCAAGTTTCCTTGGAGTTGAGTAGTCTTTCACGTCAATGTACGACATTGGAGGCGCATGAGTCTTATAATCGGCACCGCCATAGACGATAGGCACAATGCTATACGACATGTAAGTAAACAACTTCTCTGTAACATAGTCCTGACATAAAGAGTTCTCGAATGATAAGTAGAACAAGTAGTTGTCTTCCAGCATTTTCAAACACTCTTCCCCACCACGTTCTCTGGAACAAGAAAAGCTCCCACATGCCCCGTAGACGTCGACCTGTATGAACTGGGAGAGTTCATTGACGTAAGCCTGTCGCTGACTCTGTGTTCTACAATCAGACACTATCCAGGCGATAGGTTTCGTTTTGTTAGATTTTATCGAGACGTTCCCAAAGTGGGGTTCCAACCAGGTGATAGGAGTCTTGCTTGGAATTGACACATTGCTTATAATTCCATACGGCAAGTAAATATCAGAATCTCTACGATAAGTCATAGTCCAGTTGAAGAAATTAGTGAAAGAACTAAAATTGAAATTGAATCGGCCAGGTGATTCATAAAGGAAGAAAATATATCGCTGATGGGACGATCTGTGAGGTGGTATCTTGGCAACTGCATCCTCGAGACAGGCGTGGAACAGGAGGGCGTCGAAGTCCTGCACTGGCATTGGAGGCGGTCCGTCTTCCCGATCCCAAACAACACAGTTCGACACTTCGCAGTCGGCGAATGGAGCTCGTCCGATCCCATACCCGAAATGTTTTATGCTAAAGAAAGCATTCCAGTATATTATTGTTTTCACTTTTCCCTCATTTTCCCGAGTATCGTTTAACATTTTTAAGAACGATATTTGCAATTCATTAATTTGAGACCACTCATCATAGTTCCATATTTTATACATGTGTGACCACAAATCTTCCGATCTCTTCATTGCTATGCCTGTGGTTGTGAATATGAAAATGAACACGAGAGCGAATGCGGCCAGAATATATCTTCGATTTCCACTTGCAAAAAAGAATACACCTGGTTAGATGGGATAATACCTCATTCAAAAACATCTATGAATGTGAAATGATACGAGTGTTTCATTATATTACAGCATACTTGATGAGCTAAAGATTATAAACAATCTAAGCTTTGCTGTTTATTCTTTTTATCAACGCTGTTCTATATGATGGACAGTTTAGTTTCACCTCATTTTCTAATTATATCATTGTATGCCTACGTCGACCATAACAATTGGAATGCTAGGTATTTAGAAATCAACTTTTAAACCCACCTGGTTTTTTGCTTCTTCATCCTGAAGTATTCACCCAGTCGATGCAGGTAAAATGTCGCACAATTGAACTACTGCACTGCGTCAATCTTCCCTTATCTACTCTTATATCCCTAGCCTCGCCTTCTTATCTAGGATTAATTTGTGCTTAAGGGATACAATTCGCGGAAATAAGCGATACGTGATGGAGCCACTTGTGGCAAGATGTCTACAGACAGTCTGTCTACAGATTCACTTATTTGTTTTGACAGTTCGAGTTTACACGGGCAGTGAAAAAGAAGAAAAAATTTAAATTTGAAATTACTTTTGTAGCTATAAAAAACAACTAAAGCAAATATATTTATACAAATGTGTCCCTGTCATCCGTAATTTACCTAGGACCACATTAGCCACCAGAGTGCACCGTGTTTCTTGTTTTCTCGAATATTTAATCTTTTAAATTCAATAAAGCTAAAGACGTGAAACACGAAAACTCGCAGCAATTCAGAAATATACCAATGCGTTTCTCATACAAAAAGATGGACCGAGTTCACTGATCCCTTTATTCTGTGGCAACGAACAGTTATTTCTACAGAGCATGTAATTATTTCCATATTTAGACGCTATCTTTATTATCCTATCAAGTCGTAAACCACAAAATTGACGATTGCAAATATAGACTCACACACAACACAAACCAACATCCCAGCGAAGTCGATAAACAGATACCGTGTCCCCCATGGCGGCGAACTGAAAGTAGTCGAGAGGTTCGTCGGCTTCTACTACCTCCAATAAACTGCAACCTGCAACCTAGCTTTTTCCCAGACTAGAGTCTTTCAAAGTCTTTCTGTCTTCAAGTTTCAAGTAGTTTCAAGTCTTTCTGAGAGTCTGTCAAATTACTTTTTGCCTGCTTCTCAGCTCGATAAATATCCAATGCTACTGGCCTGGGAGAGTCAAATCATGCTCACACAATAATCTCGTTCTGCGGCATTGTCATGTATTCCCAGGGTCCTTGATCAAACAAAACTCTCCTTGAGTTCAGCAAACACACATGATTGCGATAGTGCAAATAATTCTGTGCCATATTGATCTTTTTTCTCCACGCCTTGTTGCATTCATGTAAAAAAAAACTTATGACGTTCAACAGTTTTGTTGTCCTTCGGAATCAAGTACTTCAGCAACATTTTAATTTTATCTCCTCTGCTTTTGTGACTTTAAACTGCCTAAATGAAGAAAATCCAACTGATTCCACCCCGATGATATGAAAAAGTATAGCACAAATTGTTGCTCTTCTGGTTCTGTATTCAAATATGTTACGCATTTTTACTTCCATTCTGCCAGGCTTCTTTAACCGTGTTTCCATTCTAAACATAACTTCTCTTGCGGTGGTAAATTCATAGTATAATTTACTGTACTGGTATAGTATTACCTACCTGGTTCCGTTTCGCGGTTGATTGGAACTCCGAGGTTGATTGGAATGGAAGTGAACAAGACAACGTCCAGATGTCAACCGACTTGATTGCTTTCAAGACTTATCTTTGATCAAGACAGACTTAACTCATTTGTTATGATACATCTTACTACCTCTAGCGACTGCCATCGAACGCAAACGTAGTATCAGTTGCATAGATTGATTGATATTAGTGAAGAGGGATGATTTGCAAGACTGGTTTTATCACTGGCTTTTATCACAACATATAGAGGCGTCTGTACATTATCATGCGTTGTGAGATGGCTGCTCTAGACCGCGGGAGTTGGAGGAATATTTTGTTTACTGGCGTCTGGAGTAGTTCCTGAAGGAGGCGCATGCTGAAGTAACTGGCAGCGAGCGTCGCCAGGACGCCGGCGAGGACGATGACGACGTTCAGGTTACGGCGGGAAGCAGGCTGGCGTGATGCGCGCCGACTCCAACGCGCCGCGCATGCTGAAGTAGCTGGCAGCGAGCGTCGCCAGGACGCCGGCGAGGACGATGACGACGCTCACGACGACGTCTACCCTGGCGCGTCGGATCCACATGGAGCCCAGGCTCCGGGAATAGTCCTCGAGGCGGACCTCGCTGGGAGTCGAACTGGCAACTTCGAGGACTGGCTTCACGATTGGCTCGTCTAAGTTGAACTTGGAGTCTTCTGAAGGGAAAATGTAATTTGTTATTTGTAAATGTAACTTTAAAAGGCTTATACCTTAACCTAAACTCTTGCTAAACTCAAGATTGTCTATTAAATGACCCTTATTTATTTTATTTTTTTTCTTTATCATTTTTACAAGTCTTAATCAAACACTTTTTCTTACCTCTATGCGTCTCGATAATAGCTAGAAATTGCAATTTAATCGGTCAGTCACAGTGTGACCGATCGGTCTGAGCGGCTTGATCGGTCAAGCTCTTATTCGTTAGAGGAATTTTGTTAAAAAATATTTAATGGTTGCCGAGTTTCAGCTCTATATATGTTCCGTATCGCCCGGAAATAATGCCGGCTGTGAACACCTTATCGTTTTCCCTCACCCTCAGGCAGTAGAACGCGAAGACGATGTTTCTCCGGGAGCTCTCGCGCCTGCATTGCCTGGAGCTTGATGTAGAAGAGCGGCGGGAAGATGAACATGAGTGGTCCAGTGAGCGCACCGCCCAGCAGACCCATGACCAGGTCGAACCTCGGCACAGTCTCTGCGATCAGCACCGACGCCAGCACCACCACCGAGCGCACCACGCACCGTCGCCAGTTGAACTCTGAGAACCAAATGTTCGTCCCAATAATATACATTTCAACCTGATTGAATTTACAGTTAATTTTTATTTTTCAACTAATGAAAGGATTTTGAAACAACTTATACCGAGAACGTTGGTAGGGTATAACAGTATGTGCATCAATTTCAAATCGATTAGTTGATCGGTTTGACCTGGGTAGTGTAGAAAAGCACAAAAGAGAAAAACAAATAGAGATGGTGTAAAAGTACCAGACTCAGAGTAAAGCTGGGCTCGTTTAACTATACCACGTTGTTTGTGTCGTACGTATAAAAGGGGATAAATTGAAGGGTGTGTGACTGAAATGTGGTAATTTGGGTTGAGGGTTTCCTAGTGTACATAGTTCAGATATCTCCGAATACACTAGACAACCAACCTCGAAGAAAATTTCAAATGAGTGTCACGCCGTCATCAAGTTCCTTGAATTCAAGGAAAACACATACAACCTTTGGGAAGAGTTAGTGTAACTGTTTACTGTTTAACTGTTTTTTAATAGAAAACCCTGTTCCAATATTGTTTGTTGACACTCTTATTTGGCGACATCTGACAACAAGAAACTTTCACCCCCTACAACCCTTCCATTTGACTCCTCCTATGGAGTTACTCCTCACCTCTGCTGATGTCCAGACGGTCCTCAATGTCCTGGAAGAGTGCCGTGCCGCCGACGACCATGGACAGACAGATCTGCATCGTGACCAGCACAATGTCGAGGTACAGCAGGCCGCCCTCTGGCAAGCCGCTCAGCAGGTTGTGCATCACCGCTGAGCCGTACTTGTGGTAGGCGATCAGTGACGTCAGCAAGAACAAGCCGCCGCTCACTGAAACGCAGGGAAGAATTAGAATATTGCAGAATGCAAGAAAATATTTCGCTTAAAATAGTGTCGACTCATGAAGAGAGAAGCGAAATGAGAGAAAAGCCTTGGAATTCCAGCGAATTTTTACGCAAAGGTAAATTAGTTCGTTTATTTAGTCAAAGGGGGCTAAATAAAGGGAACTAAAAGCATTTTTTTTTGGGGGGGGGGGGGCTTACATACCATAACCTTCCTGTTCGATTCGGTCTGGGAGCAATTTGTGCTCAATTATCAGTATAGGTATTTCACGCATCTGGTCAGAAAATCTTACTACTAAAGTATAATAGAAGTCAACTTCTTCATTTATAGAACCTAGTATACCTACACACGTTTTGTTTCATTTGTCACCTGTGAAACCTCCCACAATAGCTCTGTTCAGTTTCTTCTGGTCGTCCATGTCCACTTGAAGAGTCAGAAGTAATGGATGGATGTCGAACTGCAACAAAATGGCCAATGTGAAATTCAGTGGTTTCGACCAGTGTTGGACTGGGCCGCCGGGCAACCGGGCAATGCCCGGTGGGCCGGTTCAAAATGGGCCGATCGACCTGTAGAAAAGGGCCGGTGTCAACTTCCATAAAGTATCTCTACTTAATTCATAGTCTAGAATTACAATGTTACGTAGATCACAACCCATTAAGCACACCATCTACTTCAATTGCAAGGTATTCTTATCTTAGAGTATTGTATACTGTGGTGTGATAATGATATCGGACCTCCTCTGTCTGGGCCGCTCAAACGGTTCTTCAAGTTCGGGCCGATCCGCACAGCAATGGACTGTTTACATTGGCGGCTTATCCTTCAGCTCTATCAGCTTTCTAAAAAAATTATCCAATTGTATTGATATTTTCTGCTTCCTAAAAGATTGGCTGCGCTCGAAGATTTTTTTTGTATTAATTCAGACTCTGTATAGCAGGACCAGAAAATTCCTGGTGACTAAAGCAAAATCGAAGAAAATTTTTGGTGGGAACGGAAGGAAAATTCACAAATGAATACAATTTAATAATAATACGAACTATTTGATACCAAAACACATAGAAACTTATTTGATCATTGCTGTTCTGTTGTTTATTGCAACCTTCATAAAAGGAATTAAAAAATCGATTCATAATCCATTATCTTTTACTAGAAATTCAAAAAATTCCCTGCCATGGCTTTAAGGGGTTTGATAAAATAACAAAATTTGCAGATTATATTTTGCATGTTGTCTAAAGTTTTCCCAAGAATATTGTATATCACACGTTTTAAATTTCTTTGAAATGGATGCAAGTGCAACTTAGCTTCAAAGTCGATTATTTTGTATCAAAGACTCAAAACATGCCCTGCGGGGCCAATTGGGTTTTCTAAAAACAAATAGTTTCAGATTATATCACATTTGTCTAAAGTTTCCACAGGATACCTAATGCATATCCCAAATTTAAAATGTCTTTGAAATGGATGTCAAAATAGCTTCAAATTCGATTATTTTATATTAAAAACTCAAAAAATGCCCTGCGGGGCCAATTGGGTTCCTATAATACAAATTTCATATTTATCCCATTTGTCTAAAGTTTTCCCAAGATTATTGCATACCCCAATTTTACATTTCTTTGAAATTAATGCCAAAGGCCCAAAATAGCTTCGAAAACGATTATTTTGGATCAAAAACTCAAAAAAATCCCTGCGGGGCTAATTGGGTTTCTATAAAACATATGGTTTCAGATTATGTCACATGCGTCTAAAGTTTCCACAGAATAATACATATCAACAATTTTAAATTTCTTTGAAATTCTGTCAAAATAGCTTCAAATTCGATTCTTTTGGATCAAAAACTCAAAAAATGCCCTGCGGGGCCAATTGGGTTTCTATAACACAAATATTTTCAGATCATATCACATTTGTCTAAGGTTTCCATCAGGATAGTGCATGTTCCAAATTTTAAATTTCTTTGAAATTGATGCCAAAATAGCTTCAAATGTGATTCATTTGTATCAAAAACACAAAAAATGCCCTGCGGG
This sequence comes from Leuctra nigra, assembly GCA_934045905.1. Lineage (NCBI taxonomy): Eukaryota > Metazoa > Arthropoda > Insecta > Plecoptera > Leuctridae > Leuctra > Leuctra nigra. Next base: position 9,225,080 of record OW203764.1, on the reverse strand, counting down.
ACCATTGGGGATTTGATCAAATAAAAAAATTTGCAGATTATATTTCATTTTGTCTAAAGTTTTCCCCAGAAGATTGCATATCACACATTTTAAATTTCTTTGAAATGGATGCAAAAAACCTTCAAATTCGATTCTCTTGATCAAAAACTCAAAAAAATGCCCTGCTGGGCCTAAGACAAATAGTTACAGATTATATCAAATTTGTCTTAAGTTTCCACAGGATAATGCATATAACACATTTTAAATTCTTCAAATTCTTCAAATAGCTTCAAATTCGATTATTTTATATCAAAAATTCATAAAATGCCCTGCGGGGCTACCTGGGTCCCCCTTGTGGCGGCGCATTACCTTTATCTTACATTCATTGATCACCGATAATTTTAACCCCCACCCAAAATAAAGTTCCTACGCGCCTGCCGCTGGCGCTTGTAGCATAGTTTTGCCAAAAAAAGTTCATTCTGAAAATGGGCCGCTTTTTTACCGTGGGCCGGTTTCTAATCTGTTGCCCGGTAAGAAATTTTATCCCAGTCCGACACTGGTTTCGACACATTGATTAAACGCCGCATATACACATACGCAGTATCTAGATACTTGTATCTTAAGATACGTATCTAAGATACATTTGTATCTAGTATCTAGTACCTATTTTAAATACATAATCCAAATGTATCTGTAATGTATTTTAAATACCCATTTCTAAAGTATTTTGTATATTTTTTGAAGATTTAAAATACAAGATACATTTCTCGCGTCAGAATTTCAAAGAGAGCAGACAGCATCAAAGTTGAGTAGATGAATAGATCAAGAAAATGGTAAGTAATGGTTCCTTACAAAAATTAAAATTGAATTCAGAAAGTAAGTCAATACATTTTTAACGTTTGGATGACATGAATGAAAAATTAAAAAGTATGTTTGAGTCGTAGGTTTGAGAAAGTAAAAAATAATAAATATCTTTATGTGTATCTATTTTGAAGTATCTAAAGATACTATCTTGTATCTATACATCTCTAAAATATATCTTGTAGGTATCTTGTATTTCAGATACCCGAATTAAAAGTATCAGTATCTTATTTTTCAAATACATTAAAACTGAGTTTTGACCATGTCTGCTCGTACGCACATTATTATTTGATTTGAGAACAATCGTTTTAATTCCAAGCTTTTAGATATGGGAAACAATATGTAGATCAATGATTTCATATGTTCTTCGTCTGTAGGGGATAACATTCATGCAACTGTAATTTTGAGATGTAGACCATGATATTTAGTATCTCTATTCTATCTCTCTCTATCCAAGAGTGGAGCACGGCAAACGGAAGACTCTATTGGTTAAGATGAAGCAGACTCAAGATGAAAGTGACACAATCGATCTTTTTGACAGTGAGGCCGGGTGGTCTGGTCTTCGGAAAGTGTGGTGTCATCGATCGATATCCTATCCTTCTATTAGAAATAATAATAATAATACAAGAAATATTGAAATGTTGTACCTGGAAAGCGAGGACGCCGTAAGCCACCGCAATGGCCTCCCAACTAAACCCGGGCTCCGGAGGTTCGACGAACTCCCTCGTGTCCATCAGGATGATAGACCACGTGATCACGGCCACGGCCACCACGAGCCCACAAGACGTCACAGCCACCCATCTGGTCACAGTGAAATACACCAGTGCAATCTGACGCTCGAGTTGATACGGAGTACAGATGACGTTTGCTACTCACTTCATGTCTTTGGGGCTGCCGAGCCACATGATCGGACACAACGCCACCCCGAGGATCAACATCCAATAGCAGAAGGAGATGTTCAATCCGTCTTCCTTGAGACAAACCAGCTGCAGGAGCTGGGAGGCTGCAAATCCAAACAATCGTCAACATCGCGCTCCCATCTTCCGTTTCAATATCCGTCTCGCCGTAGTTACAGAATACACGGAGACTTCTGCTCATGCTTGTCATTAGTCCAACTACGGGCAAGTTCGGGTTGTGTAGTGGTTCTGCGTCCAGATGCCAGTTGATTGATTGATTAATTTTATATATCCTCAGAGGAATGAATTCTATAAATGAGGATGCATCAGAAGGTAGAAGAGGAAATCCGGAATCACCAGATAGCCTTCCTGGAGAAAGATACGGGGACTAAACGTCCTTTCCGAAGGACGATGTAACATTTACAACACGCGCCTCCACAACGGTCGTCAAGCGATGTCATCACACGAACCCCCAAACACCCCAGTCTCTCTGGCCCAACGGCAGCAACTAGCGCTCCAGAATTGAATAGTCACACATCCGGCTACATGATTCCGCTAAATCTGACGAGAACTGTGGTATCCCATACACCAGGAGTTGGGGTTCACGTGGAGATGACACAAGCGTAAGTCATCTCAAACTATCTAGCTACTGAGAATATTTACCGACTAGAAGGTTTGGTATCCCTCCTCCGAAGATAGTGGCATCTAGCAGCACGGTGACTAACCTTCTTACGGAAGTTCCGAAGCACAACTCCGCAATGGCAGCGTAGGGGTACCTGAAACAGTCAGAGTTGTTATGCAACTGATTCATTTGAATGAGATGTGTCATGGACGTGTCGAGAGTCGCACCTGCTCTTGTCGACGATCTCTGGATCCACTTTTAGCGCCATGAGCCAACACTTGCCCAGCATGGACGCCGTGTAGATCTGCAGACTGAACACGAGGAGCGCCACGGGGAGACCGATCCAACCTGTTGCACAAACCCATGTAGGATCTTTAACTGTTAGGTCTTAAAAGATCGTTTACCACAATATCTTCTAGTTTAGACTTTCAGTGAAAGTAAATGCTTATAAACTGATACTGATAGTGATAAAAAAAAAACAGTGGCAGAATCGAATTTTTTAATAATGTTATAAGTGCTTTGAATATTTTTAAATCTTGCATAAAGTGGATATAAACTAGAGTTTATATTATGAAAAAATAATGCTGTAATAAATTACAGGCCTTGAAGGAAAGTAGGATAAAAAAAATACTGCTGTCAGTGAAACGACGTATACAAACCATAATTTTGGTGATCTCACCTTGACAAATACAATTGCTGGTAATAGTATATGTGCCTCAAGAGACTCACCGCAGTTAATGATTGGTCGAGGCAGCGCCACTACCGGGAAAACACCGAACAAGTCGATGATACAGAGTGCGGCCAGCAACCAAGATAGTCTCGGAGTAAGAACTGCCGCCACCAGAGGCGTCCGTTCTTCGCCGTCCATTCTGGAACAGTCAGGAATAAAGTCACAGAAGGCCATTATCATACGGCACACTTCCACACATTCACAGTTCACAGAAGAATACAATATGATACCACATTTAGCATGAGCAGACACACGCTCTGCTCAAGGTGTCTATAGAAGTTAGCAACCAACTTCTATAGACACACTCTAAATATGATTGAGTGGAAATCGCTCAAAAATGAGTTAAATCCACTAAAAAATGATACGATTATGGTGCACTTTCGTGCACTTTCCATCCTTTTCGAGTGGATTTCACTCTTTCAAATTTAGCGTGCACCTTGCGCTCTCCTGAATATTTCAATCTAAGCCTAGTTTATACACGAATGAATGAAGCGAACTGCGAAATTGAGGCTAAAGTATACGTATTATTAGAACCGGTTTTATTTTTCCTTGAATGAATGAACTATAGGTACCTAATTATTAAATTAAATTAATTGAATGAAACATTGAACCGTGTAAACTATAGGCTTTACTCTTTTGTAACAATAATTGAGCGAGCGAAGCGAGCGTCTCCTTTTGGCTCTTTTGGCACGGACCTCTGTTTTTTTTTTTTTTTTTTTTTCTGTTACTGACGATATACAGGTCAGAGTTTTTCTTCGATCGAGCTGAAATTTTGCACACATGTACGTAACATTTCTGATTGTTGCAGACCCTAATTTTTTTTAAATCCCCTGATTGGTTCAAATTTAAAAAAAATTATCTTTCGATTGGTTGGTTCGATCAATTTGAAATTTAGCAAAGTCATTGCAACTAACATTGTACCCAATCATAATAAATTTCAGCCAAATCCTCCCATTGGTTCAAATTTGAAATCATTTTTCCTGTGATTTTTGAATTTTAAACTAGAACCGATTGACCGACCAACTAAAAACTTTGCATGGTCATTGGTACCAACATTTAAGGTATTTTTGCCAATTTTCAGTCAAATCTGTAGTTATTTTCAAAAGTTTTTGTAATTTTAGGGACATTTTGCGTGTTGGCTGTCAAATTCACGGCGACTTCGAATCTTCAGTTCAAGGCAAGGTAGTTAGAGCAGAAAGTTTCAAACGAAATGATACTAATCAACAGATTGATCTGATCTAGTGGAGCGGTCGCTCCACCCAGCCAAGTCGTACTATACACTCACAGTCACTCAACATACCGTAAATGCCTAATAAACTGAGGAGCAGACCAAACACTTTTACTGTAAGCAACAACATGGCATTTTCGGCCTACTGGATCTCAAAATTGGTAAATCTCACATTGTTGCGAAATATCTTAATTTCGAGCTATGGCCCACCCCACTACATATACCAAATTTGGGAACAATAGGTTATGCCATTTGCGCGCTAGAGGACCGAGAAAACAGTGAAATTACACCACTTTCTGATTCTGAAGATGATGATGATTCTGATATCACGAAACGTCGCTATCACCGCCACAGCCTAAACGGCTGAACCGATCGACCTGAAATTTTTACCACATGTGCACTTTTGGCGTCTGAGGTGCCTTTTTATAAAACCAACCGGAAGCCGCCATTTTGAAACCGGAAGTGACGTCATAACTCAAAAACGTCTGGACCGATTAGAACGAAATTAGCGCCATTTGATTTAGATGGTCATCTATATGAAGTATCAATAAAAAAAATATTATTTTCTTATTTTCTAAACCGGAAGTGACGTCATAAATACGCAATATTTAACTTATTTCAACAAATTATACTTAAAATACGTACATAATTAACTTACATTGTAACATAGACAATACAATTTATATATTCAAGGTAGCAGTGTTCTCGGCCGCCATTCCTGAAACCGGAAGTGACGTCATATATCTAAAACGCCTGTACCGATTGCAACTGAACTAGCTCCTGCGTATTCATTCTGCTATTTATTTGAAAAATCAATTGTGAAAAAAGAATAAATAAATTAATGGTACCGGAAATGGCGGCAGGAACCACTAAATGAAACCGGAAGTGACGTCATATATTACAAACGGCATGACCGATTTTACGGAAATATAGGGATTAGGAATTCAGATGGTCGTTCATGAAGGTATCAACTAGATAAAACTAGATTGTTTTCTTATTACCTATACCGGAATTCGGCCGCTATTTCAAAACCGGAAGTGACGTCATGTATCGAAAACGGCTGGATCGATTATAACGAAACTTAAGCTATTCTTCTTGGATAATCATTTTCATCTTATACCAAACGCAACTTTTCATAGTAACCAAATCGGTTGAGGCGTATTTTTTTAAAGAAATTAGTCCCTGCTCGGACATGTGCTACAAGCTGTATGAATAAACTAACAAAAGAAGTGATATCCCAGAAAAAACACTCCGTGTAAAAATACCAGCCAAGTCTCTTTAACTATAAAAAAAATAGAAGAAATCTAAAAATTCAGCACTGAAAAGGAGTGATATCAAAAAAGGAGCCAAGTCAACGAATTTTCCAAATTTTAATCGTACCATTGAAATAAAAATATCAACCCCCGAGAAATACTTAAAAAAAGGACTTGGCGCATCGTTTTTTGAAAGACATTTTTCTATTCTTAAGCTTATGCCACTCACATACTACGTAGTTCAGAAATGCCTAGAAAAATTGGGACAAAACTTTCAAATTAAATATTGAACATTCTGTAAAATATTTTAAATTTAAATATAAGTACGCAAAGAAACATAGCATTGTCTTACAAGCAATAAATACAGAACAGTTGTGTTTGTGATTGGTAGGTACCTATAGTTTTGTGGGTACATCAACATACCTACTACAGCATTATACTTTGAACCTTCTCGCCGTGTAATTAATTGCTATTAATTAACATTTTATACCAAAAAAATTCATAAATTACATAACGTATTACTTTAGATAAAAATCTAGTCAGTAATTATTTGAGCAGCATGGCTCAGTGCACTAGTCACTTATACAAATCTCATTGACGGCCTTCTTGTAATGAGCGCTTTCGCTATTTCCCTCAGTCACGATATTGAGAAGTATGATTGATTAATATGACCCTAGAAATAGTGGCAATAACGAATAGACTAGGCCGCTTCCGTTTATTCGTTATTCGTTTATCCGTTTATTTCCTCTGAATATTGACAAAATACCAAAACTGCCAGTAGGTAAGAGTACTAGTTATATTAAAACGTAGTATGATTCGTCGATAATGAATGTGATATACTCAGGAAAATATACTTGTAGAGTTCTTCCTATACTTTTAGGATAGAAAAGTGTCTTTAAAAAAACGATGCGCCAAGTCCTTTTTTTAAGTATTTCTCGGGGGTTGATATTTTTATTTCAATGGTACGATTAAAATTTGGAAAATTCGTTGACTTGGCTCCTTTTTTGATATCACTCCTTTTCAGTGCTGAATTTTTAGATTTCTTCTATTTTTTTTTATAGTTAAAGAGACTTGGCTGGTATTTTTACACGGAGTGTTTTTTCTGGGATATTGTGTACACTGCACACTAATATCATACCCATAAAAAACACTCCGTGTAAAAATACCAGCCAAGTCTCTTCAATTAAAAAAAAATAGAAGAAATCTAAAAATTCAGCACTGAAAAGTAGTGATATCAAAAAATTTGCCAAGTCAAAACTTTTCTAAAAATACTTGGCACATCGTTCATATAAATAGTATAGAAGTAGGCAGGAAATGAAATGTACTCATCTACACATGTCCTAAAAAAACGATGCGCCAAGTATTTTTTGAAAAGTTTTGACTTGGCAAATTTTTTGATATCACTACTTTTCAGTGCTGAATTTTTAGATTTCTTCTATTTTTTTTTAATTGAAGAGACTTGGCTGGTATTTTTACACGGAGTGTTTTTTATGGGGATATCACTCCTTTTTTCAGTTTATTATTACAACTTGTAACATATTGTGGCACCAAAGATTATAATTCTTTTAAAAAATAAGATTTTGTGATTTGGTTGCTAAGAAAAGTTGTGCTTGTTACTGTGTTAATGCTATAAATAATATGTTACAAAGTATAGCAAAAGTTTCGTTCCAATCGGTCCAGCCGTTCTCGAGTTACGGCATCACTTCCGGTTTTCAAAATGGCGGTTGACATCACTGCCACCTAAAATTTGTATCTATAAATGTTATGTAACATTATAAGCCTTCTGAATATGTAGTTATTGATATAAGAGATGATTTTAGTCAGATTTGTCATTTTTATGACGTCATTTCCGGTTTAGGTTATAGAACATTTCTTCTTTCACTATTGATATTCCATATAGATGACCTTCTAAATCGAATGGCGCTAATTTCGTTCTAATCGGTCCAGCCGGTTTTGATATATGACGTCACTTCCGGTTTAAAAATGGCGGCACAAAAAATTTATAAGAACAAAGGTATCATCAGACGCCAAAAGTGCACATGTGGTAAAAATTTCAGATCGATCGGTTTAGCCGTTTAGGCTGTGGCCCTGTCAACAATGTTTCCTGATATCTGAATCATCATCATCATCATCATCAGATAGCTTTAAGAAGGGGTATAATTTCACTGTTTTCATGGCCCTCTAGCTCGCAAATGGCAAAACCTGTTGTTCCCAAATTTGGTATATGGGGTGGGGTGGGCCATAGCTCGAAATTAAGACATTTCACAACAATGTGAGATTTTCCAATTTTGAGATCCAGTAGGCCGAAAATGCCATGTTGTTGCTTACAGTAAAAGTGTTTGGTCTGCTCCTCAGTTTATTAGGCATTTACGGTATGTTGAGTGAGTGTGAGTGTACAGTACGACTTGGCTGGGTGGAGCGACCACTCCACTAGATGATTTGAGTGGTCCCAGGTATATTTTTTTTAAAGAGGTCCTGTGATTTTTGAATATAATCATGGAACAGTTCAATCATAAAGGTTGATAAGAACATTTTAGGAATATATATAGATTTTTATTCAAGTCTGACGAAATTCAAGAATTATTGGCTTTTAATGATATTTTCGATAGACAGAATTTCGGTTCGAGGTGTTCCGCGTATCCGTGCTCGCTCATCAACGCGTTACTCAGAGCGTTTTCCTAGTTATATTATAATATGTTACAAATTGGTTTGCTAAATTTTAAACAGTTGATTAGGACTATATTGCTATGGCAACCAATGACATTCCTGTTAGCCGAGTATTGAAAAACTGGCTCTTACTCATATTTTACATAATTTCTTCAATCCAGAACTAAGCAAAAGTTCGATTTTAATTGCAGATATACTTCAAGTATTACTAACGAATCTAATATAAAACGCATTTTCGTAATCTCGAATCTGGATGCTGTAGAGATCTTATCTCGCGTGACGTCACACGTGTTTCTCTTATCGTGAGAAGAAGACTTGATCGTCACTCGTATCGTAGTTCAACTGTTTCATAGTTCTCTTCCAGATCGTGGCTTCATAGTCAGGCAAATAATTGCCGCAGTTTGCAACGAATGTCAATCATTTGAGTTCAAAAAACTGATAAACTTCACCTTCAAAAGAAACTTATCTGTTTTGAGGACCAATTGTAAATATTCGTATTCGTGTCGTGACTAGATTTTGCAGCGTAAATTTATTGAAGCAATTCACTTTCGCACTAAAATCAAACTACATTGTCCCTCCCAAGAACATTAACTTAATAAACACGTTTCTACTGTTTATAAGAAAACCAACAAATCTGCGTTACGTAACTATAGACCGCTTTTGAGGTGGACCTTACATTGCAAAACACCTGATCGTTCAAGGTTTCATTGTGACGATTTGGAGTCCGCTGACCAACTTGACAGAGTATCAAGTTATTTATTGTTATCGCCCGTCTTAGGTATCATAGGTACTTCGAGACGGGATAAAAACAAAGAATCTCTACTGAAGTCGGTCAAGATCTGTGATTTTATTATTATTCCTTAAAAATGGGTTAGTATCATATTTCACCATCATGCAATTGACATTTAGTATATATACTTTTAAATAAGACATTCTACTAAAATACACCCTTCCTTCCATTCGTGTTACGTATAGTGACATTCTATTTTGTAAGCTCACTCTAGCTGTAACATTTTGTGATTTAATCGGACATAATAATATCACTTCACATTATTTATGTAAGCTCCCAAAAATATTTTTTTCCGTAAACAATTCAAATTTTCGTAAACTTCCGATCAATAGACAACATCATAAATTATCTAGTTAGCTCTGCTTTTCAAAAAATTTCATATGCAGTACCGTGATCCAAGTATCTATTATGGTTTTTCAACAATGGATCATAACCATAATAGATACTTGGATCACGGTACTGCATATGAAATTTTTTGAAAAGCAGAGCTAACTAGATAATTTATTATGAATATGCAAATTTGTTACCGTCCTCTCACCGGTTAGTCTGTTAAAAAAGATTTTGCAATTTTTATATTAGGTAAGTACCTAAGTGTGTATTTATAATATTTTATGCTGCATTACATTGGTGGCAGATATTTAAATGTTAAGAGAGCATACAAAGCTCAGGGAATCATAGAAAAGGGGGCTTTAAAACCAATGTTTAGCTTGTCAAACATGTCAAACATATATCAAACATGCCGTTTTAATGCTTTGCAAAGCATTTTTCGCTGCACTAAACTAATTAGGTAATTTTAAATTTTCAGTACAAAATACTGAAGAACAAACCACACCCATTATAAACATGCAAAATGAATGGAGATATTATGCTCATGTCAGTATCGATTTAAAAAAGTCAAAATATATTCTCAAATTCAGATTGAAATTCCATTTAAATGCAATATTAACGAATACGTAGCATTTCAACGGATTGTGGTAGACATAAAATACAATCAAATGTAATTAATTAATTCTGCGCCTACCACACATGTAGAAAGCCGGAAGTCCTTTATACTCTATTTTCCGTTAGTCACTTTTCTAAGCTTTTGGAATGATGATTCATATACTGTATAATTCTCTATCTATTGCCATTTGACTGATGTCGACAAATACAGATATATTGAGAACGAAGCTTCCAGCCTTCTACCTCTGAGGTACAGATTTGAGATTTTATGCTCACCTATAACTAACGGTCTTTGTAGTCTGTGTTTCTTTCTTGTGCCGGTGTCGTATCAGCTTCCATCCTGTTTGATATCCATTGAAACATTAATGTGATGTTGCAGAACATCAGGTTTTTACTCTCTCAAACACAGCGTCTATAACCATATTATAATTGACTAAAATTACACCTAATATGAATAATCACTAATCAGTCAGAATATATTCCCATAGAATCGCCAATATGTCATACTGTATGCTGAAACCACGAGTGACTATGAAAGAACTGGAAGGTAATTCTGAGCCAACTCTCACTATATGTATTTGATCTCGATGAAGCCATAGAATATCAGAGGCTTGGAATTTGAGCCGGTGTTGGATGACAAAGAGGGGGAGTTGTCTGTTTACGTCATGACTATCTTTCACCACAAAGTGAAGGAAATTGGTTGATTGATGGATTTCGAGTTCTGTAATCACTTGCCAACATTAGGATCCAAACCTTTACGAGCTAGAGAGTAGAATAGTCCTGCTGAAATACAATGATATGATCGCCAAATCTATACCCACTTTCTGAAACAGATGTCACCACTGTACCTACTCTTATGACATTATCTGTGTATTTTTTTGTTTGTTTATGCTTTTACAGCAGTGCCCTGGTCAGACCGTTCAACAACTTTTTGTTTGTTTGTTTGTTTCGTTTGGATGGCCCCACTTAATAAAAGTATTTCGGCCAGTTTCGATTTCAATTTGATCTTGAATTTCACTCAATACGACCATTCAATTAGAATTAGATGGTAGATAATACATGTGATAGATTAGTTAAAATTAGAGTTGCACTAAAAGACTAATATTTTAGCCGATGCTAATAGATTTCGGTAAGTAATAATAACTAGCTGTCTGAGCACATTGTGGATCAATGGCGATGAATCTCCACGCTAACCACGACCTCCCGGGAACGTGGCAGCACGAAGACTTTCAACAACTTTAGTACCATGAAGTAGAGAGCCATATGCTACCATGAAGTACACAAGGATTTTTATCCACATAAACCATAGTGAGTATAAATGTCTGGTTTCACTACAATGTGTCTGAGCTAAGCCACCCGATTGGCTAGCGTTGAAGCGGGCATAAACACTCTGTGCAAAACGAGCTGCCAAATCTCCTTAGAAATATAAGTGACTTTTAAACATTAAGAATTGAGCGAGCAGTAATATCAAAAAAGGGGTAAAGTCTACACAACAATGAAAAAATAATAGAACCAAATATAAAAAATAAGTATCGAAAATGCAAAGCTCTTTTTTATTGCATTTGGAATAGAAAATTTTAATTTCTGTGAACATTTTACTTCTAATCTATATGTACTATTGTTTTATAATTCGATGCAACAAGTGAACGTGTTGATTTGTCCAATAATTTGATACTAATAACTACAATTTTCAGTGTTACATTTCTAGATGTATGATTATTCATTAAGGGCAGAGACTTGCACTGGTTTTACACGCAGTGATGATTTCAGACATTTTCAGAAGGGTGGGCAATCCAAATTGTAGGGGGGGCACAACAAATATACATATAAAATAGAATGTAAATAAGGGCTTCTTTAATCTGACAAGGAAAAATGGGTCAATCTGGTCCCGGCAAATCAATATGAATGTGAGCCCTAAATGATGGGAATGCAAAACAACCCACCTACCTTCAGCGTTTGGTATGTAGGGTTGCCATAAGCAGGCGCGTAGGAACTAAATTTGCAAGGGGGGGGAATAATATTGTAAAATAACTTGAGCCGGATATACTAGTGTCCACGAAGACAATGGGGGGTCTGGGGGGAGGCCCCGGAAATTTTTTGAATTTTAGACATCAATTTGGTGCATTTCTACGTGATTTTAACACTTTTTAAGCAATTTTTTTTCTTGACACATAAATGTATAAGAACATAGGAAGGGTAAATGAATCAGAAGGGGGGGGGGGGGATTTTCCCCCCATTCCCCCCCCCCCCCCCCCTTCCTACGCGCCTGGCCATAAGCCATGATTCGAAAAAGAGGACATCAGATCTAGAGAAGGAAAGTGTATGTGTGCTATCCAAAAACGATATTCTGGGGAAAACACTTTGCTCACGACACCAATGCGGGTCCGGGCCGCACAGGCCCGGGAAAAATTTGGATTTAAAAAATTTATTTGTGCTATTTCTATGCGTTTTGGAATAATAATTTTCAGAGATTTTGATTACGTAAATCTGGTATTTCCACAATTATGGTCATTTTTCTAACAGCATCTAGAAGTGAATTATCATTAAATTTCCATAATTTTGGGCCCCTCAGCAACATGCGGGTTTGGGGCCGCACAGGCCCGGGAAAATTTTGAATTTCAAAAATGAAAGTCATTTCTGTGCGTTTTGGACTATAAAATTCGGAGAAAATAATTCATTTTAATTCATTACTAATTTAAAAATGGATTTTTTTTTACAAATATTTAACAACAAATTATAAAACCCGGACATTTCGTCAAATTCCTAAAAAGCCGCCCGGACAAAAAAAGACACCCAAAAAAGAGGACATGTCCGGGTAAAACCGGACGAATGGCAACCCTCAAGCGACAGGAGTATAGGTAGTCCAACATTCTCATAACATTCTATCCTTAGTTCATGTTCATATCAATATAATTTGATGATATATTTGATAACTTTTTGACAGAAACATCTATAGAGTTACCTAGAGATCATATTTTCACAATTTACTTTACATTAGTTTTAATTTAATTTAATTTAATTTTAATTTTAATTTTATTATTTATTTATTTTTATTCTAATCCTATATCCTTCCAAGGGGGGGCACTTATGACTCCAAGGGGGGGCTTTGCCCCCCCTTGGGTATGCCTGGAATCATCACTGTTTACACGTGGTCTTTTTATTCAATATAATATATATTTTTATAGACAGCCTTCAACCAATTGATTTATATTATATAATAATGGTGAACTATGCACTTCATTCAGTATCTAATTCAAGCAATATCATTTCATACAAGACAAGAGGAAAGGTCATCAGTTTATCGTGTGGCTCAGCGGTCAGATCGAGTTTAACTTCTATTATGAAAATAACAATCGTAGTAGAAGCTTTAAAACATATTTTTTTGTAAACCATTGAAGTATACTTTAATACAAAAATAAACAAATACATTTGACTTAATAGTGTTTATTTCACATTGAATTCAGAGCAAACAACTTCCATTAAAAATCTTGTAAATGTTTATTTGTTCCAACAAACAAGTGATAATAATACAATGTCTATGGACACATACCTTCTCACTCTACTGTCTCCTAGTGCCTAGAACCACAATCTTCTTCTGCGCCTCCATGTGTCCTGCTAATGCAACGTGCGTCGCCCTACACGACACCGTCAACTCACTCTCTCTCCTCTTCAGCACAACAGTCAGCGTCTGCTTCTGACTCTGCTCGTCCCAAGGCCACGACCACGTGTCTGCCGGCACGTCGGCGACCTGCGGGCTGTGGGCGATGTCGTAGACGTCGTCGCCGAGGTGCCACGTGATGTTGGCCGCTGGACGGGCGCCGGTCACGTGACACATGGCGGACAGCGTCTTCCCGCGCTTGTAGGAGGCGCGGGCGACGCTCATCTCGATGCGGCTCGGCGGCTCTGAGAGATTAGAGAGGGTCAACTGCTGCATTATTCCATTTCGCGAGGGGACGGGAATGAATCTACACAAAAGGCTCAATTTCTTGGGAAAATTAAGCAATTTTACGATGTGCTGAATGTTTTCGTCGATTTTGAGGCTGCACTGCACTTTTAATTATTATGATTCTTCTTACCTCTATGATTCTATGGTCCGTTTCAGACCTAGAGACACTCCTTGTTCTCACTTACATTGGACCTGACCCTATCGTAAAAACGTAAAAGTATCAAAACAAACCTCAGCTGTGGAATGCTTTCTGTATGCTTAATGCTTAAAGTCTTAATAGGTGGTGATTTTAATATCGATTATAGCAAAAAGTATTTTTACACCAAGAAATTAGAAGAAATGTTGAAAGAGCTTAATATGGTACAACTAGTTGACGAATTCACAAGAATAGCGGTCACTAAAGATGTTAAAAACAATTCAACCATCACGTCTAGAACTTTAATCGACTACATTATCTGCAATTCCTATGATAAACATTTATTCGAGATAATAATGCAAGATAATATCATTTCTGATCACAGATTGATTGGTGTCTCCATAAAGGGACAATCCCAAAAATGGCTTAAGACAACCACTAGTAGAAAGAAAAATATAACAATATGGAACTATAATAGTATTTATGAATCCATAGCTAGTCGCGACCTATTCCGTTCTGAACTTTATGAGTGCAATTGGGACTTAAGACATAGATAACAGAAGTACTACAAATAACTACACTGACATTATGATAGAATCTTTCATTGAAAACCTTAACCGCACACTCATACAGAATGGGGTCAAAAGAAATGTATGCATTAAGGAAAAATATTCCAATAATGGCTGGTTTGACAACGATATTAGACGGGCTCAATATGATAGAAATAAGCTATACAAAAAAGCTCGAATTACGGACTTAAGTGCTGATTGGGAAAATTACAAAAGTGCTCGTAACAAAGTTGTTAGCCTAACCAGAGATAAAAAGCAGGATTATTACGCTAATAAAATATTGGAGAAAAGAGGACAGCCTAAGGAAATTTGGAAAATCCTAAAGTCGTTTTATAAAACTAAGCAATCTTGTGATGTCAACCAACAACACTTCAATAATAGAAAAATTGTTGGTGATCTGAATATTGCTCAACATTTTAACAACTACTTTATCAATAGTGTTAGTGACATTGTAAAGGGGATTGATGGACAAGGAAATATTGACCATTTTATGTTAAATATTATGTTAAATAAGAATCAGTCTACATTAGATACATTTGAATTGGTCACTCCCGGACAAGTTGAAACAGTTTTATTGAAACTTAAAAATTGTTCACCCGGAGAAGATGGAATTTCCAAAAAAATACTGGAGTTGGTCCTTACCGTACCCAAGATAAGCATGTTCTTCGTTGACATGATTAATAGTTCTCTTGAAAGCGGCAAATACCCTGATAGATTAAAATCAGCCGTTATTACGCCTATTCCGAAAGTCCAGAGTGCCATAGACGGTGAAAACTTTCGGCCAATTAGCACCCTCCACATTGTTGACAAGGTTTTTGAGGCCATAGTTAAGGATCAACTTCTCAAATTTATTGATGAAAATGACATTCTTATTAAGGAACAATCCGGTTTCACTTTCAGAAGCCTCCATGGATGTGAAACGGCCGTTCAATTCATTATAGATGACCTCAAGACTAAAATATTAAACCAGGAATACACTAGGGCTATGTTTATAGATTTAAAACGTGCCTTCGATACCATCGATCGTAATATTCTCATTATGAAACTGCATAGATACGGTTTTCGTGGCACTGTATTAACATGGTTAATGTCTTATTTGGAAAATAGAACCCAGTGTGTGACAATTAATGGTATGCAGTCTGAACAACTGGACAATTCGCTTGGTGTCCCTCAGGGGTCTATTTTAGGACCACTACTATTTATCCTATATATTAATGACATAGGGCACATCTTTAAGCATAGTACCATACATTTATACGCGGATGACGCCCTGCTCATTACCAGTGGCATTGATCCTCAACTAGTACACACAAATACGTCTGAAGACATCAAGACTCTTGAGCAATGGCTGATTTCTAATAAACTCAAACTTAATGTTCCCAAAACAAAAAGTATGGTAATTTGTTGTAATAAAGTTAGATCTAAATTCAAAACGTTTGCCAATTTCCAATTTAAAATTGACAACACACTAGTTGAAAATGTATCTGAATTTAAATATTTAGGAATTATTCTTGATGAGAATCTGACCTTTAACAAACATGGCCAATATATTATTAGGAAAGTTACAAAAAAAGTTGGCCTATTTCAAAGAAAATGCTCTAATTTGCCGATAATGAGTAAAATACACATTTCGTCGGGTAATTGTTTACCCAGAAAAAACACTCCGTGTAAAAATACCAGCCAAGTCTCTTTAACTATAAAAAAAATAGAAGAAATCTAAAAATTCAGCACTGAAAAGGAGTGATATCAAAAAAGGAGCCAAGTCAACGAATTTTCCAAATTTTAATCGTACCATTGAAATAAAAATATCAACCCCCGAGAAATACTTAAAAAAAGGACTTGGCGCATCGTTTTTTTAAAGACACTTTTCTATCCTAAAAGTATAGGAAGAACTCTACAAGTATATTTTCCTGAGTATATCACATTCATTATCGACGAATCATACTACGTTTTAATATAACTAGTACTCTTACCTACTGGCAGTTTTGGTATTTTGTCAATATTCAGAGGAAATAAACGGATAAACGAATAACGAATAAACGGAAGCGGCCTAGTCTATTCGTTATTGCCACTATTTCTAGGGTCATATTAATCAATCATACTTCTCAATATCGTGACTGAGGGAAATAGCGAAAGCGCTCATTACAAGAAGGCCGTCAATGAGATTTGTATAAGTGACTAGTGCACTGAGCCATGCTGCTCAAATAATTACTGACTAGATTTTTATCTAAAGTAATACGTTATGTAATTTATGAATTTTTTTGGTATAAAATGTTAATTAATAGCAATTAATTACACGGCGAGAAGGTTCAAAGTATAATGCTGTAGTAGGTATGTTGATGTACCCACAAAACTATAGGTACCTACCAATCACAAACACAACTGTTCTGTATTTATTGCTTGTAAGACAATGCTATGTTTCTTTGCGTACTTATATTTAAATTTAAAATATTTTACAGAATGTTCAATATTTAATTTGAAAGTTTTGTCCCAATTTTTCTAGGCATTTCTGAACTACGTAGTATGTGAGTGGCATAAGCTTAAGAATAGAAAAATGTCTTTCAAAAAACGATGCGCCAAGTCCTTTTTTTAAGTATTTCTCGGGGGTTGATATTTTTATTTCAATGGTACGATTAAAATTTGGAAAATTCGTTGACTTGGCTCCTTTTTTGATATCACTCCTTTTCAGTGCTGAATTTTTAGATTTCTTCTATTTTTTTTTATAGTTAAAGAGACTTGGCTGGTATTTTTACACGGAGTGTTTTTTCTGGGATATCACTTCTTTTGTTAGTTTATTCATACAGCTTGTAGCACATGTCCGAGCAGGGACTAATTTCTTTAAAAAAATACGCCTCAACCGATTTGGTTACTATGAAAAGTTGCGTTTGGTATAAGATGAAAATGATTATCCAAGAAGAATAGCTTAAGTTTCGTTATAATCGATCCAGCCGTTTTCGATACATGACGTCACTTCCGGTTTTGAAATAGCGGCCGAATTCCGGTATAGGTAATAAGAAAACAATCTAGTTTTATCTAGTTGATACCTTCATGAACGACCATCTGAATTCCTAATCCCTATATTTCCGTAAAATCGGTCATGCAGTTTGTAATATATGACGTCACTTCCGGTTTCATTTAGTGGTTCCTGCCGCCATTTCCGGTACCATTAATTTATTTATTCATTTTTCACAATTGATTTTTCAAATAAATAGCAGAATGAATACGCAGGAGCTAGTTCAGTTGCAATCGGTACAGGCGTTTTAGATATATGACGTCACTTCCGGTTTCAGGAATGGCGGCCGAGAACACTGCTACCTTGAATATATAAATTGTATTGTCTATGTTACAATGTAAGTTAATTATGTACGTATTTTAAGTATAATTTGTTGAAATAAGTTAAATATTGCGTATTTATGACGTCACTTCCGGTTTAGAAAATAAGAAAATAATATTTTTTTTATTGATACTTCATATAGATGACCATCTAAATCGAATGGCGCTAATTTCGTTCTAATCGGTCCAGACGTTTTTGAGTTATGACGTCACTTCCGGTTTCAAAATGGCGGCTTCCGGTTGGTTTTATAAAAAGGCACCTCAGACGCCAAAAGTGCACATGTGGTAAAAATTTCAGGTCGATCGGTTCAGCCGTTTAGGCTGTGGCGGTGATAGCGACGTTTCGTGATATCATCAGAATCATCATCATCTTCAGAATCAGAAAGTGGTGTAATTTCACTGTTTTCTCGGTCCTCTAGCGCGCAAATGGCATAACCTATTGTTCCCAAATTTGGTATATGTAGTGGGGTGGGCCATAGCTCGAAATTAAGATATTTCGCAACAATGTGAGATTTACCAATTTTGAGATCCAGTAGGCCGAAAATGCCATGTTGTTGCTTACAGTAAAAGTGTTTGGTCTGCTCCTCAGTTTATTAGGCATTTACGGTATGTTGAGTGACTGTGAGTGTATAGTACGACTTGGCTGGGTGGAGCGACCGCTCCACTAGATTTGTTGCATACGCCCATTTCCTGATTTTTCAGGGGAGCTGCCTAAAGATAAATTTAGTAATATCTCTGAACATAGTTATCTGTAGGTCGGCGGAATCTTATTATGATTGTAAAACATGTCAGAGGTAATTATGGAATGGTGTATTAGTGTCATTTGTCTCTTGTTTTTCATAAATATTGCAATTAAGTTTGGATATGGGACACAGGTTCGCACATTTACCAACTATGACTATCTCGAGTGTCCCATATCCAAATTATTTAGCTATAAAACCACCGTACAGTGGCTATACAGTTCATTTTTTACTAAAATATTATACTGTCTACTGTTTCTTTAATTAATAATCAAAATAAATTATAAAATAAATTATAAATAAAATAAATTGTAAATTATTTTTGTTACATTTAAAACGGTTAAAACTGTTTCGAAGAATGTCAGAACAAAATTATCTTAATTATAAACAATTAATTAGACATGTGACATTATAAATTGAACCTTGGCGATAGTGTTTCTGGCGTTCCTAGTTTTGCTTCGCGAGTCACGTGACCAAATGAACACATTCTATTGGCTTGCCGAGGATATGGGACAAGCTAACAATTAAAATATTTGCATTGCCGAGGATATGCAACAAATAAACATTAAGAAAACCAATGTCCTTGTAATTTTCTGCACTGTTTTCAGCGGATATATGACAAGTAAGTACTCGGGAATATGTAGATGCATCTAACTCCAAAAGTGAAAAAACCGGATATGCAACAAATAAACAATTACACGACGATTTGCCAGGCAATAATTACGCCACATTTCGATTATTGCAGTTCGATATTATTCCTATTAAATCAAAACCATATCAATAAACTACAGAAACTTCAAAATAAAATCATGAGATCTATATTATGGGTAAACAGACGCACCTCAATTGTTAAAATGTGTGAAACCTTATGCTGGATCACAGTAAAACAAAGAATAGTTCTCAACACCCTTTCATTTATATTCAAAATCAGTCGTGGAATTGGACCTTCGTACCTTACAGAGAAATTCTTGAATGTCTCCCATGTTCACAATACAAGGCAGGTAAATGATCTGCTCGTTAAAAGATCATCATCTACGTTCGGGAACAACTCGCTATTTTCAATGGGAGCTAAACTATATAATAAATTACCTATAAATGTTAGAAACTCAGACAATATTAAAATATTCAGACGCGATTGCTTAAAAGCTATTCGTAATCCTAACATCTGGAAAGTAGACCACGCTGCTGGTATAAATAGTTTCTGGTATATACCATAATCATGACATCTTTTATCCCTGCTCCTTTATTTAAAATTTACTAATTTAATAAATTGTATAATAATATTTATTAAAATCTCAATTATTAATCTCTGTAATTCTGTTAATGATATTTTTAGAAATACAAGTATATCTATCTAGAAATAGAACAGAACTGATTTAACTAAATTAAATTAAATTACTGTTTATTTACTTAGTTTGTTATCTAATATAAATTAATTTATTCTATTTCTGTAATTGTATTAGTGTGAAAATGTATGTAATGTAACATGTACAATAGCTGTAAAGCTAAATAAATGGATACTACTATTCGATCCAAAAAAAATATCAGCTCTGCCGCAGAGCCAATAGACCCTCAAATGTGTCTACATTTTCACCCACTCAAGGTCCATTTCTTTGGAACGAATTTTACAACCCTTAGAGGGCTAAGAGTAACAAGGTTGTAAACGACATCGAACAAGGGACGGATAATAAATGGTTGAGGATACAATGAGAGCAAATGACTTTACGATACATTATAAACGAGAACAATGAGTGTCTCTAGGTCTGAGACGGACCATAGTTTACGATAGACCATGTCAATAAGCATAATATTGTTGTTCTATCAGATTTCCCTGCAATCTGGTAAAATGTAAGACGATGTCAGCCGTCCAATATGAATTTGACCTTGGTCCCCAACGTTAGAACGGGACGGCGCGCTTTGCAAATGCATCGATGAGAGAGTTTCACAAAGATAATAACAAAAAAGCGTTAGTCAATGACAGTAAGTTGTAAAAACTGCAATAGTATATGAAACATCGTCAAGATAAGATAAGATATTTCGCAAAACAGAGATATTAAAACTGATCACTTACTTGCAACAATGATGTTGGCTGTCCTTGCAGTGTCTCCTTGTTCCTTGGAATCGCCAAGACACCACCACGGCCCGTTGTCTCTGTCCGTGACGTTGTCGGTTTGGACACCACAGTCTCCGGCGTCCAGCCCTGCGCCCTGGTATCTGTAGTCCGCGGTGTCGAGGGGCTGCGCTTGTTTGAAGAGTGTCAGGGGCTCTCGTGGTCGATGTGGAGGCAACACCGAGCACGTGGACAGTGGTGACGAGCTCTTGCACGTCACGGTGAGACGACCTCCAGGCAGGACGACGTCCTCGCGGGGATTTATGTCCATGTGGAACGGAGTGTTGCCGATGATTCCTGCAAGACAAGCAAAGTCATCCTTGTTATTAAGTCCGATGTCTCCATGCTTAAAGCCATCGCCAAAGTAAACCTCTCTACTTGTGATTTTAATACAGGAGGCCTATTCTAGAAAGTTTTTCCGAACTCCATGCTGATGGAATCCGACTCACGGTCATAAATTTACATTTGCATGGAATTGGGCTCATTTAGAGTAAGAGACAACGCGAATGCAGTCTGTACCGTGGCGCTGTGACATGCTGTGGTACGATGGCGAAGCTTATTTCTAATCATGCATTCAGTCTACTGACATGGTATTTGAAGGTGTAGGTACTCACTGGATGCTTGTACCGATGTATCAGCGTACTTCCAACCACCTGTAGCAGTGCGAGCTCGACAAGCCACGAGGAACTGCACGTACCACACCTCCGTCAACTCCACGCCGCAGTGCCCGCTGTGCAGCCCATTGCCATGGTAACTGGCGTTGTACACCTCCCAATCATCGCCGGGGTACTTCTGGGACACCACCTGCACACATTGACACATGTCAAGATGTGCGTTCTATTGGTCCTGAGGATATGACATCTGTTGGTGGTTTATATATTAATTAATTTGTACAATAATATACCTGTTGTTGTTAAGCGCCTAACTCAGCTTATATAGAGCAGTGGACTAATAGCATGCTCATAAACACCAACCTTCTTTCTACATTTTCAACGTGTATTTTTCATAATCTATTCATCTTCAATGTAAGATGGTGAATTCAAGCTTTAATATTGCAGCAATTATAAGTACATTTATTGCATCTTTATTTATTGTCTTTTTGATCAGTACAAGCTGGATATAAGACAATCAGAAGAAAAACAGTAAACAGTCACGATATACTTATACATATATTTACTCTAACTACACTTCAACAAGGTATTAATTTATACCCAATTCTATAAAATTATATCTGTACATGAGCAAAAATAAAATGAGTATCTATCAGAGATATAAATGCCGTTTTCTACACAGACAATATTATTATTGAAATTAATGAGAGTGAATAATATAATGAACAACATTATAGTAGTATCGGTAGTATAATTATTAATTAGCAACTGCTCCTTTCTCTAGAACATTGAAGTTTAATTTAGCTCAAGAGTTCACCAGTGTCCATTATTGGGTTAACTCATGGTAGGAACATAATGTACACTGGCGAGCACTATCTAATGTCTATGATCTAATTGGCGAAGTGTTGGCTCATTGTGTGGCACACGTTTGGCGCGCTCCACCAACTTGTGATGTCACTGTACACACTCTCAGGAAGTTCTGCATCGTGCAACATCGCGCACAGAGAACACATAGAATTCTTGCCAATCGTAGAGTAAGAGCGGTAATACGACTTCCACCAGAAATACTTTTCATACTCAGCTGGGTTCTTTATTAAAAAATCAAGATATTTCGCAAGTTTCCTTGGAGTTGAGTAGTCTTTCACGTCAATGTACGACATTGGAGGCGCATGAGTCTTATAATCGGCACCGCCATAGACGATAGGCACAATGTTATAAGACATGTAAGTAAACAACTTCTCTGTAACATAGTCCTGACATAAAGAGTTCTCGAATGATAAGTAGAACAAGTAGTTGTCTTCCAGCATTTTCAAACACTCTTCCCCACCACGTTCTCTGGAACAAGAAAAGCTCCCACATGCCCCGTAGACGTCGACCTGTATGAACTGGGAGAGTTCATTGACGTAAGCCTGTCGCTGACTCTGTGTTCTACAATCAGACACTATCCAGGCGATAGGTTTCGTTTTGTTAGATTTTATCGAGACGTTTCCAAAGTGGGGTTCCAACCAAGTGATAGGAGTCTTGCTTGGAATTGACACATTGCTTATAAATCCATACGGCGAGTAAATATCAGAATCTCTACGATAAGTCATAGTCCAGTTGAAGGCCAGTTGATCAGCTAACGAATTAAAATTGAAATAAAGTCGGCCAGGTGATTCATAAAGGAAGAAAATATATCGCTGATGGGAAGATCTGTGAGGTGGTATCTTGGCAACTGCATCCTCCAGGAAGCCGTGGAACAGGAGGGCGTCGAAGTCCTGCACTGGCATTGGAGGCGGTCCGTCTTCCCGATCCCAAACAACACAGTTCGACACTTCGCAGTCGGCGAATGGAGCTCGTCCGATCCCATACCCAAAATGTTTTATTCTGAAGAAAGCATTCCAGTATATTATTGTTTTCACTTTTCCCTCATTTTCCCGTGTTTCGTTTAACATATTTAAGAAAGATATTTGCAATTCATCAATTTGAGACCACTCAGATCTCCATATTTTATACATGTGTGACCACAAATCTTCCGATCTCTTCATTGCTATGCCTGTGGTTGTGAATATGAAGATGAACACGAGAGCGAATGCGGCCAGAAAATATCTTCAAAATCCACATGCAAAAAAAAATATACTGGTTAGATTTGAAAGTACTTCATTCAAAAGCATCTATGAATGTGACATGCTATGAGACATTATACAGTATTACAGCATTTTCCTGATGATTCATGTAAAATATATACCTACACTAAAGATTATAAAATAAACTACGATTAACTGTGCATTCTACTATAAAAGCTATTATGATCGACAGTTTACTTTTCTCTCGTCTTCTAGGTAATAGAACAATCATCATTGTGTGCCTGCGTACTGTAATCAACTGTAATGTAACCCACCTCGTATGTTGCTTATCCATGCTGCATCAAGATCAACCCATTCCATGCAAGGTAGAATGTCAACTAATTGAACTAGAGCATCAAACTTCCCTTATCTAGCCTTATCAAACCTCGGCTTATCTCCATATACATTTAGGTAGTCTGGTTTGATAAAGGGAAATCAGAGTTTTATTTTTTAAATTCAATACAGATGAGAATAGTGAAACATGATAACTCACAGGAAAAAATTATATTTGCATAAAATAAAATTGTCAGAGTTATAATTCCTTTATTCTGTGGCAATTCCATATTAAAGACGCTATCCTTACCTATCGTAAAGCTGCATTGTCGAATGCAAAGACTCTGACAAACAGCCAAATCAACGTGAGCTTTCTCCAAGACTGAAGTCCATCAACGGATACCTCGTGGCGTCCCCTATGACGGCGAACTGACAGGAGGCGAGAGGTTCGTCGGATACTACAACTACCTCCACTAAACAACCTACCCGGGAGCTATTTCCCAGACTGAAGTCCATCAACGGATACCTCGTGGCGTCTCCTATGACGGCGTACTAACAGGAGGTGAGAGGTTCGTCGGCTACTACAACTACCTCCACTAACAACCTATCCGGGAGCTATTTCCCAGACTGAAGTCCATCAACGGATACCTCGTGGCGTCCCCTATGACGGCGTGCTGACAGGAGGTGAGAGGTTCGTCGGCTACTACAACTACCTCCACTAAACAACCTACCCGGGAGCTATTTCCCAGACTGAAGTCCATCAACGGATACCTCGTGGCGTACCCTATGACGGCGTACTGACAGTATGTGAGAGGTTCGTCGGCTACTACAACTACCTCCACTAAACAACCTACCCGGGAGCTATTTCCCAGACTGAAGTCCATCAACGGATACCTCGTGGCGTACCCTATGACGGCGTACTGACAGGAGGTGAGAGGTTCGTCGGCTACTACAACTACCTCCACTAACAACCTACCCGAGAGCTATTTCCCAGACTGAAGTCCATCAACGGATACCTCGTGGCGTCCCCTATGACGGCGAACTGACAGGAGGTGAGAGGTTCGTCGGCTTGACACAGGATCGTCACAGCGGCGTCGTCGTTCAGCTGGATCGGCTCCTCAGTATGTGACATCACCAGACTCCAAGCATCCGCATCTGTTGAGATTTCAGTGTTCAAAGCAAGACAAAGATCTTTTATTTGTTATTTTTTTTATTCTTGATAATTTAAATTTCGTACTGTATGCTATCGTTCACGTGCGTGAAGTTGGCACCCCCCATGAAAGCAATCGATCTAAAATTCTCCAGATATTTAGTGCTGATTTAGTGCTAATTAGTGCCGTTAATTTTAGATTTAGTGCTGCAACCCCTGGGAAGTAATTAGCGTTTGAGTGTGGAGGGTGCCAACTTCACGGTCCAGCACCCCCCATGAAAGCAATCGATCTGAAATTCTCCAGATATTTAGTGCTGATTTAGTGCTAATTAGTGCCGTTGATTTTGGATTTAGTGCTGCAACCCCTGGGAAGTAATTAGCGTTTGTGTGTGGGGGGTGTTAACTTCACGGCACAGCATCCCCCATGAAAGCAATCAATCTGAAATTCACCAGATATTTAGTGCTGATTTAGTGCTAATTAGTGCCGTTGATTTTGGATTTAGTGCTGCAACCCCTGGGAAGTAATTAACGTTTGAGAGTGGGGGGTGCAGTACCCCGCGTGAAAGCAATTTATCTGAAATTCTCCAGATATTTAGTGCTGATTTAGTGCTAATTAGTGCCGTTAATTTCAGATTTAGTGGTGCAACCCCTGGGAAGCAATCGAGCACTAAATTAGCACTAAATCAGCACTAAATATCTGGAGAATTTCAGATCGATTGCTTTCATGGGGGATGCTGTGCCGTGAAGTTAACACCCCCCACACTCAAACGCTAATTACTTCCCAGGGGTTGCAGCACTAAATCGGCCAATCTTACCTCTATGCCTATACTGCAACCAATGTTGTGAGAAGGTCCTTTTCACAATTTGTTCCCATACAACAATTCATATTTCATTGGGAATGCTACAGACTTGCAAGCTTATAACTTTCCAAAAAGTGTTATCTGCTAATTGCGTAGGTACGATCTTTTGTACATACATTTTAAAATACGCATTATATTTCTTTTTGAATCTAGTCGATGTGTTTCATTGTCTTCGTTATGAATAGGCGAAGTCAAAAGCGTCACTTCAACTTTTGCTATTGCATTGCAACAATCTAAAAACTAATCATTACATAGTAGATTTTAATCCTCGATCAATAGGGGTGAATGTGGCCAGATTAAAAATAAAGTTGTTAAAACATATTTGAAGTTGATGACTCATGGAGGAGTCACCTTTTCGTACCAGAGTGTCACTTCTTGACCCGTGTTACATAATCACAAATTCTTCTTCTTGGCAATCGCACAGATAACCTCTGAATGATAGCGAGGAAAATAATATTGAACTTCGACAAAACCTCCTATACAATAATCGGCCTAATGTTAGTTTTCAATTAATTAATTAATTAATTTTTAATTATCTAATATCTGAATTAATTATTTTGTTTAGATGGCAACTGAAGAGCAGCAAATGCGTTATTCACATATTATAACAAAGTCTACAATCGATAACTTCTCTAAAATGTCTAACCAATGATTTTCAACTATTTGCAGGAATAGATAGTTTAAAATTTCAGTTTTGTATAGGTACGGTCAAAGATAATTAAGTACGGTGATGTTTTTCAAAATTTAGAAGTTTTGATTTCTCAATAAATAGTTTTAGGTTAAGTAGGTTAAATAGGTTAAATAGGTTTAAATTGGTTAAACCTATTGGTATCAGCCAAGAAATCTGTCGGACT
Source organism: Leuctra nigra (assembly GCA_934045905.1). Lineage (NCBI taxonomy): Eukaryota > Metazoa > Arthropoda > Insecta > Plecoptera > Leuctridae > Leuctra > Leuctra nigra. The sequence goes on along the minus strand of OW203764.1, from coordinate 9,198,425 downwards.
CTGGAATTGATGTTTACAGTTTATGTGTGCCACTTCCAAATTCAGCTTGATCGAGAATAGGGGGTAAAAGCAGTGTCGGGAGATCAAAATATTATTTTGTCATATTACATTTTACACAACATTTGAACCATTCAAATTCATTATTTTCAGTGTAAAAAGTAATTTATACGAGCTGTTTTTAGAGTCAAGTCAACCTAAAATCGCCAATCAACAAATCCAATATCTATGTCCTCACTCAACTATAACGTTTGAAAATCGAAATTATAAACCTCTCTATTTTTAAGCAAGCAGCAGCTTACGTCATATTTACAAATAATTACAATTTATATTTTACTATGATTATATAAATGTTACATTGTAAATAATATGAATGGTTGAAAAGATATGATGATCACTCAACACCAGATTCTATCACTTACCTTTTAGCAGGAGCGCTAGGAAAACTGTCAACACTCCAACATACATCATAGCGGTCGGAAAGCACTTGACTAAATGATTGGAGCTATGACTGACCCTCCACCAATCTGTCTTTGATTCGCTCCATTAACATGCTGCCTTGTCTTGGTATCATCCATCAACAATTTTTTTTTAATGTTTTTCATTTATTTAATAACAGCTTAGGAATCACTTACAGATATTATCTTAACAATAACACGAGTCAGTTACAAATTCCAGTGGCTGCTAGTCGACTAATGGTTATGGTAATTACATGGTATAATGTTAAATTGATTAACATACAAGCTAAAAATACAAGGGTTAATATGTAATATACAATGAATGAGGTCACATGATAGTTATTGATGTACAGGAGAAAAAATGTAAATAAGAAAAGAAAAAAGAAATAGAAAATGTGAGCTAAGTTAGGATAAGATATTAAGTTGTAAATTATGTTGGGCTAAACAGCAGAGTTGATAACGGCATTAAACATGTTTAGTTTGGGGGGCAAGACATCCATGAGATCTTTAGGAAGATTGTTCCACAGACAGACGGGTAGTTTGGCCCAGGAAGGAGTGTCGTCCCGTGTCCGAGTTGAAGCGAGGAATGAAGATCTTCAGTAGATGATCGCTTCTTCCCTGGTACGTTGCCGGAGTGATGAGTTTCGCTACATCTTCCCAGGCAGGGATGCCGGTCATGGTCTTGAAGAGACATCTGAGGGCAGCTCGGGATCTTCGCCGGTGAAGCAATTCCCAATTGAGTTTTGCTTTAGTCTTGCTGACGCTAAGACATGGTCGATTCAGCTCTTTTGACCATCGGCGGTGATTGTCCAACAACATAGCGGGCCGCTTTGTTTTGGATGGATTCTAATGCATATTTCATATTCTCAGTGTGGGGGTTCCAAACGGCACTGCAGTACTCCAGCAGGGGACAATAACAATCTAAAAAACTCAACTGTGGTTGTATCTTTGCTGTGTTTCAGTTTCAAGGCATTATTTTTCTAGTTGCGTGAATCATTCTGAATTTCTGGGCCTTTATCTAATCGCTGACGGTCATAAACGGAAGAGGGTTAGAATTGCAGTGATTGCTAAGATGCAGTTTACCGTGGACAGCACGCTGACGCAACTTGAGCCTAACTTCATTAGTACTATTATAAATCCATGAATGATGATTGATGTTTACAGTAAAACATCGTTCGCGGGGCGCCAAGAGGGCGCCAACCCAACGTTCAACGTTTCAATGTTTCAACGTTTTAGTTTTACGACTATTTCATTTTTTCCGAGTCCCAATCTCGGCCCTTTGAAGTAATGTACTTAATCATTTAAATTTGCTGGTTTTTAGTTGCAAGATGTGGCTGGAAGAACGCCCTGATAGCAGTCCTCGCAGTCCGTTGTTATCTTTTTGTCAAATAAATTAACATGTATACTTACTTACTTAATCAGTGGTTAATTTGTAGGTACTAGAAAATCCAAGTGGTTACATAATTTGTAAAAAATATAAGTAAGGTGGAGCCGATCGATTATCTGGGTAAACGCATTATACCGTAAGAAAACAATAGGGTTATTTATTACACCGAACACTAAATCCTTAATTTCTAAAAAAACACCCTGCGGGTCGAGTTTTTTGTTGTTGATATTTCAGCAGTTTTAAATTGTTTAAATTCTAAAAAACGTCTGGCGGAGCAACAATTGGAGGGTTGTCATTCAGTTGTGCATTTTGAACCCCAGAAACACATTTAAATTGTTTAAATTCTAAAAACGCCCTCCTGGGGCTAGAACTTGGGGTTTCGCCCCCTATACACCACCTGGAGTTTGCAGAATTATTTTTCAAAAGTTTTGATTTGTATTTGCTAACCGGCTGTCTTAAACTTGCTTGTCATTTTATTTAATTTAAATCTTTTGTACCTAATAAAAAAAAATAATAAAACAAATAGAAAGGAATAAAGATATTATTTTTCTAGAAGGGCAATAAAATCCCTTTTGGCCCATGAAAGATAATATACTAAATTCTTTTTAATACTCAAATTTTAAGTGCCATAAGCCATAACATTAAATAAATACCAACTGCAATGTGAAAAGATTTTCCTCGAGTGGGACATATTTACAGAAATCATATTTCACCATAACATTATTTCAATTAAATTAAAATAAATGGAATTGTTTACTATTCAAGACTCAAAACGCAAGATCTTATATCCTTGCTCAAGATGCCGTATCTTTGCTTTGCTCAAAACGGAAAGAAGAAATAAGAATAAGAATCTGGCAACACTGCGTCCCGTGACCCAGAGTGTAATGTGTATGACAGTAATCGTTTTCTGATGTTATTTATTCATAATTTTTGCTACTGTGAAACATGATTATAACGTTTGCCTAGAATTTTAATTTCTTCTTCATGTATTCAGATTAAGAAGAAATAAGATATCGTGATAAACGTGATATTTGCTTGTACTCTCAAAATATAGGTTAAGTTGACGCTATTTGTTTGACGTCTGTCATCTCATTTACAACTAAGTGCTATTTGTCTTTGCTGTTAAGTCTACCTGCCTTTTGGTATGCTATGCCATTACATATGATTTAAATTCAGTTATACATAGTAGCTATATCAATGCGATATGTCTCGATACAACCGTGAGCCGGAACAACCAGGTATGTAGACTACGTTCTACCTACCTACCTACCTACCTAGATATCCTACGTAGGTAATACTACTACTAGGTATCTGTAGTACCTAGTTTAGTTACCTACCTACTAAATAACAGTACTTGTGCCTACCTAAGTAGATTATCAATTCTATATTTTCTCCTTACAGTGTTTTCATTCATGGATGGAGTATCTGTGAAAATCAGTGAACAGTACAAGCCTCCAAGAAAAGTTGGTTTACCTCACGGTTACCAACATCGTATGTCAGCTGAAACGACTAACGTTGAGGTAGATATAGGTTGAATCTGCATGGTTTAATGAGTGCTTATTTTGACAATTCTTTAAAAAGATCTAATTGCCATCATCTTTTGCAGTATGACTTCACTCTTGAGAAAAGTATTCTTCAGAATGTTGGCGAGTGGCGAAGATTACGCAAAGAAGCTGTAGAACGTCGAAAAGAGCGAGTCCAAGTTGAAGACGAAATAGAAAAGCAAGCTAAACTTCCTTCCGAATCACCAACCAATCAAATTGAATCCGCTGTATCCCCGTCCAATGCTGTGAGTGCTACTAATACTGCTACTCTCACCAGTCCAGCTGTTCCTAGTTTTACACCACACAACACCTCCATATTAACACCGATGCAAATAGCTCAGCCGACGCGGCAAGTGCGAGCCTCGCAGATTTCTCATTTCAACTTGTCTGATTTTGAAGCCGACACATCGAGTCCTTTTGATAACATGGAACTTAAAACTATCAATGAAATGGAAGTTTTAGCTCACGTTCTCCAGCCTTTATCAAATTCACCTGACTCTAAGATAACTGGTAGTTGTTACTCGGGAGTAACTGCCCAAAGCTGTGATATTGTAGAGAACAGAATGAAGAATGAGGAAAATGCTGAGAGACGTGATGTGATGGGTTATGCAATTTACAATTCTATTCATCAAGATCAAAATTTATATCACTATTCATCCAAAAATACTTCTCAGCAATCGTACAACTCAGCGGGAGATGTAACGATTTCAGAACGTCATGAATTACCTATTGAAAACCTTAATAGAATATCCATTAATAATCCTAATCAGTCTGCATATTGTCCAAATAGGTATACTCAATCCCATTCCATTCCCATAAAAGCGTTCTCGGAGCAATCGTCGTACCGCCAAGCTGAAGATTTCTCGCCACGGGTTCACAGTAGTTATAATTTTGCTCCTGTGTGTGACGTGGGAGATACTGAACACAAATCATTTCCGCCGTCCAACCAGGGCTTGGACAAGACTCATTCGACCAGCGTTCCGGATATGGTACAAGAGTTGGAGAAGGAACTGCGAATTCGAAGCCAAAGCCACAATATCGCGACAACGAGACCCAACAGCTATGGCTCCTCTGGCCTAGAGGTATTATTTGTTTTTTACCCTTTTTGTGCTTTTATTACATTGCAGTATTGATTTTGTCATTAGATGTGTGTGTGTGTGTGTGTGTGTCATATCAGGTCATACCAAAGAGTAGGGAAGATAATCCATTGAAATGGGAGAAATTCGAAGTGTGAATCCTAATATAATAATTAGTGTATCAAATTTCTATTTTTTGTATTATTGATGTTCATTTCTTACATTGTTGCTCGAATTCTTGTTGGACACTTTCAGTTTCAGATAATTTTAACCCCCCCCCCCCCCCACAAAAAAAGACCCACAGATGCTATTCTTTCCACGTGTGGATAGTTAAAATTGTCTTGAAATCTATTAGTGGAAGTTAACAACCTTATGCACACACACATCAGATACCAGAATTTTCATTGTCAATATTCTCTGAAATGTTTAAAATGTACCTACAGGGGAAATATGTGATATACCTAGCAGATCGCTTAATATCGCTATCATTTAATTTTTATAACTAAACATGCTTTAGCCCACTCTTGATATACCCTGTCGCTTTAAAAACTCTAGAATTGGAGCCCCTGGCCGACACTGGAGAGTCCCCAGCATGCTCCGACATCCGCTAAGCATCCGACAACCGGAGCGGCTCATTTACCCCCAACGTCCACACTCTCAAACCCATACTACGATCTGCCTTCGAACGAGAGGAGAGTCGCTCAGCATGTCGGTGAGATGGGATTCTCACAAGCGAGAGCTGCTAGGGCCTGCCAGGTGTTCGGAGCGGATGAGAGGAAGGTGGGGATGGATTCTCAAACACCAGTTGCTTATTGTTCACATAGACATTTTCAATTTTATGTTTTAGCATTTTTAGCATAAAGTTTTAGTTTTGAGAACAATCTTACCTATACATTTATTTCTTACCAAATTGGGATGCTACCTAAATACCATAAATTAGTAGATTAGTTAATTATACTACTTTATTGATTATTTTTTATACCTAATCTCTTTAAATATCAGATTAAATTTGATATGCTGGCATAAGTTTGCTGAAACGTTCTTTGTGTTTATTAAATGTTGAACAGAACAAACGGCATTATTTTAAAATTTTTAAGCAATGTTTGACGTTTGTTATGGTAACATACAGTTCGATTTTCCTATGTCTGAATTCTGAGCACAGCGCATTCTGTGCGCTGATCGTCGTTTTTCTGCTAGGCCGAGAAAGACTACGTTGCAAGGTGAGCGCGCAATGAAGTCTGTCTCGGCCTAACAGAACAACTGATGGTGGCTCCGTCTGGTGAGAAGTTCAGAAGTACGCTGAACAGACTGTAAGGCATTGAAGAGTAAACACCTTGTTTGTTACCTGCTACACAATGTTCTTAGTTCTTACATTAAATTAAGTCTGTTCGCCTATCTCCACTTTACAACACTTCCTCCACCAACATGGTAAACAGTTAAAAACTGCAATGATATTGTGAACAGCTTTACGATTTTGGTTGAAGATAGTGGTGAATTGTGGAGAAGACAAACTGACCTTTTAGAGACAGATGATCTTGTCATTCCAGGTGGTGGAATTCCTGCTCCAAGTGCAGGCGCTTGAAAGTGATGGCTATCCAGGAGACACTGTGGAGCGAGCTCTCAAGGCCAATGACTATGATCAAGAAAGAACTGTCGAGCATCTTGAAGCTATGAAACAGTTGCTGGATCTTGGTTTCAATGAGGAGCAAGTAACGGAAGCTCTAGTTCGCTTCAACAATGATAGTGATAAAGCTTTGGACCATCTCATTTCGTAGCTGTAGAGTTATTAACTAGTGCAGCTTATTATTATTTAAAAATAATGAATTTGTGTGCTTATTAAATACTTAAATATTATGCATATTAATAATATATTAAATTTTGAAGAATAATAATTTGGGAGTAATTATTTAAAAATTTCCCGCGGTTTCCACAGCCCAGCTGATCACCCATGTCCTTGAACAGTAATTCAATATGGCGCCTGACTATTTCGTTTCGTGTTGTGAAAGTGATACTGGATATTTATTTGGAATTTAACAGTTATATCTATATTTACCGTAATTTCACTTTACTTTAAGGAAAGTATTTTCCGTTTCTCTATGAAAAGACTCATGTTCATAGCTCTAAGAAAATATGATTACTGAATTCATACAAGAACTTTTATATACCTATCAGTTTTTATCCCTCATAGGTTGACAATACCTTCGCCTTAGGGGTTAGGTCTTCCGAGGTCTAGGTGAGAGAAGGTTATCTACCTAGGTACCTGCCTTGCAAATATTAGGAAAATAGTGTTTTTTTCATCAATGAATAAACACACACTCTAGACGTATAATGGATGAGCGCCGAGTCGCCGATTACTTTGTAGTGGCGGGTTTGCCCGAGAACCCAGATCCATTAAATGATTTTTCTCGCGATGGCACATACCTCAAACCGACTCACAACCAAGCTCCTATCACGGACATCTCCGTGTTTTTCCCGGGATTTGGGGAAGTTCCTTTGGATGGATACTCTGTGATAGAACACACACCAACGGGGCTGCCGGCTGACCTTAACCACGGAAGTTTGAGAAGCCCGGAAGTTTACTTATGCATTCGTCGTGGCTGGGACAAACCTCCACTTGTGGACATTGGGTAAGCAATGCATCTAGGTATATTTCAAAATGTCATTCTATTATTGACAATGTAATAGAATTGTGCTTTTAATGAACATTGAGGATATGTAATACATCAAGTTGTTGAACATATTGGAGTGGAGATCAGAATTAGTTGCACAACTATTAAATTGATGTAATAAAATGTGTGATTCCAGAGTCATGTACGAAGGCAAGGAGCGGGTGATGGCGGATGCGGAAGTGGTCTTGATGACGCCCGGAGGTCGCTACGCTAACGTCAACAACTCGGCTGCCAAGACGTATGTGACGTATCGTCGAGCGCCAGTGACCATGCCATGCAATGAGCTAGTCGTTACGGATGTCTGCATCGTACTCACAAGCAAAGGGGAAGTTGCTCCTCATGCATTTTGCATGATTAACAAGAACCTCAACAAAGGCCTTGTAAGCTAACTACTTTATGGATCATCAATTCTTCATTAATTAATTTCAAATTCAATATCTTTCTCAATCACCTGTACTTGTAACTACTGATGAGTTAAATTCCCACGCGGTTTTCTGAAAGCAAGTGTAGGTTCATTATTGTTAACTTCAGTGCCTAGTTCTTAGCTCATTAGGTATAGAACAAATATTTACAAGTCCTAAACTGTACTCTGTAGGTATAGTGGACCAAGCGAGTATGTACTTTGTAGCCATTTTAGCAAATGCTGTGAAAAATTCAACATATGGCCAGCTTGTAATCCTGAGTGTTTTGACGCGTGTCCGGTTGTAATATCTCTCAACAACTGCAGGTGTCCGGGACAGGGCTGTTTTGCAGTAGTGCCAAATATCTTTCAATGTAGTTGGCTTTTAAAATTCAGGAAAGTTTTTTACAGTGTAGGTTATTACTCGAGTAGTATCTTGTCAGAGCTTAACTGTCAAACAATACTGTTCTTCTCATGAAAGGAATGTTACACACTCGCTTGGTCCAATCTAATGTGAAGTGGTTTGTATAATTACGTAATCCTCAGCAAAATAATTCCGCTTCCTGTTAAGGTAATCTGCATGTCATAAATGTGAACAGCTTGTTAATTGTTTGTAGAATGTAAATTGCAGTTAATTGGTGATTTTGTGAAGCATACTACAATGTTTTTGACATGAACACTTACCTTCATAGGTGGGATCCAACGTATTTCTGTGCTACAAGAAATCTATGAACAGAGCAAATCTCATCTCATATAGACCAGGTCAGTTTATCCATGTTTGCATGTTGGTACTTCAATCATGGTAACATTGATGTGTGCTAACTTGTGCCATGTTATCCAGGTATCTTGGCAAGATATCCCCACAACGACCAACGATATTTTCCTTTCCCGACGTCCGTGCCAATGTTTTGCTTGCCAATGGGAGCCTCGTTGGAGTGTTGGCCAAAGTCAGCGAAGCAGCCGAGGCCGGTCTTCTCGACTTTCGTTCTGACCGTGGCCGATGCATCGGAGAAAGTAAGTGATCATTTGAGATCTATTCAATAGTACCTTGAACTTAAATTGTATTGCTCGTGTGTCACAACCACTCTGAGAGTTTTTAAACTGTGTTTAGTTCAAGTCATCAGACCGAACTTCTGGAGTCCAGTTTTCACCTAGATGCTCCATCTTCCTTCCTCCATACTTCTCTCAAAAACTTTCATAAAAATCCAACAACTATTTTGTAGCCTTTTCCAAGCTTGAACCTTCTACCTACTAGAATGTTTATATATATACTCTAATATTTGTATGTTACAGATATCAGTTTGATGCTGTACATCATTCTAAATGTCTGTTTCTGTTTGGTAGGTTTATGGCTCTGCGGTGACTTTCTATGAGCAAATACCGATGTCAAAACTGACTCCTGATCAACGAACTGAGCTGAATCTCGTTGGCAGTAGCGATGATGAAACCATAAATGTCAATAAGTCAATCTGCCTGCTCTCCCATTGGCCGTTCTTCGACACCTTCGAGAAGTTTCTGACCTTCATTCACGAACTGGCTTGCAGTCGGCCACCTCAAGCTGTGCCAATAGAGAGGTGAGTCACTGAATGCTCCGAGACCTAGGATAGTTGGCCCTGGAGATGATTGTTCATTGAGTATTATGGAAATTAGAGCAATACTTGTTCAAACAGTCTTATAACAATCAATTTGGTATACTATCTAACAATAGGGACAAAATATAGACACCTGTGTCTAGGTATATTTGTCCCCATTGTCGCTACTGTTATGCTGAGCCTTCTCTTGGGTTGAGCTTGCTAAGGGGTTCGTAAAAAATGGTACCTATTACAAGAAAAGTCCAATCCACAGATTGGTTGCAAGTCACTTTAAGTATTTGTTCTATCATTTGAGTCCAAAATGCCTTTCCAAAATGATGGTGATTACTTATTTGTGATCTACTATATAACCACACTCATTTAATGGACGTTAAACACCAAGTGTTATTATTATATGAAGGGAATTAATAGTTTTCTTGTTTTTCTTCCATTTGTAGACACATCTCTCACTTCTTGGAGTGCGTGCCGTTCCCGTCACCGCAACGCCCACACATTCTTGTGCAGCTCTCGGCCAATGAGAGAGTCGTGCTCACTCAACCCGAGGATCTGCCATTGCCTCGCAGGTATTGCTGTGTGCAGAGATGTCATTCCAATCGCTTCCAAATTCAATGCAATGTAAAGCTAGTACTACTGCTCTAGCTTGACAGTCTGTTGTCAAGTGGTGACAACAGTCTGTTGTGAAATAATAGGGCAAAAGCAAAAGCAATTTATAAAATAGCAGAGTTGGTAGACCACAGGCCACATAAAAATGGAGACTAGATTTAGAATGTAGGTAGGTAGTTTCAGCCAATATAAAACCTGTTTTGGAATAAATAATGACCCAAGCAAGACCAGTTTATACTACATAATGAGGGTTCTGAAAAATAGGAACATGAGCAATTAACTAGACTGGTATTATCAATTGAAAAAGTATAAGTAAACCCAATTAATTTCCTAGTTATCCATACACTTTTTTCAATGTGAATAAGTTTTTTCTTTTGTCCTCCTAGGTAGGTAATTACATTTCTAGTTGGTAGATGAGGGCAATTGCCAATAATTAATTTTGATTTCCTCTGCTCGCGTTCTATTCAGTGGCGCAAGTTTCCGTGAGCTGTTGATCAATCTTCGCTCGGAGAACTGCCTGATGGTGCTTCTGCTGGCATTGACAGAACAGAAGCTGTTGGTCCACTCGCTGCGGCCTGCAGTTCTGACGGCCGTTGCCGAGGCGATATCGATGGTGAGTAAATCACGCTTAATATCCGACGGCTGTAATTTATTGATTCACAATTTTTATTTCCGCTACAATTTTACTTGCATTAATTTTCACAAGCACAATTCACAATATTCATGGTGGCATACAAGCTCAAATTTATGACAGCTTTGAATTTAATTTTTCTTAAGAAATCCTGCTAAAAATCACTCAAGACTCAAAAAGATCTTACCTACCCTTTGACAATGCCAATTTGGAACATTTTATAAGTTTGTTAATTAAAATGCTTTTTCTTGTCAGATCATGTTCCCGCTGAAGTGGCAGTGTCCGTACATACCGCTTTGTCCGCTTGGCCTGGCGGAAGTTCTGCACGCTCCACTTCCGTTCCTCATTGGCGTGGACTCGCGCTTCTTCGACCTCTACGACCCCCCGCCGGATGTGACCTGCATCGACCTTGACACCAACATCATCACTGTGTAAGTGGTATTCAAGATAACATCAAGTGTGAGCTCCCAGGTTCATTCAGATGTGCATCCCTTGCTATCAACTTTAACTATTCTTCTCATTAATAATCTTTGATAATTTTAATAATTTCACATTCAGAAAAAACGGATAGAGATATTTGTATTTACTAACTAGGTAGGTACCTAGTTTTACTAATAATGTATGCATGGGTATATCATATTTGGGACGTTTGTAATAAAGTAATAAAACAATAATTAATGCTCTAAAGAAAAGAAGGTAAAAGGTTTCATCCAGCCAGCTACTATTGGCAGGTGGCTGTTATACAGTCACCAGCAAGTACGTACTTGCCTAATGAAGTAGGTATGTATTCGATTCTAAAAGCCACCCAACTCTGTTAATTTATATTGTTGTATTAAAAGTGCATCTTGTGTGAACAGATGTGAGGAGAAACGCAGCTTGAACTGCAAGCTGCTGCCGAAGAAGCCGGCGCGCCAGCTGCGTAACACCCTGGACCTGCTGCACAACAAGGCCGGCGTTCTGGCGTACAACACTCGCGCCACCCAGGATGCCAGCATCGACAGAGAGTTCCAGATCAAGCGCAAGGAGGTAACGTTGTCTTTGGCTGGGAGAAGAATCTTACACCAGAATAGTGCTTTTCAAGAGTTAATCCCCGACGTAGGGATATTCTATTGAACTTAATTTTGATTTTTCAATTTTATTTTTGTTATCATCAGATTGGTAGGTTTTCAAATTACATGAATTTGGTTCGATACTAATTTTTATTTAAGATAAAAACGGCATACAAAAACTAAAATTTTACTCAATACATGCAATTTATAAGGACTATTAGAACATTTTATGTTTTTGATATGCACTTTCTTTACTTGCTCTTCAAAGTGCTATTCTCGAATCGAAACCGCATGCGAAAATGTTCTACTATACGAAATCGAGTGAAAACATTTGTTTTATAAATGATAAAGCTGAATCCATTGTGCAGTGGCTCATTTCCGCATGCCGAACATTTTCAACAAACTCAAGAATAGGCACCTTGGATCCAAAGTCATTTCAAGTGGGAATTGAATAATTTTGCAAGAATAAAAATTTCTCGTAGGTACCTTCTTGTTATCAAGTTTGTAGATTCGTACAGGAAATGTAAAACTTGTCCACTTTCGTTCTCTGCAGCAAGCGCTGGAGTTAGAGATCCAGGAGGCTTTCCTTCGCTTCATGGCGTCCACCCTCAAGGGCTACCGCGTCTACCTCCTGCCCATCACCAAGGCGCCGACCGCAGGGACCACCGACCCCAACTCCCTGTTCGACTTCACGTCGTTCATGCGCTCGCGCGACAAGACGCACCACAAGTTCTACGTGCTGCTCACCAAGACGCAGATGTTCATTCGGTTCATCGAGGAGAGGAGCTTCGTGTCGGACATGGACGCGGGCTTGGCGTTCTTCGACGAGTGCACCGAGAAGGTGAGTGGGGAAGCTGACCTCTATCCGAGTGGGAAGCTGAGTAGCAAGCAGCCACTTGGCACCTTCATTTATACAAGATTTACTAAAAAACTAAACTAAAGCATGACAGATAAAATGTCCTACTTTGATACTAGTAGGCCTACCTCAATTACCTAGTTATGTAAGGACTGTTAGTTTATTTTTAATTTTTAAAAGAAATTGTTGTCTTATGTGTGACTTTTTCATTTTTGATAAAGTTTTCCACTGGGCACACTGGGCCACTCCACACTAGGTTTGCACTCTGTTTGAAATTTGGATAGATTTTTGTGTGGTGTGGTGACATCACTTCAGTGCAAACCTAGTGCGGCCAGTGAAAGTCACCATAAGTTTTAGGTTGAGTTGAGGATCCTCATACACCTACATTGTTCAGTTCAGACGACTGTTTCCTAGTGCGTATTTCTGCTTCTGTGTGTTTTTTTTTGTCAATATCGATTATTGTCCCGATCTCTGATAGGTGGACTGTGACGAGGGGGACGGACATCTGTTGGAGCTCGACGAATCACATCGCAGCGAGCGCACAGTATTCATTCTTCCCCCGGAGCCGACTGGCCTGCCACCTGGTGAAACTTACGAGTACCACGTGCGTATCTTTCACCTACATTTGTACAGATCAAGTCTACTTTTTGTATTGAACATTTATAAAGTTCATAATGCAAAAACAAAAAGTGAAAACTACATTTAATTTCAAGAATGTCAGTTAGATATCATGTTTTATTTATCAATAGTACTGTAGATGAAAATACAGAAAAAATAGTAATTGGCTATAACTAGAATGTTGTCCCGCAGGGTTTCACACTGGACCCGTCACTGTTTGCGCGCAAGGACTCGCGCCTGCTGTCTCCCGCCAGCGCGCGGCTGTCTCTGGGTGGCGCGCAGCCCGGTAGCCCTATGGCGCGGCGCACCAAGCACGAGATCAAGTCGGCGCAGAAGCTGGCGCGTAAGAACGCCGCCGGGCCCGAGTCCTGGGCCAAGTGTCTCCTCGGCACGTGCTACAGCCTGTGGTTCATGCATCTGCCCAGCTACGCGCTACAGTCCGGCATGGAGCGCGCGCCGGCCGTGCTCAGAGAGGCGTACGATGCGCTGGTGCGGATCCACCATCTCAAGTTGAGACACACCGATGAGGTATGTGGACATACTCGACAGTTGATGAGAATGTTGCAAGAGTTGAGAAACTGCATTTAATACTATAAACCTTTCAACTTACTCAATTTACCTCCGCTAGCTTGAACTAATAGTCGAGATAAAGACTTGACTTGAGCATGTTTTATCCGAAATACTTCAAATGAAAATTAGTCACTCGTTGTCTTTAACTGTATTTCTAATTTATCTTATCAATCGTTTTCAGAAAAATATCCTGCTCCTCTTATAATCTGTTAAATAATGTCTTGATTCAAAGAAATTAATCTCAACTAGACTAGAGTGAAGGATTTTGTAAATAGATTCTTCCCAAGGCATTGTACTTACCTATTTGTTTTCAAATTCGATGTGATTGTTTCTCTGGATGCGAATAACGTGTGCATGTGGTGTGCCAGGTGTGCTACCGCGTGATGATGCAACTGTGCGGCGTCTACAGCCTGCCGGTGTTGGCCGTCAAGCTGCTGTTCCACATGAAGCGGTGCAACGTGCAGCCCAACGCCATTACGTACGGCTTCTACAATCGCGCGGTACTCGACTCACAGTGGCCGTCAGACGTCACCAACTCCAGCCAGCTCATGTGGAACAAACTGAGGTAGGATTGCACTCGTCTGCGAGGAGATCGTTAGAAAGTTCAAATTTTTGGCGATTTGCTGATAGCAAGACCATTCAAATGAGAATTATCAATATTGAAATATGTTTATCTCTGTCAATTTTAATTTTGAAAATAGTAACTTCTTTTTCAAGGTACTATTGAGGACATAATGAGAAAGAAAGAACTGCTGGGAGATCAATAAATAGACAAAGAGGCATGTCAGTTAGGGTGATGACTGATGGACAATACAATCTGTTGTAAAAATAAGCAAAAAGATCAATAAATCAAATCGGTGTAAATAATCGGATTACATCTAAAATTTCTATCATTATATAATGGAAAGTGATCTGTAATAGTAGTTCAGCTAGTAGGTCATACAATTATTATCAATCATCTATGATGTAAGTAAACCACAACAAATGATTAGGTACCTACTATGAAAGTTCTTAAAAGTCTGTTCTTCTCCCTCAGGAATGTGATAGTGGGCGTAGCCCTGTTCCGGAGGGCGGGATCTCGGAAGAAGGAGGAGGAGCAGAGTCCCGCGGTGGACGGTGTCTCTCGGACGTCACTGGAGAGCGCCACCAGTCAGGAATCATGTCACGCAGGTTCGAGCAACGCACTCTGACTTCTTGCATCTGTATACACTGAGCACAAACTTTCATGCAATGTAGATGTAACTTATACACGTCAGACGTGACCGTCGATGCACTAAATTTATTTATTTCGTCTTTAGCAAATGTCTGCCTTCATCTGCCGAACCATGGAAGAAAATATGTAATTCTTATTGCACTGATCTTACTGTAATTATTAATGCTTTTAACGTACTGACACCTATTTCGTTCCTCCTATTAGATTGCATGTATGTATTGTATATGTAGTAATGTATGTATGTACATATTTATTTGCCTGCTAGCTTATTCTTCAATCAATTCAATATATATGACAATGTAGGTATCTAGCAATATGTAGGTAGTTCAACTTTCAGTTACATTGCTTTATGTATTTGTAAATACTTATTTTATTTGTATTGATTTCAATTTTCATATCCGCAGCATTTTATTTTCTGCTCATGCCTAAAACCATGCTTACTTTCTTTGTTTTCTTCTTATATTCTTTGTTTGGTTATGTTTTGTTCAGTAGGTACTGCTGTAGACTTGCAGACTGCACCCACCAATGAGAGTAGCACATTAGTGTCTGAGACGGCCAATGAGAGTGCCCCTCTCGAGATGCCGACCAATGATAGTGCACTAGAGCAGAACGATGATTCCTCTAGCAGCAGTGGCAGTGGTAGGTGCTTCGCGCGTTGCTCGCTTCTAACATGTTTCATTGATGCTGCCATCAGCGCTGAATTTAATATTGCACTCTAGAAATCTGCTTTGTAAATATTAATTCTTGAAACACAAATGAAGATTGTGTAACGTTAACGTTTCAGTTACAAGTTTAATGTTAGTCTATATGAAGCGTTTATGTATTTTACTTCTACTTTGTTATTATTATTTTGTCACTAGCTTCTCAGTTGTTCACACAGTCTAAGTAAGTTACACAATTAGGTCAAAATGTAAAAATGATTAATTTAAAAATTTAGACCAAGTGGATAAAAGACAAAACAAAAACCTGCCTTGGAGCAGTTGTATGCTTTTTGGATCGTTGGTTTGTTCATTGGGCTGATTGGAACTGCTCCAAGCAGATTGTTAGCCTACACAGTAAGTATAAAGCTGGAGCAGGTTCAGTTACAAACAGCCCACCAAACAATCCAACAAACAACTCTAATAAGTAATAATGTTTTGTTAAATTACAATGTAAATACAGCAATATGTCTGCCAAAGATGTTTAAGTAGCTGGGACTTAACGATAATTTGAGTGAAAAAAGTAGGTACAGGTTTTAATTAGCAATAAGCATTATCCTATCTTATATCCTAATTTCTAATTCTTATGAAGGATTCTAATTTCTATTTGTTTGTTTATCTTGTCTTAAAATAAATGAAAAGTAGTAGAATATTGTGCTTTAGCCCAGTATGTCCCTGCCTCATTTCTCATGTAACTGTAAGTTGACAACAAAGCTCTAATATGAAACTCCACACCCGCAGAAGGCAAGCCTCCAAGTCGGATTGTGACCAATGCGACTGATGCGATGGACTTTGCAACTTTTGACCGGTTCCGCTCTCGGGTCGGCTCGATTGTTCGGCCGTCGGGACTGCCACTGTTGTCGCCCACTACCTTGCAGCAGCAATCATGTGAGTTAACTTTTTATTGACATACCTGTCGTTTGGTTAAAAAAAAAAATGTTAATCTATTTTGAACTTTGACCCATCCTGATGATAATATCTTAATTGAATTGATATAGCTTCCCAACTTTTTATATTCTTCATGTAAAAGTTTATGAACACAAACTATGTGGGTACTATCTGCAGCCAAGAGACAAAAGCTTGATTTGTAAACTTTCTTTACCTCTAGTGGACTTTCGACAACTTAAGGTTTAAAAAAATCATGAATATCCCGAGAAAGGAACCTTTTGTGTAGATTCCATTCCCCTTTCTCTGATGAAGTGGTAAAGAATGATTTCAAATGGTACTTCCGATGTGCGGGTGTAGTCGAGAGCAGTGCCGGCCTGCTGATGACCGGCTCCAGCTGCCGGCCCGCCTCCCGCTGCGACGACTGCGACGAGGACGTGTTCGACACGGACACGCTGTTCTCAGAGCCGCCGAGGCAGCGCTACCGCACCGGCAGCCTGGCGGCGGAGTATCCCCAGTTCACGCGCCACGCCAAGTGTCCCACGAGTCCCAAGGAAGAGGCGGCTCACTGTCCGCCCGATCTCAGCATGCTGATCAGGTACTCTCTCCGCAGACGGCTCACAGCTGATTAGTAAACATTAATTATTGTATATTATGCCTTGAATTCAGTCACTCCTTCATTACAGAAATAGTTTCAAACCAGCAAAATAGGTATTTGATGAGATAGCCCCAATTTAAACGAGATTTTTCACGCCTCAGCGATTACCACCGCAGTTCTCCAGTTGACCAGTGTGATGTATGTTTCTGTTTCATGTTTCTTTCCAGGTCTGAGAGTTTTGCAAATGACGCTCAGATCCTGGGCAACTTGCAGCGGCTGAAGCTGACTCTCAACAGTGAGACACCTAACAGTCGCGGCGGCAAGCGGCACACTAAGCCCAGTCTCAGCAGGTTGGTAGTTATGGTTAAACAGAGCTTTGACAGTTTTAAATACAGTATCTCTACATTAGATTCATCAATACTGTCAAGAGGGATATCCATTGGTGATAAGATAAAAACTTTGTAACGCCACCATTTTGTCTTCATTTATATTGTATTACTATGACTGAGGAAACAAAGCTAGTTTCTAGAGACATTAAATTTTAGGATACCTTGATTTGTGTAAAAATTGGACAATCAAGAATTAGTGATCTCACCTATTAGGTACCCGCTAATTTTTCCATTGGAGATCATGTACAGTAGCACCATATTAATGTAGGTATGTATCAGGATACTTGAATCTACGTATAAATATAGGTGTGACATCCGCATGTTTTGCCGATAGGTCTCTGTTCGGCCGACCGGGACTAAGCAACAATATCGGTCTCGGCTCGACGGCCAGCTTTGAATCATCCACCGAGCACTTGTCGGAACGCAGCTCCGTGGGCAGCGCGGACGACCTTGACGCCGGCAAGGTGGAGACCACACCTCAGCTGGACACCCTGGCGAGCCCCGACGAGGGTCGGCGGTCGCGCGGTCTCAAGACCTCTCCGGTCCGCACCCCGGTGACGGAGAACGACCCGCTGGGAGCGCTCGACATGGACGTGGAGTCGAACCACACATCGCGATCTGCGTCGAGAGACTCAAGTCTTGCACCTAGTCTAGATGATACAGTATGTTGTTTTATTCCTCTTCTCTGTGCTGTTATCATCAAGTACATGTTGCATTTGTAAAGCTGATATTTTAAACAGTTGATAATGACTCCATTGACCATTGCCAACCAATACATTCCTTGAATGACTAATAAACGTAACTACTGGTTTTAACAGAGCATTGCAAAACTGACACTTAGTTGGCATTACCAGCCAAATACACTTCTCCAGATCTTCAAGAATTTAAGAGGAGGATTCAAAATCGTCCTCTTTCATTTATGGGCATATATTATTGAGAAAATACGGTAATCACGAATAATGGATCGATCTCATTACTAGTCTCAATGTAAATTGTATGGAAAGACTATCTAGAGTGAAATATCACACCTATAGCTCATTACTTCTTACATTACTAATGTACCTACCTATTTAAACACCTACGAGTGAGTGAACCTTGTGACCTGTCTTGCAGAAGCTGCCTGAAGCTGCCGGCGGCCCGGTGTTGTTCGGAGGAGTGAAGGGAGTGTCAAGGTCACAGACGTTCACGCAGGAGCCGGTGGACAGGGTAAGAGAATCATTGCTCTCGCAGCACTCGGGCAATCATCACAAGTAGTATCAACACCTATCAACACCCGACTGACATGAAACCTGTTTCGAGTAAACCGTCAAAATGTGTTTCAATCTGTGCTTTGCCACTGGTAAAAGTCAAAACTTCAACACACATTTTTACTTGCAAAGTGACTAGGGTGCCGGTACCAGTGTGCAGACAGGCACCAGTGTGCAGACAGGGTAATTTCCAATGATTGGAATTAAGAAATAAGATGCATTTTCATTGTTTGAAGGTTTCCTATACGTAGATTAGTAAGGTACCTATAGGAAACCTTCAAACAATGAAAATCCATCTTATTTAAGATAAGATATCTAATTTAAGGTGTTTTTAAGCTGAATTTTCATGGTTGAAGGTTTTCTAAACATAGGTAAGTAAGGGTATAGGAAACCTTCAACAATGAAAAAACATCATATTTCCTAATTTAAAGCATTTAAAATTAGACTGTTCGCGCACTGGTACCTGTACGCGCACTGATACCGGCACCCTACTGCTTTTTGGTTTTTATTTAAATTTGAAACTCAATAATTTCAAATATCTCATTTGAGTGCTTTTAGCAGTAGTATAGGTACAAGCTAATGAATGCAGTTGTAAAGCTAAAAATGGTCCAGTTTCAAATGAATTAATTTGATGCAATGAAAAGTGGTGTCAAATTGTCTATACTTGTTTATTAATATGCACACCAGAAGAGTTCTGACTATTCATCTTGCTTCTGCATGCACACTGATGAGGGAAGATGGTGATAAGACGTCTCTGACAAATACCTGTAATTTATGCAGTTGGCGGAAGGGAAGCGAGAGCGCAGTAAGCCGATGCACAGGTCGTCAACAATGCCCGTGGATGCGACTCCGCCCTCAGCGCCTGCTAGTAGTCTCGGTGGCATCGGTTCGGGGTTCAAGCTGCCATTCAGGTATCCTCATGCATTAGGTTTACGTCAACCGTATAATACCTGCATTGGCCAATTTATTTACAGCAACATTTACCTACATTTATTTTTGTATTATAAGCTCATAGTTGCTTAAAAGTCAGTATTATGCATAGGGTTGACATCTTAGAAAGTATTTTTTAATGAGTTCTTGGTATTTATAATAAATATCAAAAGACATTTTCTTTTGTTTAGTCTTGACATTTGGTATTTGGGACAATGACCAATTGACATTGGCATAATTCCAAGTTAACATTTGTCTGTCCCAAACAAATTGTATTCTGCTAACATTTGGGTGAAAAGGGAAACAAAATGTATTCCTTTTGAAAGTAGAATTTGAACCCTTGGAGGTTAATTTGGAATTTATTACGTATGTGGTGGGGTAACAAAGAAAATACTTGTGAGGCGGCATCCATGCAAATCCAGCCATGGACATGTGTACAGTAAAACTGAGTCAGTGGTTCATTGCATCTTGGTTTTATATGCTACGCTGCAGTTGATGCAAGATCTACACTGCTTTGAGACTTGCATGCTAACCCAAGCAGATGGCATGTCAAGCAGGTTGAAGATTTACTCTAGAAACGGAATGTTTTACACGAGTGACAGCTGCAAGGACAGTGAGGCGGACTTAAGCCCGTATTACACTCTGTCTGTACCTTATGTCCGTTTGCAACAATAGTGTACCGATCTGAGCGCTGTACCCAAACAGCAACGGTGGGATTGTACGAGAAATAGATATCATTCTATTTGTGAGCGTATGGATGCTCGGATCGAACACGGTTGGTGCAAACGTAGGCAGGTTGGAGGTGTGATATGGGCTTTAATTTATTGCCAATCTGGATGCAAATCTTCAAAACATGATTGACTAGACTGTGAGGGTTTAAATTATGCTAATTTGTTGAATTCCAGCATTGGAAAGTTGGAAACTTAACTACTGTATAACCAAATTATGCTAGGTAAATGCCTTGATGAGATGTGTGTGTATTTATTCGAATCTACGACAACCCTCAATTTTTGTTTAAATTTATTCTATGTGACATTGCTCAAGTCTTAACATTTGGTGTCCATGTCTGCTTAGATTCGAGTAAGTGCAATTAGTTTGGAACTAATGGCTGTATTGTTTGCATTGATTTGATTTGATCGCACTCCTGAATTGGCTTGTTGTTTGTTTCTAGTCGTTATTCCCCGGGTAGATTTAGCCTGCGTAAAGAAGACCTGAGGAAAGGAACGCAAATCATTGAGAATGCTTTCAATAACTTCAGGTGAATTATTGACAACCATTATAATTAAAATCTTCTTACTGTTCGTTACACATTTTTCTTCTTCTCTGGAGTTGGTGCTTTCGTTGGGTCTTTGCCTGAGTTTAGTGTTTGCATGACTTATGTTCTTATTCTCTCTATTCTCTCTCTCTTTCTCCCGTAGAATCTATTGTAATTATTTCAGGATTTCTTCTCAGGAGCTTGGATCTTTAACCAGGTCAGATACACATTATAAAATCATCCCTTGATTATTTTCAGGATTGAAGATTCTTACACAGATTTCCTAATTTTCATTTTCTCTCCGTTTTCTTGCAATACTTGACATCTGCTTAATCACTTGCAGACAAATCGAATATGATCTTTGGGGTACACTTTTATTTATTTTTCTATTCTTCATAAATTCATTAAATAATAATCCATCCCTGGTTCCAATTAAATGGGTCAGGGGGTGGGTATTCCCACCAACACTAGGGCCGCAGGACTCCTGGAAACCGGCTGGCCACGCCTGGCGTTTCCTCCTCTTCTTCCTCCTCTTCTTCTTCCACTTCTAATTGTTCCACAAATTCCTTCCACCATGTTCTGTCCTCCCACTGTCTCTCAGCCTCCAACTCACTCCACCTTCCTCCTCTCTCCAACACATCCTCCTTGATCAGTCCAATCCACCTGTCTCTTGGTCGCCCCACTCTCCGAGTTCCCCCTGTAGCCGCTTCAAACACCCGCCTTGGCACTCTATCGGTTCCCATCCTCTTCATGTGGCCGAACCACCTAAGCCTCTCTCTTCCCAGCTTGAACACCAATCTTTCAACCCCAAGCTCTTTTCTTATCTTCCTACTTCGGATCCTATCCATTCTTGTCACCCCCTTCACACTCCTCAAAAACTTCATCTCATCTGATTCATTTCCTTTCCACCTGCTGACCACGTCACTGCCCCATATGTTAGAATTGGCAGGAAATACATCTTGTACATAATGATCTTGCAGACTTGTGGAAACTTCTCATTCCACAGCAACTTCCTCACTGCTTGATAAAATGCCTCTGCTTTCTTTCTTCTTTCTTGTATTTCTCTGTCTACTTTAGCCTTGTTGGTGAGCAGGCTACCCAGATACTTAAACTCTTCCACCTCCTTCAACCATCCCTCTCCAAGCTTGATCCTAGCATGACCGTGTTTAAGCTTCTTTCTTTCCATGGACATTACTTCGCTCTTCTCTTCACTTATTTTCAAACCCATCTTCTCCGTCTCTTCACTCCACTTATTAATCTTTACCTGAACTTCCTCCCTAGTTTCTCCCCACACCACCACATCATCCGCATAAATCAGTGTTTGAGTATCGATCCCCTCATTCGGCTCTGCTTTCTTCAACAACTCGTCCATTACTATGATGAACAGTGTTGGTGACAACACACTCCCTTGCCGAAGCCCTTCACTAATACTAAACCATTCCGATCTCCCCACTCCCGACTGCACACAACTCACACTGTTCTGATACATACATTTGATCCGCTCAACCAAGTCCTTGCCTATTCCTCTCTTCACCAAACACTCCCAAACTATTTCCCTTGGCAACCTGTCATACGCCTTCTCCAAGTCCAAGAAAGCCATATGCATTTCCTGCCCCCTCTCCCACTGCTGCTCCATCATCTGTCGCACTGTGAAAATTGCGTCTATTGTCGATCGCCCTCTCCGAAATCCATACTGTTCTTCTCGCAACCCCTCTTCAACATAATTCTTCAATCTCCGTTCCACTATCTTCTCAAACAACTTCGCACACTGACAGAGTAAGGTCACACCCCGGTAATTATTACATTTCCTTCGATCTCCTTTCTTAAAAAGGGGAACAATAATCCCCTTTTCCCAATCAACTGGAATTCTCTTCTGTTCCCATGCTGCTCGGATCACTCTACAAAGCCATCTTCTACCATCCTCCCCTGCAGCTTTTACCATTTCTATGGTAACCTCATCAATACCAGGCGCACGACCATTCTTCATTTCCCGCATGGCTCTTGTTACTTCTGCATCACAAAGATCTTCCTCCATCTCACTGTCTTCCATTTCACTTCCAATCTGCAGCTCTTCTTCACCCATTGATACATTAATCACATTGATACATCACATTAAACCCATTGATACATTAATCACCCATTAATACATTAATTCATTATTTGAAATTATTTTTTAGCTGTTGTTTGTATTACCTAATACATAGGTGCATACTGAATTTTAGTTTGATGCATTTTCTGTAACTCTTACAATTATCTTATAAGCCACAAGTTGAGTAGGTACACTCAAACCAATAAAAATCGGTACTCGAAAAGAAAAGGATTGGCTGATTAAGGTTTGATGGCATCATCCCATGAAGGTTGTGTTAATGCATCATCTACCTCTAGTAGGTGAGCTCTTATTTCATTGATAATAACAAGGATTGATTGTCATGAAACCTGATTAGCAGCCAATCCGTTTCTTTTCGAGTACCAATTTGTATTGGTTTGAGTGTACATAGTAGGTAGTTGTATGAAAAATTAAAAAATATATTAATACTATTTCATTTCTATGCTATCCTCAAATTTTACTTTGTATTGCATAAGTTACAAGGATTCATTATCTGATTTCGAAAGCAAAATATTAGGGGTGTGCGAACCGGTTCGAAAACCGAACCGAACCGGTTTTGAAGGTTCGAAAATTATTATGAGAAGTTCGAAATAGAACCATTTCGAACCTTCCCGCCCTTTTTCCGCGCGTCACCACAGCCTTCTAAATTCGAGATTTTAACCTCAAATGGCGTAATTTTTCACGCAAAATCGCGTATATTCTTCTGTAGTAATCAATCTTTAGTTAACTATGTTTCATTTCAAAGGTTTGTTCACCGCGTAGAGAACATCTATCTTCACACCATTAAGCTTACGGTGTGAACACTTCAATGATCTACCATTGGCTCCCGTGAATACGGACTACGGGTGGAATACGCAGAAAAAAATGCTATAAAATCGACCCTTGGTCAGTCTGCACCCTAGCCGATCGCAGCGCTAAGTTCGCTGGTGGCGATCCCGGAACTAATCTAGGCAATCATTTTATTTCTTGAGTGATAGTCAATGGCGCGAGCTGTCAAATGCCATCTTTTAGGTTATTTGCTGTTTGGTGAATAATAAGTAAGTGAAAATGCTTGTATTACATGTTAATTATTACAATCAATAAACTAAACACATTTTTACACTGATATCAACCCTTTTAATTTCATCTGATCGTTATCCAAGTTGTTTAAGTTCTAATTTATACATTTGATTTTGAATTAACCCGCTAAAATTCAGATTAGTTCGATTTTCTAACACCAACCATGGTGCTTAGAGAGCGCTGCGAACGGCTGGTAGCCGCAGCCAATCCACTCTATAGACCTGGCCATATTTAGCATTGGAGCCTGTTTCACGTCTCAAGCCCATCTGATCTCACCTTAAATTTAATAGTGTGAAGATAGCTGTTCTCTACGCGGTGGTTTGTTATTCACGAAATTTACATTATTATGTCATAAATACATGTAAATATTAGTGATGTTGATGATCCTAAATAAGTTATATTAATTTTCTGTCTCGCGTCATGATGAGTACTATTAGCCCATTTTGCATAAAATTATTGACATCATTTTCGTTACCTTCCTCCCTAATTAGTTGATGAAACAAAGAACCGTTTTTAGGCAAGGTGCAAGCTTACAAGAACAAATTGCAACACAACAATTGATAGTATAAAAAAACCTTCATTACAATTTTAAACAACACCTGTCTCTGTCAGCAGCAATAGGTATCTGGAAGCATTTTGAAAACAGCCAGAACGTGTTAAACACATAACTTTCTTTAAGATTTTGTCCAGCATCCTATTGAAAATGAAATGCAAATAGTAATGATAAATCCATTCATGTGGTTATGTATCCATTCACTTTCATCCTTTGGATTTCATTGAAAGTTGTTTGGTAGCACTGAAAGCAAAAATCGATTATGCACCTGTAAAGGTTCGAAAAGGTTCGAAAAGGTTCGAACACTTCGAGGTTCGGTTCGACTTGAAAAATCAAGGTTCGCACAACCCTACAAAATATATACTAATGAAGAAAGGTATGAAGCAAATTTCTAATATTGTTGTAACATGTATTTCAGTCCAAGCAGTCTAACTTCAAAGAAGTCCAACGAGATCTTCCTAGGCGGCTTCAACAGTCTCAAGTCGGCAGCTACCTCTGTGGTCAAGAGGTTTGACGAGATCAAAGAGGCTATGAGCACTCCTGTCAAGACAAACCCAAGGTCTGTGCTGTGTACTACCCTTGATTATAGACCCTTTACTCTGTAGTGTAGATTTGTACTGAAATCTGTATGATTCTGCTACATATAGTTGACTTGAATGACCTATACATTGGTATTAAAAAGATTTAAAATGCTGTTCTTATAAAGAATAGAAAACAAAAAATCTAACAATTTAGTAAATTGTAGCAAATGTGGAAATAGACTGAAGAATTGAATTTGCAGACACCGAGGCAGTGATGCGACTCGCGACGAAGAGGACATCTCCGACAATGTGGGCTCTGGCGACCAGGGAGCTCCGTCGGCACTCGGGGGCAACCAACTGGGCCCCCTGCTGGCCGACAGCTGGCCCGTCAACCTGTGGGAGTACTTCAATGATGGCAGCCGGAAAGGAAGCGCCAACAATCTGCAACCAATAGGTAAGATGAAGATATTCATCTGATACCTACGTAACATAATCATGTTCTATTTGCTTAAAGGTGGGCTATCACGGTTGAGCCCCATTTTTTTATTATTCAAAAAACACGATGACATTAGGCATGCAATCACAACGGCGAAAACTAGAGGTCTGTAGGATATTCCTAAACGAAGTTACAGCACAACGAAGACGGATAGGGGGTGGAAAACGCGTCATTCACACCCAACTCAGCCGCAAAAGCCGGCAAAGGTTGGGTGGGACCTACGTCACTACAACCAGGTTTTTCAAACTTCGCGGGGCTCTGGCGCCTGAACCAAACATCGCATCGCATTCGGGTTTTCGTCATTCTACTTCTGGTTACAATATCTACAATATTTTCGACTTGTTTTCGACTTGTTGACCATGACAGCCCACCTTTAATATTAACACACAGAAAAGTTAAAACATTATAAGATCAGAGATCACTATGTAAATGATTTTCAAAATAGTACCATCAATATTGAATATACTTGGAATTTCTGAAATAGTACCTGAATTTGTATTTATATACAGGCTCTCCAGTACTACATACCTACAATATCATTGTTTGTAAGTTTGTAACAAACTTTACATCAAGTGTTAAATTCATAATGTATTTGATTTATTACTCATGTGTAGTGTGAGTTCCACCTATGTAATGTATAATTTATTGAACATTGAAGTTATTGAACATTTTATTGAACATTGTTTAAATTCTTGAGGCATGTTAATAAACCCTCCCTCACTGTGCCAGTGTTAACGTTGAATTATTACCAGAAGTTTGGCTTTAAAATCTCATTATTTTTTAATTTCGAAATGCCGATGAGAGCAACGACTTAGCCGGAGCAAGCCACCGAATCCGAGAGTGTTTGCTTGCAGGTGCGACGAGCCTGGCGCAGATGGTGCTGCCCGAGAATCTATATCCGCGAGAGAGTCGCACGTCCACTGCTCCCGTGGCGTTGGACGTTGCCATGACGACCTGCTCCAAGTGTCACCACTGCTCCAACGTGCTCTACGACGAGGAGATCATGGCTGGCTGGGTGCCGGAAGACTCTAATCTCAACACCAAGTGCGTCATTTCACAGCATTTTACTGGCTTGTAATAAATAAATGGCAGTCAGATCATGCTTTTCTTACACGGATTTTAAATTACATAATTGCTTCACAGTTTACTAGCGAAAGTGGATATTTTGGCTTAAAATGGAATATTTTTCATGATTTTGCCATTTTGCAGCTGTCAAATGTACTCAAATATTGTGTGATATTATTTTAGAAATTTTTTTGCTCCTGCAAGTAGGTAGGTTTATTAGTTTCTAGACTTTCCAAAGGTATGACAAATATTTTAGTCATTTTCTATTAGTATTACCTACCTACCTATATGTGGTTTCTTTACGATACATGATCACAATGCCACATGATTACATGATTGGTGCCTAGAAATATTGGAAGTTTGTTTTTCAATTCTACCTATGCCACTCTACCATTACACATTAAACTTTTCTTTCCTTTATCGGCTAATACCTATATACATTTTAAATTTCTAAGGAATGTCCACTATGTTACCTACACTTTTTAAACAAACCATTAACCAATGATGTTCAATTGAAACCAAGCTTCAAGAAACCTCGGGATTTGTATTGTCTGGCCATGCAGTCTGATTGTTCCGTGTCCAATAGGTGTCAGTTTTGCAACAAGGCAACGGTGCCATTCCTCACCGTGACGGTCACAGATATGCGGTTTCGACCAATGAACAGCGAGGAGACAGAGAGAGCAAATTACAGCGAGCAGCTCGACGTGAGACCAAAGGTGGGTCATTATTTCGAAGTATAAAGTAGTATAAGTAAGTGTAAGTATACCTAAGTAGTGTAGTATTTCAAAGTATAAAGTACAACTGGGTTAATGTTTCAACTGTTTTGTGTCGGTCTTAGTTTGAAATTAAAATTTTCCTTAAGCCTATTGATTGCAGAGAAATATAGAAGTGCCCTTAGTATAGTGGACCCAGCGAGCGTGTAGCCAGTTCAGCAAATGCTGTGAAAAATTCAACAATAGTGCCAGCTTGTAATCCTGAGTGTTTTGACGCATGTCCTGTAGTAAATATCTCTTAACCACTGCAGGTGTTCGGGAAAGGATTGTTTTGTTGTGGTGCCAAATATCTTTCAATGCAGTTGGATTTTAAAATTCACGGGAAGTTGTTAAAAATGGCAACAGTGTAGGTGGACTTGGGTTATATCTTGTCAGAGCTGTTGAACAAGGGTCGAATAATACTGCTCGACTTATGAAAGGAAAGGCTACACGCTCGCTGGGTCCACTATACATTCTTCATATTTGTTTTAAATGTCGCTTTGTTATAATATGTAGTCCGTATTCAGATGTTGATAGATCTGTGAGGGACAACTATTTTCATTCGGGACCTGACCGGGACGGGATTTGTAAAATAACTCGGGATTCGGAACGGGATCAATTTAAAATAAGAATCCGGGGTCGGGTTGGACACATTAAAATCTTGGGTTTCGGGACAGGATTGTGCAAAATTGACTTCTGAATTGGATGTGATGTAGATTTGGCGGCAGCAGTTAGTGTTCTTCTGTTCTTGAAGCCTAGAAGCGGTCAGCTAATCACGCACAGCAGCCAATCAGAGCATCTTACCGCCTTCTAAAGGAATTTAAAATACGACGGGATATTGTTTATAATGGGATTATTCATTTGTCCCAATTCCAGTCACATCCCGGTTGATTTTGGGAGAAAAATACTGTTCACAAAAAATCTTGTCCCTGGACCCGGGAATTGCAAGTCCTTCACAGCCTTCATAGTTGAGCAGATGTAATAAAGTGGTGTATGTTCTAGTGTGAAGAGACTGAATCGACGAGTTTGGAGCCCATCGCGGTGCCGTATCTCAACCCCCTTGTACTTCGCAAGGAGTTCGAGAACATCCTGCACTGCGAGGGCGACACTTGCCTCGTGCAGCCCAAGTTCGTGGACGAGCATCCCATCATCTACTGGAACATGGTGAGTTGGCAAACACATTTCTCCTCCAGCCAGCTCCAATAACTGCATATTGCACGAGTTTATAAAGCATTTTTATTAAGCCATTTTAGCAACTAAAATGTTTAGTTCTAAACTACAGCAAGACAAGGTTAATTCGAACCACCGGACACCTAAATCTTCATATCTCAAAGACAACTCTGTGAATTAACTTTCATTGTCGTTGAAACATTACCTTTTAAAGGTACGAACTGAAAATAGTTTACTAATGTGCCAAATAGCTAACAGATCCTTGACAGCAAGATTTTACCAGTATGTATCCTAAAAAGGGTTAAAGATACCTACAATTAATTTGCTTTGTATTCTTTTCCCATGTTATGTAAATCTGTAGGTCATAATATCTGCAAGCAATTACCACTTACAATCATTGGTTGACCATTTTTATTTTGAATACTCTTGTGTTCAATTGGAGAAAACAAGGAACACAACTGCACTCTGGTGGATACATACTGTGGTAGGTACTACATAGTTCAAGGAGCGGATGTAGGGTCACATTTATATAAAAGTCTTCTTTAGTTGTTTGTTATGGCTGAAAAAGTAAACTCATAACTAAATTTAAATTTTAACTGTTTCTCCTTTTTCACTGCATGTGGAAACACGAACTTTCAAAGTAAACATGTCAAGTCACGGTAATATATTCGGTAAACACTCCTTCCCCCCCCCCCCCCCCCCCACCCCCCCCACCATTCCATTCTCCTCGGAGATCTCTAACCCTCATCAGTGTGCTGTGTCTAATGTCCGTCCGTCCGATCGGGTAGCTCAGTTGGTAGAGCTCTCGCCCGGCAAGTGAGAGGTCCCGGGTTCGAGCCCCGGTTCGGTCGGATATTTTTCACAACACACATCCCTTCATTTCATCCTGACTCCATGGAAGTTTTCCAAAGAAACCTACATTCTCATCATTCGAGCTGAAAAGCAACTCGTTCAGTCGAGCAAAAGAGGGTTGCGCACGCAAGTGCAATGAGACATGGTGACAGCATCGTCACCGGTGGTATGACAGTTCGTAGAAGCATTCTCTACCTTCATTCCATTCTCCTCGGAGATCTCTAACCCTCATCAGTGTGCTGTGTCTAATGTCCGTCCGTCCGATCGGGTAGCTCAGTTGGTAGAGCTCTCGCCCGGCAAGTGAGAGGTCCCGGGTTCGAGCCCCGGTTCGGTCGGATATTTTTCACAACACACATCCCTTCATTTCATCCTGACTCCATGGAAGTTTTCCAAAGAAACCTACATTCTCATCATTCGAGCTGAAAAGCAACTCGTTCAGTCGAGCAAAAGAGGGTTGCGCACGCAAGTGCAATGAGACATGGTGACAGCATCGTCACCGGTGGTATGACAGTTCGTAGAAGCATTCTCTACCTTCATTCCATTCTCCTCGGAGATCTCTAACCCTCATCAGTGTGCTGTGTCTAATGTCCGTCCGTCCGATCGGGTAGCTCAGTTGGTAGAGCTCTCGCCCGGCAAGTGAGAGGTCCCGGGTTCGAGCCCCGGTTCGGTCGGATATTTTTCACAACACACATCCCTTCATTTCATCCTGACTCCATGGAAGTTTTCCAAAGAAACCTACATTCTCACTTTGCTAGTGTTAAGGGTCGAGGGGGAGGAGCCTAAACTAACGTTAATGCATGGATTTACCGAATATATTTCCGTGACTGTACACCTAAAGGTAATGTTTTCACAAGAAGTGATGCTGAAGATCTTAAGCCTGAAAACAAGTGTGATGTTTGAAAATAATGATCCACTGATGATTGCAAATGTACGTTCACCAGATGTGGGTGTTTCAACGAATCAACGTCGTCAGTCACCTGCCTGGTCTAAGTCTGGGTGCAGCGACTGTGAACCGCGACCGCACATGCGACCCATCGTGGGCGACCAGCGACCACACCAACGTATCGGTGCGATGTATGTGGGACAACCCGAGACTCCATGAGGAGGTGAGCCAATATCCTCCTCAAGTCTCGCATCTTAATATCAATCCACTACCACACTAGATCAGTTACCCTTATTGTTTGTTTACTACAATATAAACTACCTTGACATTTGTCGTAGGTTGGTTTGCCGATGTACGTTCTCTGGCAGCAGAACGCCAAGCAGAGCGCTCTGGTTAGTGCCCTGGTCACTGAGAGGAACAATGTATCCAGAGCGTAAGTATCCGTGTAGTGCGTTGCAATAAAACATTCAATTTAATGGCAGTAGTGCACTTGTTGTCTGCTCCAAGTTAAAAGAAAAAAGCACACTTATTAAGTGACTCATACACGGTCAATCTTGCATGACAAACTTACTTGACAAACCTGGAAGTTTGATCATGTGTAGGGCTTTCATCAGTGAAGCTTGAAGAAATTCAAACATGGACAGAAATCCTTAATGCCTGCCTTCATGTCAAGGTCACCCGGCTTGAAATGCAAGTTGTCAAGCAAGACTGATGAGGGTGTATGGGTCACTTGAAGGAATAAGAAAGTTGAAAGGTGCTATTGTGAGGTTGTCGATCACATTGTCAAAATTGCATTATAAGGTTTATGGTATAAGCCGTCATAAGATATGAACTATGTATCATATCTTCCATGTAATATTTAAGCCACTGTACAATACCTCATAGTTTCTACTATAAAATAATTGCAAAACTATTTCAAAATGTGATTATTATTTTCATATGCTCAGAATGAAAGGGTAAAGGCTGGTTAAAAGTATGCCCATGGCTTAAATAAAAATCATTATTATTTTTTAAAAGTAATTGACCTTCCTGTCACTGGCCAGTAATTGTAGACGATGTTTTGCAGGGTGATGCAGATGGTGATACGCAGCGTGCGGTGCAGTGACTTGCACGAACCGCTGAAGAAGCTGGCAACTGAGCGACAGAAGATGAAGGGCCGCGGGGTCAACCGTATGCACTCCATCTACCGCGACATCCTATATCTCTCCATGACTGTGATGGGCCGAGAGAACATTGACCAAGGTGAAACACAATTTATTTACGAGACACAGCCATCTTGAAAGAAATTAAACAAAAGTTAAAACATTTTGTTACTAAGGCTGTACGGACAGCTTTTTTAATTCAGCATGGGACCATGGTGCCAATAGACAACATTAAATATTTTCTAGTTCAACTCTGCTTTTCAAAAAATTTCACATGCAGTTCTGTGATCCTATCCTAATATACCTATATATTTTTGTTATTATCCATTGTTGGATAACATAATAGATATTAGGATCACGGTACTGCATTTGAAATTTTTTTAAAAGTAGAGCTAACTAGATAATTTTTAATGTTGTCTATTCTCGCAAATTTTTGCAAAAATGTTCGACTATGCGAAATCAAGTGATATCTTTTGTTTCATCAATGATAAAGTAGCTGAATGAATCCATTTTGTACAGTGACTCATTTCCGCATGGCAAACATTTTCAACAGACTCGGATATACCTATAGGCCTTAGGACAGGAATAGTACCGTGCATTGTACCACAAAGCGGATCAATAAAACATACATATTACATAGTAAGGCGACTCGGGATCCGGGATGGCATATTATTTAAAACTCGAACCCAAGAGTAGGGCGTAACAAATTAAAAGCTTTGGTTTCAGTAAAGCAGGGCTGCCGCCATATACAAATTAATATCCTTTTAAAAAGCATGAAAAATCCTTAAAAATCCGTATGCCCATTAAAAACCTTTAAATGATGTAAAACTCCCATATTTCAAGCATCAAGTGGGCCACTTGACAGATAAGCTATTGAATTCCTCACGCAACATGGGACATGAGAGGAGGGGGTTGGGTTCTGGACTGACAGCTGTGGATGGAATTGTAATTTTGAATTCATAATTAATTTAATTATAAATATTTTTCTCCCGTTTCCAACACAATATTCATAATGAGCATTATGAAACTGCAAAACTATAAGCACACGCAAAACTGAGGGATGCAATCACTAATCAGGTCATTAACCCACGACCAGCTGCAAACAACTAACAAGTGGATGCCTCAGACCTGAGACAGATGCGCCCCTAGTCTCTCAAGGCATTGCTCAAGGTCGACTAGTTTCCCCCACCCCCCTTCCTCCCTCTCCAATCACTCGCAACCATTCACCCTAGTATAGCTAGCCTACTTACACAAAAGGATGTTTTGAAATAATCCCTGCACTGAAAATTGTTGGACAGGAAACGAAAATAACTTGTCAAACTATACATTTTCGTAATAAATTTGAAATATTATCTCCTTCAACAGAGAAAAAGTCGTTCAACCATGAATCACCAATATCCGTTAATGTGTCAACAAATCCGCGTGTCCGTTTTTGTACTCATTAATCCGTAAAAACGGATAATATCCGTAAAAACGGCAGCCCTGCAGTAAAGGATTGTGTAAAATAGACTTACAAAATGTGTTGTAAATAGGCCTAGTATATGGCTGATACCTACGCTTTGAACCATATGTCTAGAACTGAAATAATGCTTGTACACTTTGTAAACAAAGAAAAATTGCAGATGCAAGACAGAAAGCTAACAGGACATATTTTTGAAAGTCCCGAGTCCTGCATGTCCCGGTGATTTTGGTGCGGGACGGACAAAACAATCTTCTCCTTTGTCTCAAGACCCGGAACTTGCTTGTCCTGTCCCGCACAGCCTTAAACCTAACCAATTAATTATTCTTGTGTATGTTCTCTTCATTTCTGCAGGCGCGTTCGATCGTGAGTACGTTTCTGCTTACGAACGACTGCCCGAGCGAGATCTGAAGCTGTTCCACCGCTGCGACCGGCCGCTTTCTCCCGCTTCTCTCTGCTGTCGACACTACTTCCGCGAGCTGCAGCTCTAGCCTCCGTGTCGAGTCAACACACCATAAATTGCCTTACCGCGTAGCTCTTAGCTATTCTCGCTCAATGTGGACGATCTGTGTGACTTTTGCCAATCTGATCTGAGAGGTAAGCCCTGTGCTCTATTCAAGTTCTCATTCATGCTTTACGAGTGTTCTGGTATACCCTGCGGCCTGCATATTTTATTTGTTTCTTTTCTCTATGTTTTATTGCAAATGTTATAATATTAATAATGTGTCTGGATGGATACTAAAAATCAGTTTACTTTCATATAAGAACACATTTCTCGTAAACTAAATAGATATGGTTCTTTTAAGTGACTTAGGTACAAGTTATCACTCACCACCTACCTATTCTTTTCTTAATTAGGTACTCCATCTTTAAATACTCAACTTTTATATTTTTTAAAAATAATGCAATAACAACATGAATAAAATATGCAACATTGTTTCCATGGCCACAGAACACTCTTGAGAAGCAAGCCAGGTGCTAGGTTCAAATACAGGTATTTGAGTAAGTAGGTGTGACTTGGCAACATTGCAAGAAGTATGAGCCCAAAATTACAGTGAATTAAGCTGGCTGGAGCGACTAGTATGTACTACATAATACTTAGTAGCATTAAAATCAACAGGACCAACAGGACCCCAAGTCTTGAAATCGGCGTTTTGAAAACGTTCGCGTTTTCTTCGTTTCAAACTAAAAAAAGTTGACAACTAAGCCATAGCCTTAAATTTTTTCACGTTTTATACAATGAAAACGCAAATGGTTTCAAAACGCCCGATTTCAAGACTTGGGCCCCAGTATCATCTCATAAGTGGCGCAAATCGAAAAAAAAGAGGATCGAAAAAGACGAATCTTGTGGTTTGAAATCCGAACCTTTCGATCCGGTACAGTTTTCGACCAAACCTTACCAGTTCGCATAACCCTAATGATTTTCCACACACCTGCAAATTAGTATATTATTCTCTACCATTGGTATATATTTGTTCACATTACACTGTAAGATTATGTGTACGTACCTATTGTAAGTTATCTTGCAATGAAAACAAACACTTGTACATAATTGGTATAATGGTTGAGGCAAAGTCACAACTACATTACTGAGTGCCAATGACAGGATCCTGGCTTCTGGCTTGAAATATGTGAACTAACTCTGGTTGTCCGATCGCCGATGGACCTTGCTTTGAGATCTTCAATTTGTCCAGTGCCAGTTGGTCAATACCCGTCCATACCACTGACAGTTTGACTCAGCGATGCCAAAGTGCAAGCGTTCTTATGCCGTTAAGAACACAGCATTTAATGTTAGGTGGATGCCCGCAATACGTAATTGACAAGTATTGTTTGAAAATGAATTTATAATATGTTTCTCCCCGTTTGGAAAATAAGCCATTGTTCGAATATGTTTGCGTAGGTATATGCCGGTGTAGAGATCTGTTATTAGTAAATTGACCAGAGAACATTCGTTTTGGCGTATCAGTGAGGATTATTAGTGTGAACCGGAATGCTGCTTTTTAAAAGAATATAAGTATTGGGTCTGTCCTGAGGGCTGTACGGCCCTTCAGGAGTTGTCATGGTGGATGTTTTGAGAGCTTTGGATTGTTGGTTTTTTATGGTATTTGCTCCTTTTCTTCAAAGTCACTGAAAAGGGGGGGAATACTACAAACAGTACAGTGCTATTTCCAAAATTCATAATAAAATTTTTACTTGCATGTCTGTGCCAATTGCTAAAAATCAAGTTAATTTTATTTTGTCAAATCTCTTCTTGGCCTGTCATTATTCTTATGTATTCCTCTATTCTACTCTGTGGTGGGGCTACCTACCTCCTAATCCAATGATATATTGGAAGGGATGAAGAATACTATTATTAATTTTAAATTTTAATAAAACATTTGCTCTGCTGTGTTTTCTCCTGTATTAACTGTTATAAAGTATATTCTATAAAAATGTTCTTAATTCAGCAGAAATTCATTAAAGTATTTTTGTCAAAAGTGTTTCTTTCTGATGACCTCCTATGGTGTGATGATATTTAATACCAAATGCAAATTGAATGAGAAAAATCCATATGAGAAGATGAAGGACAGAGTTCAAGCGTGGAAAGGATTCCACGGCCTTCTGACCATCACGTCTTGGGCTGTAGAAATGCAGTATATATGGAACAAACCCACTGCAAATTGGATAGCCTGCTTATACCCCGTTCTCACTACAGTTTCAACCGCGGTTGACCTCAACTGCAGTTGAGATCTCAACTGCCTTTCTAGAACTAAATTGAGATTTGAAACTTGTAGTGGGGACGGGGTATTAGCTTATACCCCGTCCCCACTACAAGTTTCAACTGCAGTTGAAAATCTCAATCGCAGTTGAAAACCAGTGTGAACTGAACGCGATCGAGTTCAACTGCAGTTGAAATCTCAATTTAGTTCTAGAAAGGCAGTTGAGATCTCAACTGCAGTTGAGGTCAACCGCGGTTGAAACTGTAGTGAGAACGGGGTATTAGTGGTTAGAGCACTGGACCGGCAATTCAGGGACGTGGGTTTGAATCCCACAGTTGGCAAAATATTTTCAATTTGCAGTTGGTATTAAAATTATAAAGTATTTTTGCAAGTACATATTGCAATATGTACCTTCTAAATATCCATTGCTCAGATGGCTGGCTGTTCACAGATAGTTTCCAATGTCTTGAAGGAACTGGGACAGTTTATTGCTAATTAATAAAATATGTTTACGGAAATGGAAATGGTTGAGGGGTTTATGTAAATAGATATATTCAATATATTATATCCTGTGATCAAATTTAATTACTTTTATGAATCGAATTTGTTTTGTCTTTGGTAATAAACGAGATATTGAGTAATCTATGTCCGTTATCATTGCTGCACTACAGTCGAGGTATTCCTGGAATGATAGTGTATAGGTGTAGGTAGGTACTTAATCTAATCATGTAAAAAATCTTGGCTTTGCTGACATCACACCTGGCATAGGCTGTGCGTCATGGACTGCTGGAATCTCTTATCAGTTAGTGATGGTGAGAATAAACTCCTCTCTGACTTATGTTATTATCATGTCAAGCAGGTTATCAATCAACTGCCTGATATCTCTTTATCACTATGTACACTTAGAATATATAATTTCTGAGACTAATGCTATATAGGGAAATTTACAAGAAAAACATTTCAAAAACAAAACTTGCCTATCATGTTCATTGCAGTCAGCAATATGTACAATAATATCTATACCTCTTTTAGAAGCATAATTCATTTCATGCCTTTAATAGTTGAGCGAGCGACTCCTTTTGGCTCATTTGGCACGGACCTCTGTTTTTTTTTTTTTTTGTTTGTTTTTCTGCTAGGTGAGGCTATACAGGTCACAGTTTTTCTTCGATCGAGCTGAAATTTTGCACACATGTAGATACAACCTTTTCTGTTTGCAGGCCCTAATTTTTTTAAATCCATTCATTGGTTAAAATTGAAATAAACATCTCCTGATAGGTTGAAAAATGAAAATGGTCTTCGATTAATCTGATGAAAGTCATATTTTGGCTAATACAGGGCAGAGTTTTTCTTCGATCGAGCTGAAATTTTGCACACATGTAGAGACAACCTTTTCTGTTTGCAGACCTTAATTTATTTTGAAATCCATTCATTGGTTAAAATTTAAATAAACCTCTCCTGATAGGTTGAAAAATGAAAATGGTCTTCTATACATGTGATTAAACTCATATTTTGCATGATCATTAAGATCAACAATGTCTCTTATTTTACAAATGTTCAGCCCAATCAGTTAAGAACGTATGAACTTTGGTATTGACATTTTTAATAGCTGTCAGATATGAAGTATCGAAATGAATGTTTTCCGAATGGGGTTGTTCACTGCCATTTGCTCTCACTCGCAGCGCTAGCAGCAATGGAGGTGTCTTCTCTGATTGGTTGGTCTCTGAATCCAAGATCTATGAATCAAACTCCCGCCAAGTTTTAAAAACCTTCCATTCCGCTCGATGCATTTTGATTGGCTCTCTCCCGGACGATTAGAACAGCAGCGCCATCTACAATAGTTTTGCGTGAACAACCCCATTGAACCTGATTTGCTATGTACCAGGGTGCTTAGATGCTATTTTCAGGTTTCGATGAAATTCGTTGATTTAGTGGCTCATATTTCAATTCAATATGGATGGATATGTTTAATGTGCGTTGTGTACGCATTTCCGGTTCGAGAATTTGCACGTACCCGTGCTCGCTCATCAACGCGTTACACTGAACGTTTTCCTAGTAAAAAATAATGCATGCAGTCCATTAATGTTATCAGTCACCATAGAATTAGTAAAGCTTCACTAGATAGAAACGTAGTCCAATGGACCGGCTGCCTGCCACTATCCCTAGAATTGGCAATTGCAATAAACACTATAGCGTTTACAGTATGTTTGTCTACCACACTGGAAATTAAATCGTCTCTAAACTGAATCGTCTCTTCACTACTCTATAATGACCAACCCAGGTTACTGGTTAGAAATGAAAGTAAAGCTAGTTTCACATAAGCGCGGAAAGCGTTTTTTCTATTAACCCATCACAAGTCTGCCGCGAGCGGTGTCTGGACAAGTGATTGGTTTAGAGAAAATCGTTTTCTGCTTTAAATATCCATTTTTTAATAGCAGTTAGAAATAATTGAGATATGTTTACCTCAAAACTGACTTTCAAAGAAACTGATGGCAAAATTTAAATTCATAAAATGTTGATTTCAAGGATTATGGACTTGATTGGGAATGGATTTTAGTGACACAAAACGAACACAGTCGTCTTATAGAGTATTCGAGTAATTTATTAAAAAACAAAACACAGTTGTAGAGTTTGTCAAAAAAGTTACACTAACGACTCCCTAACAATTGGAATGCCTACGTAAAGACTTCCACCAATAATGACAATGGACAAGAGCAAGTTCGGTAATAATAAATTGTGCATTGAAGTACAGAGTCAAGAATGAATTTCATGTTGACTATTCTTGTGCTTAGAAGAAATTGTAAATATCTGTGATGTCTACAACCAAATATTGAAACTGCTCTGCAGACAATAGGTAGGTAGGCAGCATAATTTAAGCAATGGCAAAGAATTTACATACAAATTAACGTCACAGCACCAATGTGCAAATTCAAGCTGCAGCTTATCCTTGCTATATTCCAGCATGCAAACGAGTAATTATTTCCCTCTATCTTAGCAAGCAATATTGATTGGTAATATTTAAAACTATAAATTATGTTGCACTCCTATCTCAGATTATAAATAAAAATAAGATACTCGGTGTTGATATCCAAGCTCGAATATAAAGAGTAGATAATTTCTTGCTGCCATTTCTGAATGTTTGAGTAACAATGCATGTCAAACAAAACATAACTTATAACCATGTGTCCATATGATAATTTAACAGTATAATTTTTATTACCGTTCACATGATGCATATCATAATTATTGGCATATTATCAGAACAAAAAAATTATTAGTTGTCAATTGTGAAGTCAAAACAAGAACAGAATCAAAACAGAAATTGAGGATCATAATGATCCAAGCTTCTGGAGACTACAAATTTTTATAAATGTTTTAAGGGGGTTCCACGGTTACGGCATAGGAATGAGAATTTGCTGTAATTCACACCAAAGATTAATGAAACCATATTACATACAACTAGCAAAAAAATTTTGCCCCTTACGGTATAAAATAAATAGATATTCTTGATTGAAGATCATCTTTTCCCCCATAAGATAACACAGGGAGACATGAAATCATCCCGGAAAATTGGCCTTAAATTGCTCCTAAAACCGCAAGAGGAATGACAAATTATTGAAAATAGTCTCAAATTAAAGATAATAATTTTTAGAATAAGACTGCCGTTTGAAAATATGGGGTCACGGGCCAAATAAGAAAGAAAATGTGTACAATGTGTGAAATTTACCATAAATCTGGCAACATTGCACTACAAATATGAATTATTTTGGGACAGTTTAATTGGAACTTCAATTAAAAACATATAATTGGAGCACACGGTAAGATATAATTGTTTTATGCTGTTGTTTGAGGTATTATTTCATCATTGATTTGTATGAATTACGGCGAATTCTAAGCACCTTGGCTGGAGCAGTGGGACCACTTTGATAGACCACATTTTAAATTATCTAGGTAGCTCTGCTTTTCAAAAAATTTCATATGCAGTACCGTGATCCTCATATCTATTAGTGTTTTTCAACAATGGATCATAACATGAATAGATATGAGGATCACGGTACTGCATATGACATTTTTTGAAAAGCAGAGCTAACTAGATAATTTAAAATGTGGTCTATTTAGAGTTTTAAAGGATACAAGTGCAACAAATACTGCACCTCTATGGAGGCTGTGGAAAATAGTATGTACGTATATTGTAAACAGTAGGTAAGGAATTTAAATGCCTGTGTAGGGCCCTTTCGCAAATTTGGGATAGCGGTGCCTGGTAAATTCTTTAACTGAAACAACAAACGGCATGGCTATAGAGGTATTGACCCGTAATTATTTTTGATTGAGTAAATGCCAAGGCGTCTCTAGGTATACAAGCTTATAGCAATCTAACGTTTTGTTTTAAAAATTATAAACATGGAGATGCTATTAATTTTAGAAGTCTTTAGTTAAGGGCAGCACCAAACAATTATGAAATGTCTGCAATTACCTATTTTTGTTTACAGTGAGAACACAATTTTGTATAATATTAGGTAAAAATATAGGTTTTGTTTGGCTATAATTTTTAAGTGCACACCAGAAACCCTATGTTCAAGGTCATTCGAGCGCTCCTATCAAGGGCGTATTCAGAGGGGGGGGGGGGGGGGGGGGGGGGAAGGGGGGCCATGGCCCCCCCCCCCCCCCCTCCGAAATCAGGGTTTCATCTAAGAAAATAAGCACATTTAAAATAATATGTGAAAAATACACTTATATATAGACAGATAATGTCAAAAACGTTCCAAAGTGTTTAAAATTGAGTTAACATTTTCCAATTTTTGGATATTTGTAATTTATAATTTTCCAAAATAGCTACACAGCAATTCAAAATTGCACATGAATGACCTTGATCCAAAATTTTCTCGGGGGCTGTGCCCCCGAACCCCCTGTTTTCCACTGTGATTTTTCAAAATATTAGTAATGTCCGCCCCCCCCCCCCCCCCCCCCCCCCCGATTTTAATCTCCTGGATATGCCCTTGACTCCTATAATTGAGTGTGACGTTAAAATGATGTCCCACCCAACAAAATATCGTTCAATCAACCTAATCAGTTAAATATTTTGTTTGGTCTGACATCCAAGCGGCCGTGAATCCGTATGAATTTTGACTCGAATGATGTTGAAAATAGGGGACCAGCACACTAAAGTTTATTTTAAAACTTGAAAGTACCTAGGTAAATCTTTCTAAGCAACACAAGTCAGAAAGGTGGAAGGTGGAAGGTCTTAACAAAAGCCCTTCACACACAACGAAGCAAATTGTGTTTTGTGGAAAAGACCTTATCTGCACATCATCCCCTTTGGGGTTTAGACTCCTGACATTCAAATCACAGGTTAAAAAAATAATGTTTTTCCTCCATCGTAAGCGTTTTTGTGATTTTATACATAATTCAAGATTGTGTGTTGATACAATATGTTCTGAAACAGAGTTTTCAAGCGTGTAGTTTCAACAAGCATTAATCATTCAAAATCCATCCACAAGCCTCATTAGTCATTATATAAAGTAACAACTTCAAATTTAATGCACTATACTTTCCTGATCAATGTAGAAAAAAATCATATATTTTTTTTAAATTCAATGATCTAATATTAACATAATACCTACATAGTTACTATTAACTTAATCTAACAATTTACCATATTTAAATGGTTAAATCAAGGACTAATGTTAGCTTCAAAGTATACCTACACTATTCAGCATAGAACATACTAACTAAGAAATCAGCTCTGTCTTCTACTATTCAGTGTCACTAAACGATAACATGGCATGGAAATTTGTAGATGAGTAAAACGTTTCCTGATAACTCCTTGAACGGTCTTTTCCCAATTGGTCAGTGAAATACCGACCCATAAAGACAAATTGTGTTACACAATAAAAAGAGGTAGTAGAAGCAGAAACAAGAATATATATTTATAATATTTAACGTCTCCATAAGACACCGTTGTAAATTTCAGTTAACATTTCTCAGCCAGTCTTCCATTGGCTTTTATTTTTGAGAAATATGAATGTACTACCTCTAAAGGCAGAAAACAAACTAAATCTATACTAGTTACTTAGTATTTACCTTATAGTGAAAACCTAATCTCTGATGATGAAATAACTATTATACTACATACATAATTAATAATAATAACATGAGTAATTCAACATTAGTAATTGTATTGTAAAGATTAATTAGTTAGAACACATAGCATTCACTGGTGTTAGAACTTGATCGCATTCCTCTAAATTACACACTTGCATGTAGAGTTACCTGCTTTAATACAAAATCTGTTCGTTCCTTGTTCCGTTCAATTCTCGTAATCTAGGTACCTAATTGTCAATGAGCAAAGCTTCGATCAACCCCACTCAACTCAGCCCATGCAACTCTACAACTGGCTTCGTAAGCTTCATCCAGCATGTAATATCGTACCACTGAAGCGTTAATGATCGACATTCGATATTCAACAGGTTAACAGACAAGCAACGCTTATGGCTCAATAGTAGCAACATAACAAAGTGTCTAAGTTCTTTAGACGATGGCAATAAAAACTAAATAAGGCTGTCGGGCTAAAAGGCAGGACAGATTATTATGGGTCTGTTGAAACGCCATGCCTACAGTATCTAAAACTAGAATTAGTATTTAAGGAAAAGTGCACCTAGAATTTGGATATCAAGTAACCTTCTAAGGATGTGCGCATTTTTTAGAAACTTGCACAATGACTGACAAATCAAATGAAATGTGCTATTTAACATGATTTACAATATGTAGCATCGTTTTCTTCTGCTGGCGCCTTTCGCACGTCTCCTCTTTTCTTTTCCAACTCGCTCTTTATCTTTTCTAATCTCACGCACAAGCGTATAGAATGCATCGTCGACTCCCATGCGCGTCTTTGCCGATGTCTCAACAAACGGTATTGAATATTGCTTGGCGATTTCTCGAGCCTGGGCCATATCGACAGCCCACGAAGGAAGATCACACTTGTTGCCAACAAGGACCATCGGAACTTCTTCAGCATCCTTCACTCGCTTGATTTGCTCGCGATACTGCCCGATGTCTTCAAATGATTTGGCACTGTTTACAGCAAACACTAGTAAAAATCCTTCACCAGTCCTCATATATTGGTCCCTCATCGCACTGTACTCTTCTTGGCCGGCTGTATCCAGAATATCTAGCAAACAAGTTTCACCGTCTATAACCACCTGTTTCCGATAGGAATCTTCAATAGTTGGGTCATATTCGTCAACGAAGTGGTTTTGTATCAGCTGTATTGTTAAGGCACTTTTTCCAACGCCCCCCGCACCCACAACGACTAATTTGTATTCCGTCATGCTGCACAGCGAATTCACTTATGCACAACAATAATTTATATGTTGGGTAACTATTAAAACAATTGCTTGCATCTGTAATTTGAGATAAGCTACAAAAAATAGAGATAACTTATCAAAATGTTTGTTTACAAATTACATAAACTTGAAACAGAAAAGTCATCGACGTCCATTATGAACCTCAGCTACAGCTTCCAAAACGCACCACGGCCACTTCGTATCGCATCGATCTGAAGATCCTGCTTCGCCGCCGTCGGCCGAGATTGTACGATGTGGCAACGCTGCGTTAATTTTGGAAGATCACAGCAAAATCACAGCCATCACAGCTGTCGAGAAGGCTGTGTGGAAGATACATAAAGTACATAACCTCAAATATTGGTGCTTGGTTATTGTTGATCTCTCTTTTGTTGATGACCCTACGAAACTATTAAACCCGTTGTTATAAAGGGTTATACGTTTGATGTAATAGGTGCAAGCATGAATATCTCATTAATATCTAGAATAATCAGATTCTCACATCCTACACAAAGGCGTACTAGCCATGTTGTGTTTTCATCAAAAAATGTGTCATTCAACAAGCAGTCCTGCCTCAGAAGGTTTCATTGCAATCAAATGATTCATAAGACATTGCTTCACGTTTCACCAAATTCAGTTAATAGTGGAGCTGAATTTTTTATGTCATGTGTGAGAACAGTTACTTCGAAGTCTCAAAATGCCCGTGGCATTCACGAGAATATTTCCACTCTGCAAATTAAGAAAAGGCCACAGAGACGAAAAAGTGAAGAAGACTCGAAACCTGGGGTAAATCCTCCCTGTCATGAACTGGCGTTATTTTAATAGAATCTGTAGTTATGTGGGTATTAAACAAAACAATTGTTCTATTTGATTTCTTAGTTCTGGAACGTTGTAGCTTATTCAACAGCTGAAGAATATGATTTGGAAAAGCTTGCAGTTGGTCTTCAAGAGCAAGATCTTTATCAATTGTGCCCTCTTCAAACTGATACTGAAAATAGCAGTCAGTCTGGTATGTATGCTGCTATACTACCATGTACCTACCTACATGTCTCTCCATACAGTTGGCTCATTATGTTTAGGAATAATGTTGTCTTCAATTTTATTTTTAGGAATGCCTGATATAGTTCGAGCCAAAGCACGGTACCAAGTAGCATCAGAACCTAGAGAACTGATATTCTTCAGAGAGGGTTCGGTTGTGCTATGGAATTTATCGGAACTAGAGGTGGATAATGTATTGCAGTTCGTCCGCCGATATGAACATAACAGCTACG
The DNA here is from genome assembly GCA_934045905.1 of Leuctra nigra. Classification (NCBI taxonomy): domain Eukaryota; kingdom Metazoa; phylum Arthropoda; class Insecta; order Plecoptera; family Leuctridae; genus Leuctra; species Leuctra nigra. Next base: position 9,154,394 of record OW203764.1, on the reverse strand, counting down.
ATACTCGCCTCATGGTGCAGGAAAGCGAGTCCATGAAGTACACTTATTCGCAACCAGGGTAGGTAAATAGTTGCAATCAATCCATGTCGACATCACTTCCCCTGGCTGGCTTCCAAATTTTTGAGATTCAAGAATGAACAAACCATAACAAACTTAGGTACCTACCTACTAGGAATGTCGGCGGGTCCAAAAATCAGGAATCGGGTACCCGTCATAAATACTCAAGTCGGAATCGGGTAATTGAACCCCCCTAAAAAAATTTATTTGTATTTTTTATTTTTTATTTTTTGGTGGAGGGTGGCTAGGTAAGGGGGTAGGGGTTTAGGTAAATAAACACGTGGCACTTAGCTGCGTGAGAGGAGAAAATGACCCTCTCTCAGGGCCATCTGTGTGCTTGTCCTTGAAAAGAATTTGAGAAAACAGGACAGGACATGATAACATTCTTTGATTACTTACAACTTCAATCATAAGAAAACACGAATTTGTGCACCTTTCTACCCAGGACTCAACTTTTTCACTGTGCTACAGTGTGATTGAAAAAAAAATACAGACGCATTTTTCCCATGCTTCCTACTCCCGACACATGATTTCACCCCTCCTTCCCCATTCCTCTCTCACCCCCCAGAGCAAGCAAGGTTGTTGAGCTTCCCCTTGAGACGCAGCTGATAACTGTGCGTAAACAAATGTAAGTATTTCAGCTACACTCTAAAAAAAATTTTGTTTTTTTTTATTTTTTTTTTGTACCCGCGATTATTATTTATTACCCGAGTAATTGATTACCCGGAACCGCCCGGGTACCCGGGTACCCGCCGACATCCCTACTACCTACTACTAGTAAATACTTCAAAATTTGTCTTAATTTTTTATTACCTAAGAGTGTGGAAATCTATTAAAACATTAATTAATCCTATAAAGCTCTGTCCTATTAATAGTAAGCAGACCCACCTTGAGAGCAGCAGCGGCAGTATGGTGCTGTCACCCGAGACTGATACAGCGCTGGACAGATATACATTCTCCAACGCAATGGCTCTATCAGTGAAGCTAGGTGTGTGGGAAGCATCCTTAGACCGTTACGTCGACGGCATTGAATTCGTCACGGAGGTGAGGTGAGCAGCTTATACAAAAGCGAAAATTATTTGATATGTATGGATATGAGAACTAATAATTCATTTTGTAATCAGGACTTGAAGCAAGGAACTCGAATAAACATGTCTCGCGGTGAAGTGTTGCGGAAGACGGGGCAACTGTTTGCATTACGACACTTGATTAATCTGAGTTCGGATCTCTTGGACACTCCTGACTTCTACTGGGATCAGGATCAACTGGAAGCCTTGTATTTGCAGACTTGCGGCTACTTTAGTATCGCCAGGCGAACAAAGGTGCATTTCTTAGTTTTGCTATACCTATTTTAATTTTATTCCAGTATGATTTTAAATATCAACACAATCACAAATAATGGTAATAAACACATCACCCAAAAAACTAAATTTTTAAAGTCATAAAGTTCAAATTTCGTTCTTCATGGACCCACCCACCCCTCCCAGGTGCTAGTAAGGTCAAGACATCAAGCGGGAATGTGCGAGAAGACGAATGTTGCCGAGGACTACACTCACCCCGGTCAGATACCCACCCCCAAATTTTCTGGGGCATTTGCCCCAAATTTACATAGGTCAGAGCACGCCACTGTCTCCAACTTACTAATGTATGGACGTAGTGTATGTCTCCCCAAGGACACGGATAGAGTGGCAGGTTGAGTGCAAAATATTTCGAAACATTTTACAAAAATAATCTTTTTTTAGTTATTTTTTACCCGGGTAATTAATTTGTACCTGGGTACAAAAAAAGTACCCGAATCCAACCTCTTAACTGTTGCCAAGTTAATACCAAATTAGAGTATTATTTTATTAATTGTTATTCTGTGTATTTACAACCTTTTGTATGAAATTTTATTTTATAATGAATACAGATTTATATAGATTAAGATGTCAATTTCGATTTTCCGGTTTAAAAATTAAAAGAATTCTATCAATCTCCGTAAATTGATTCCTTAAAAATTACTACATCCCACAAAATGAATACCTACTATTTCAGATTTCTGAGTTCAGGCACAACTCAACTTCCAAACAATAAACATTCCACAGTCACATTTATGTGACACTTCCTTTTCCCTGCTGAAAATTCTTGACAATTTTATAATTTCACTGACTGAATCTGATGAAAAATTGAATGTGTACCCTTCCTAGAGCTATTTGAGGTACACTCCTGGACACAGAAATTGGCCCGCGGTCAACGTTCAAGAGGCACTACGGCTATTATTTAACATTTATTTTAATGTAATTTTTTGGCACAAAGACCGGATGCCTAGTGTGAGTTTAGGGTCGAAAAATTACTTGAAATAAATAAATACCAGCCGTATAGTGCCACTTGGTCTAGAGTATTAGACCAAGCTTGGCCTAATATTGGTAACCCCTCATTTTTAGCATCCCTTCCATTGTATTTGCGGGCAGCTAGGTACCTGCACTTTCTGTGGCAGACTATCCCCACTCCACCTTTGTGAGGATTTACAAAATAGGGCAATAATACGTTCGCAGACAAAATACTAGGTTATATGTCACAAGATATAACAATTAAAATTAAATCTTCTGCCAATGATTCCGATTCCTTTCACTAGTGGCGCTAGGGGTATAAACGCTTGGTGCCTATTAGAGTTTTTTGAGGGAAAACCCATTTTAATTTAGCGACAATTGTTTTGAATTAGTTACCTAATAAGTAATACATACCAACCGTCCTACAATGATAATTTGTTTGTATCATCTCCACAGGTGATGAATGAGAAGCTGAACCACTGTGTTGAACTCGTTGATCTCTTGTCCGACCACTTAAACGATCGACATCACGTCCGATTGGAGTGGATGATCATCATCTTGATCATGGTGGAGGTTGTCTTTGAAATTCTCCACTTCATTCATTAGCTGCTTCCAGAGCACAGGGCCGATAGCTGATGGCAACAATCAATCTTCTCAAGGTAGGATATAACGTGGCATGTAATAGATTTGTTGGCTGTAGATTCTCTGAGTGATGTGAAAATCTGAAATCAACATAAATAATATTGATAAGCAAACATAGTTACATTTTCATTCTTAAAAATCAATTTGAAATGTCATGGAACATTTTAGCGGGAACAGCGGCATGTAACTAAAATCAGGACCCTTACCTAATATCGCCAAATTTCAGTAGCACCGTGTTACTGTAGCACAATTTTGTTTTAAAAGTTTTAGCCATAATAAGAGCTAACATTGTCGCCAGGGTTGGGTGCGTATAGGTATAAAACCTAAATGTATTATACGTGTATAAAACTACGTATTATACGTAAAAAACGTATAATATACGTATAAAACCTCTAAACTTCAAAATTAAACGTATTTTCAAATTATGACACCAAACATCATATTTTGAAATGCATTTCATGGATTACAATCATATTATTACCATGTCAATAGACTTGTTTACTGCCAAAGATGTCATAGATATGCGTAAATGATCAAAAGTACCTATCCAAAAGTATTTTGATAGATCTTCATTTGCATCCTCTTTGGTAGATTGTATCACAAACGATTACTATGCAAAGTCTGTACAATAATGAATCTAAATGTTACCATTATTTTGTGAAAGTTATTTTGCAAATTTTATCAGCCAATTAGGCTGCAAACACACGGGGCGTATTTTCATGCCCAGCCGAAGCGTTCGAATGCCGAGAAGATAGGTAGCATTGAGTCTTATAGGAGCGAACACACGAGGTGGTTTTTTTCACGCGCGGATTTTTCCATGACGGCCAGACGCGACAAACGAAAAACGTCGCGTGTCTTTTCATGCCCCGTGTGTTCGACCAAGAAAAACGCTGCGTTTTTTTCAACGCCATGTCTGGACATGAAAAAACGCCCCGTGTGTTTGCAGCCTTAACGATTTTATTGCCAAACTCATTTTTCAAAATCATTTAAAGTTGTTTGAATATTCCGCCAAAAACTGCTCTCAAGTCAGTGTATTGCTAATGCATTTGCCCTAAACATCCGCCCATTCGCTTATTTTAATTGTATTGTACAATCCGTGCCGTGTGTTTGCAGCCTTAACGATTTTATTGCCAAACTCATTTTTCATTATAATCTTTTAAAGTTGTTTGAATATTCCACCAAAAACTGCTCTCAATCAGTGTATTGCTAATGCATTTGCCCTAAACATCCGCCCATTCGCTTATTTAAATTGTATTAAATATTATTAAATTTTATTATTAGGCAAGACATGACTACTAACTACAACACCAAAAATATGCAGTGTAGGTACTCCACTACATTACGGAGTAATTTCTCATTGCTGATCAAAAAAGCTTTTTTACGTATAATACGTATAAATTGTATAAAACCTTCATGTATAATACGTACGTATTATACGGTATTATACGTACGTATAATACGTTTTTTTACGTAACGTATTATACGCACCCATCCCTGATTGTCGCCATGGCAACTAGCAGATCGTGCTACTGTAACACGGTGCTACTGAAAAATTGGCAATATTAGGTAAGGGTCCTGGATTGTGAAGTCCCCAACAATGTGTTACCATGTGTTACCATGGTGCAGATTGTTATACCATGGATATAGATTGTTGCAAGGTCAATGTCAATAATAATAATAATCTTTCTCCCGGTTCCAAGAGTTGGGTCGGGGGTGGCGAGGCCACCATTTACTAGGGCCCGTACTCCTAAGCTAGCTGGCCAGGCTTGGCTCTTCCTCTTCGTTCTTCTTCTCTACCAGTTTTTTCCACTTCTTCCTGTCTTCCCACCACTTTCCTTCTTTCACTTCTTCCCACTTCTCCAGTCTCTCTTGTACATCTTCTGCTACCAGCTCTCTCCACTTTTCCCTCGGTCTTCCCATCCTTTTATCACTTCTCGCAGCTTCGAACTCTCGACGCGGTATTCTCTCTCTCTGCATTCTCTTCATGTCGCCAAACCACCGTAGCCGCTCTCTCCCCATTTTACCTTCAAGTCTCCTCTAATCTTTTAATAATAATAATAATAATAATAATGTAATTTATTGAGCACATAAAATAGGTACATAATTGGTCTGTATTCAACAATCGAGTCGTTGATCTTCCATACATCCATCTCTTCTCTTCAGCTGCTTCACATCTTCACCATTTACCTACTTCTTCTTAATTCATAATAGTCATTAAAATTGTGCTTCAATATCAGTGGTAATATTGGAAGAACATCCAAGCATTTGCTTTTTAGCTGAGGGAAAACCACTGAAAAAACATTCTCAGCAGGATGTAATCTTGATTCTCGTCTTCCAATATCATTACTTCACGAATTCTCTTTCTTGAATGATAGCGAGTTTATCCTTAACGAGCGTCTTGAAAGCTTTTAAACTTAGGGTCTGCTCTTCTGTTGTTGTTGTGTTGTATGCTACTGAGGCTGAATAGGAAAAACAGTTCTTGAATTTTTTACTTCGATGAGTTCCAAAGTCTAGCTTATCTTTGGACCGCGTGTCTCGTAGGTGAATATCACGACGCTTTCTCAACTTATCATTTAAATACTTTGGCTCTCCCGTTCTCAATATCTTGTGCGTTGCGCATGTTAAATGTAGGCTTCTTCTCGCTTCCATCTTTAGCCAATGAAGTTTTTGAATGTAGGGACTTATATGGTGTCTTCTCTTAATATTGAATACAAACCTAGCACAAGAATTCTGGACTTTTTGAATACGACCTACATCTTTCTTCGAAATACACGGTCCGTAAACGATGTCACAGTAATTCAAATTAGATATTATAAGTGCCTCAACAAGCTTGCTTTTTGTTGATCTTGTCAGAATTTGTTTAAATCTTTGCATTGTTCGTAGTTTGCCGTAAGCTTTGCTATTTGCTTTCTGAATATGATCTGAGTAAGTCATTTGGCTGTCCATTATCAAACCTAAATTCCTTGCATTTTCTGAAGTGGGAATAATAGAACCATTTATATGTAGTTTAAATTCACTATTAAGTATTTTGATCCGTTGACATTTGTTCCCTATAATCATTGATATGGTCTTCGAAGTGTTTAAAGAGAGTCCTTGACTTTCACTCCATGCAGCAATAGACTGAAGATCTTCGTTTATTTTCTCTTGTGCTGCAGCTAGATCTTGAGGGCGAAAGGTATATAGAAGCTGGGTATCATCTGCAAATTTGTGTATTTTGCAGTGTTTCACACTCTCATCGATATCAGTTGTGTAAACTATGAACAGTAGTGGAGCGATACTTGAACCCTGTGGTACTCCTGTTCTATTTTCCCTTGGCATTGATACGTTATTAGCTGATAATTTTACCCGTTGTTGACGTCCGGTGAGGTAACTTGCAAACCATTTAATTGTCATCTCTCCCACTCCAAGATATGTGAGTTTAGCCAGTAGGAGTTCATGATTGATAGAGTCAAAGGCTTTTGTAAAATCTAATAATATAAGACTTGTAACCATTTTCTTCTCCATTCCCTTGATCGCTTCATCAGTTACATCTAGAAGTATTGATGTTGTCCCACGATTTTTCCTGAATCCTGACTGACTATTAGATAATAATTGCAGTTCTTCTAGGTATGCAGTCAGTTGCTTCACAACAATTCTTTCTAGTATTTTGGACATTGTAGTGAGAATACTAATGGGTCTAAGGTCTTTGAAATGTTTTGGATGTGAGCATTTTGGCAAGGGTGTTATTACTCCTTCTTTCCATAGATCAGGAAATATTCCAGAAACAAGAGAATGATTTACAATACTGTGTATAGCATTTAAACAGTTTGGCATGCATAGAAGTAATGTATTGATATTTATATTATCAATGCCTGTTGCTTTGGTCTTAATTTTTCTCAATTGATCAACGATTTCTTCTGTACTAACTGCTCTGAGCTCAAAGGCATTTTTTGACGTAATAGTGTGAGTGTTATTTTTGTATTGATCAATTATACTTGAAGCAATTAAAGAATGTGGTATTGAATCAACATAATAGTCATTTATCAAATCCGGCTTAGCTAGTTCTTCAGGAATTAGTTGTCTTGGCTTTTTCGAGCTGTGAATATCCCACTCTTGAAGTTTCTTCCATAAGAATGCAGAATTACCTAAATTTGCTTGTATTTCTTTCCTCATGAATGATCTTTTCTCTCTCTTCACTGCTATTGTTATGTAATTTCTAACATGACAATAATATTGCCAATTAGCTGCAGATGGCCTTCTTTTGAACTTCAAAAGTGCTTTTGACTTGAGCTTGCACATATTCTGAATGTTATCATTATACCATGGACATTTCGGTTTATTGGTTGTAAATTCCTTGATTGGTGCTAGCTTATTCTCAGTATATTGTAAATTTTCATTAAGTATTTTTAGCTTTACATTAATATCATATTCACCTTCTGCAATATTCCAATCAATACTGTTTAAAACTTTTTTCAATTCCAGGGGATTAATTTTCTTGTAGTTTCTATAAGTAATCTTCCGAATCTCCCTTTTTGGTTTCCGGTAAACTAATGTACAAGATATTAGACAGTGATCAGTAACTGGCTTTCCACGTGAATCTATGATCTTGGATATGTCTAATACTTTGGTGCTGACTACTGAGTCCTCATCCTGAACGTAGATATGATCAATAAGAGTGGAGGTCTGGACTCGACTAACAATACTTCCATCCTGCTGCTGAACATCTTCTTCTGTTATTCTTGTGGGGGCTTTAATGATTTGATTTAATTTAAACTTTTTCATGAATTTAATGAGATACTTGCTATTTGGTTCTGCAGATTTCAAGAGATCAATGTTCATATCCCCAATTAGAATTATATTATCAACAAGTCCTTGAAGTGTCGAAAGTTGTTTCTCCAGAATGCTGATATTAGTGTAGCAATTATCAGGTGGCCGGTATACTACACACACAGCAATCTTTTTCCGTTTTAGGCTAATCTTAATACACAAATATTCTGGTTTTCTGACCAAATCTTCATCATTTTCTTCTTCTTCAATCTCAATATCTGTTATGATGGTGTGTCTTATTGATTGCTTAATATATATACCCACACCACCTCCTCTAGAATTAGTGCGATCAGATCTTAGCAACGAATATCCTGCAATGGCATAATCTTCAGAAGGGTGATTTGGTTTCAGCCACGTTTCTGTCATACAGAATATATCTACGTCTTCTTCAGTTATAATTTCCTTGAATTGATCAAAACCATTATTTAGTACTCTGACGTTTAAGCCTGCAATATGAATCTTGCGCCCTGTTCCCTGATCAGTAGGTGAGGTGTTCTTGCTACTGCTACAAGTATCAGGTACAGGGGCCTGTAATTGTCAACGATACCGCTTTGGCTTGGATTTGTTTTCACGAGTAGAACGTCGCAGTCTTATCTTGCTCTGGTTCTGACGTTTGACTGGAAGACGGACTGTAGAATCATTTTCTTTTGTCTCAGCTGGGCTCTGGTAGAGTTGATCCTGCTCATTTGTGACATTAGGGCTCTCGTAGTGGCGATCCTGCTGCAATCCAATCTCAGCTGGGCTCTGGTAGAGTTGATCTTTCTTATTTGTGGCAGCTGGGCTCTCGTAGTGGTAATCCTCAGCTGGGCTCTGGTAGTGTCGATCTTGCTTATTTGTGACATAAGGGCTCTCGTAGTGGCGATCCTGCTGCAATCCAATCTCAGCTGGGCTCTGGTAGAGTTGATCTTTCTTATTTGTGGCAGCTGGGCTCTCGTAGGGACGACCCATCTCAACCACCAAGTCCTGATTTGGTGCTGCTGGGCTTGTGGAGATGCAACTCATCTCATCTGTAATGATCTCAGGAAGACTTGCCTCAGCTGGGCTATCGTAAAGTCGATCTCTCTGATCGACAGTCTCCACTGAAATCCCAGAAGAGACCAGAAAGCATGGGCTCTCAAAGACAAGACTTTTCTCATATTTATCATTATCATCTAAATCCAGACTTACCTTATATGAATTGAAGGGAAGAAGACTAACCTCACCTTCAATGTCTATTGGATTTGTTTCCTCATCGGTATTCATGCACAATAGACTTTTCATACCTGCTAGAGAAAAACCTACCTCAACTCTTCTTTTGCCATGAGTAGTACTTATCTCATTATTAATTAGGAAACAACCCTCCTCTACGAATATAGGGATCTTCTCGACTAAAGAGCCTGGTTCACCTTTCTTCTTGCCTCTCTCATTTCTTGATGTTTGACCCAATCTACATGGAACTAGGCATGGCGTTGCATCACTGTAAATGTCCTGTTCCAGTACCTGAAGTTCCAGTGATTGGATTTTTTCTTGGAAGTCAATATTTTCCTTCTGCTGTTGTTGAATTAGCTGCTGCTGCGATTTGCATATCTCTAGCAGATAATTAGTGGAATCATCTTTGAGACCAGAGGATGATGTCATTGTCGGTGCTGTTGATGTTGGTGGATCTTGTTGAATTACCCGCCGCTGCGAATTGCAGATCTCTTGCAAGTATTTTGGAAAATCATCTTTGTTTGGTGGGGATTTGAGTTTTGCGCACAATTGGCAGATTGATCTGTTGTTTTTAACATTGCCACATGCAAAATGTGTCCAACTACTACTGCATTTGGTGCACACAAATCCCAAACCTTGATTCTGATGACATGCTGAGCATTTTTTATGGCATTTAGTTGCAAACAAGATAGTTGTTTCAAACAATTTGGCCATATTTCATGTGGTGTTGTTCAGTTGTTTTCCTTTTCTAGGCAAGCTCACCTTATTTCCTTTCAAACTCTTCAATTAGTGAACCGATTTTCGAAATTCTTGTCTCTAATGACTCCCAAATTATTCACAATAGAACTATTTCAGGAATCAATTTGAGATTCTCAAAGATTAATAGGTTTCAATAATTTACTAATCTGCTTGATATTCAGGACTTCAAGTAGGTTCACTGCCAGTTGGAGTTTTTTTCACTCCTGATCTTGTCCATCTTAGTTACTCCTTGTATACTTCGTAAAAACTTCATTTCTGCTGCCTGCAACTGGCTTTCCTCCTTTTCCCAATCGCCCACGTTACGGAACCGTAGGTGAGTATTGGCAGGAAATAGCTTTTGAAAAGGAGTACATATCTTGCATTTCTGGGCGAACTGCTCATTCCACAGAAGTTTCCTGACTAACTGGAAAAATGTGTTAGCCTGTTGTACTCTTGATGTTATCTCTCTTCCTATTTTTCCATCCTTAGTTAGCCAGCTCCCCAGATACTTAAACTCTCCTCTCTCTGCCAGTTCCAAACCCTGTAGCCTGATCTTCACATTTCTTGTTGCCTTCCTCTCCATTACTAGTGTTTCACTCTTTTCCTGACTTATCCGCATAAGTCAGTCCGTCATCTGGCTCCATCTATCAATCTTTTCTTGAACACATTCGCTGGTTCCTCCCCACACTACGATATCATCTGCATATACCAGTGTATTCGTCTCCTGGTCTTCGCTTGGTTCTACTTTTCTCCATAGCTCGTCCATGACAATGACAAATAGTGTCGGGCAAAGAACTTTGCCCTGTCGAAGTTCTTCCTTCACCTCAAAATCCTGACTTCCCCTCCACTGTTTGTACACAGCTCTCGTTCTTCTCATATGTGCTCTTGATTGGAGCGCATATGGAGCGCGATTGGAGCGTCAATGTCAATTTTTTTTAAATTTAGATGAAGTTTATCAAACGTAAATTAATTCCTTGATCTGTGGTCATCATAATCTCAACTTTCATAAAAATAACTGCCTATTATTCAGATTCTGAAATCTAATTTACAAGTCACCAATGGGCTTGTTCACTGCCATTTGCTCTCACCAGGATCGCTAGCATCGGATTAGCTTGGGCAGCTTCGTTGGGCCGAGATTAGTAACATTTTTCTTAGTAACCAAAATGTCCGTGGGATGGCGCCAGCGGTTGGGTAACATCTTTGGTAGTAACTAAAATGAGTTTTAAAGAGTTTAAATGACCAATTTATGTATTAATAGTCTTTGGTAGTCTGTTATAATCTCAAATACATTTAAAAATGTAAATAACAGTGTCCTACGTGCATAATATATCTTTGTAAAACGAAATGTCATCATTGACCCAACATAGTTTCCATATTTTCAAATTTTCGTCATCTTGCCGCGTTCTAATCTCTGCCCAGTAAATAGTTTTCACATGAAAACAAGAGACGACTTCAGGCTACATCTTTGTACAATGTAAATTTTTGGGGTTAATTGTTTTTTTGTTAATTTTTGGGTCATTTTTAATAATGTAAACACTCTGTGCCGTAATTATTTGTACCGGAAATCAAAGCCGGAAATGACGTCATTTTGTTACCCATCTCGGCCTAAAGTCGGATTAAAGCAGGTAACATAGTGGCGCCATCTATGCTGAGCTTTGCGTGAACAAGCCCATTGTGCTCAATGTGGCAACTCTGCTTTTGCTGTAGGTTAGTTAGTACCTAAAAATAGAAGGCAGTGGGTTGTTCCATATTCAAAAATTCAAAAAATCATTCCAATTATTGAATTGTTTTTTTTTGTAAATTTCATCATTGCTGGCCGCTGGGTTAGACAATTTACATTGTTGTAAGCTTCTATACATAGTTAATCAAAATGAGTGAGAGCAATTTGCAAGGACCAGTAGATGGTGACATTTTAGAGAGACGCAAGTTATTACTTATGGAACAAATAGAGAATATACTTCTTTTACAAATAGAGTATTTGAGTTCATTGAAACCACTTATTCTGACAATTCGCAACCAACGAAATTGGAATAATGTGACAGTCACTGACACAGTGAAGCTTAACCCGCTTGAAACGGCATTGATGACGGAAGTCAAGTTTCGGAAGTCTAGCAGTCAATCAAAGTTCACGAGAATTGTTCATACTCTTGGGAAAATTTACCGTTTACTCTCTACGAATAGTACATGCACTGTACGTGAACTTTACTACCAAGATGTTGCAATCTACGAACATCAGAGACATGCAGATTCATCTTTGAGAGCCATTTGTTGCTTGCTTGATGCTGCAGCATGGGAGTTGGGCGTAATCTCGACATCAAAAGGTTTGATTGCCGGTCCTTTGATCATCACGACTGATGATCAGGAGATTATTGATTGCAGTAATACTCAAGGAGGAGTTTTAATTCCACAGAAAATCCAAGACATTGTATCATTGAAAACATCAGCTAAACTGATCATAATTATTGAGAAAGATGCAGTCTTTCAAAAACTCTTAGATGAAGGAGTATTGGAAAGGTTCAAGCATTGCCTGTTGATTACAGGAAAAGGTAGGTCGTTAGTAAAAAAATTGAGCAAGCGTCTCATTTTTGCTCTTTTGGCACGGACATATGTTTTTTTTAATGTTTTTTCTGGCTACTGCCGGTATACAAGTCGCATCGTTTCTCCGATCGAGCTGATATTTTGCACACATGTAACCATCGCTGAGACTCTGGTCATTGCAGACCCTAATTTTTTTTAAATCCGTTGATTGGTTTAAATTTTAAAAAAAATCTTTTGATTGATCGGATCCGATCAATTTGAAATTTTGCAAGGTCATAAAATCAAATTGTTCTGATTATTTAAAATTTTGCATGGTGATTAAGAGGCAAACGGAAGCGAGCGGGAATCGCACGGTTTGTCAGAGCGTTTTTTGAAATTGTGTCTTCCCACTTAAATATTTTAAAAAATCAGATAGTAACGACCTATAGCAGCCTAATATACTAAATAATGCCGCACACTGGAGTTCATTATGACCTCTGGTCTGACCTCAAAGTGTTAAATACGATTATATTCGATTATTTTATTAAAAATATCGTATTTAACACTTTGAGGTCGCACCAGAGGTCATAATGAACTCCAATGTGCGGCATTATTTAGTCTTTAAGGCTGTAATGGGTCGTTACTATCTGATTTTTTTAAATTATTAAGTGGGAAGACACAATTTCAAAAAACGCTCTGACGAACCGTGCGATTCCTGTTCGCTTCCGTTTGCCTCTTAAGACCAGCATTATCTAATATTTTTCACTTTTTCAGCCCAATCAGTCATGTAGTATTATTATTACTTATATTGTATTAATTATGTACCTATTTAACGTATTATTTAACATTCTATAATTTGAAATCCCTGTCAGAAGAGTTTAATAAAAATTACCAAATTCATGGTAGGACAATGATGTCTTATTCAATTGTTTCAGGGTACAGATGGGAAGTTACAATGAAAAGGCCGATGCACAATTGACGCGGACGGACGACGCTGACGGAGACGGATACAATGTTAAAGTCGTCGTCCGTCCGCGTCTGATTGTGAACAGCCAGAGTGAATATGTCATACCTAAACATCGTATCCGTCTCCGTCGTCCGTCCGCGTCAATTGTGCATCGGCCTAAAATCAGTAGGCATATTATCTTATGTAGTTAGTTTTCTTTTATTAGAGTGGATAGTGTTCTGTTGGAAATGTTGCTCGTATCGGGGTTCTCTCATCAATGGGTGCACTGAACGTTTTCCTAGTTTACATTAGTTGAGAATAAGATTTAGACATCATTGTAGTTTGTGGCCAATAGTTTTAATAAGCCGAAATATTATGGAATGTGCAATGGGGCAGAATTCTCGGATTGCAAACCATATTACAACAATATCATATTGTTTTACCTAGTCCAACCCATGAGCAAACAACTACGTAACTCCACTTCAAACTGTTTTTCCTATTCAAGTCGAACAATCTACCTCAGCAATTCGACCAAAAAAGCTACAGTGAGAACTCTAGCGGTAGAAGTTGACACTACCGACAGGAGGACAGAGACTGAAGAAGGCTCTTGTGCCTTGAGCGGTCGTTTCCGGATTACCGGAAACACTTAACATCTTAAATAAATAAATAATGTATTTCCCATACGAAGCGTGCTAAATGTAGATAGGTCTACATCCCACACTATTATAAATAGAAACATCAAATTCATAGGAAATGAAGATAACATTATGCTTGTTTGATTTGTCACCTCAGAATTTATCTCCGAGTTCAAATTACTGTGCAATCGTCTTTCAAACATGAAATGTTTCAGCCGGCTTCAGCCAATGAGAGAACAGGAAACGGATACTCAAACCATTCACATCACTCTATCACCTGAATTGACTTGATTTTGAAAGTAATTTATTAATTATCAACAGGTTTATAATCGAGAAACCATTATCTTATTCGTATATATATATATTCATAAAAGTACTTAGTATCATATTGAAAGTGACGTAATAGGTCTGAATATCCTGTAAAGTGAGTGATTTTGAACCATGCTTTGCCGTAAGAAACCAAGTAGGCTTTGAACTGAATCCTCCTCTCTGCGGCCATAACACAGCGTCCGCAGCGCCATCTCTTATCACTTTTTTGGACGAATATTAGAATGTAATTGAAGTGAAACAAGGCCTTGAACTGCCCAGCTATCATGGGACACACACACACACTACATCATAATGTGTAAATAATAATGTGTGTTATTCTCCAGGTTACCCAGACAGCAATACTCGCCGACTGCTACAGCGATTGTGGCGCGAGCTGCACTTGCCAACATACGCATTGGTAGATGCAGATCCTCATGGCATCGACATCATGTGCGTCTATCGCTTCGGCTCGCTAGCCATGGCCACGCAGGCGGATTCTCTAGCCACTCCGGCTCTCCGTTGGCTCGGCATTCTACCCTCGGACATAGCTCTGTATTCTGCTAAAAGCTTGCCATTGTCTACGGCGGACCACAGCAAGATCCGCCAATTACTCGCTCGGCCATATATCCGAGACAACGTAGCCATCAGGAAAGAGTTGGAAGTGCTCGAGACTCTTGGAAGGAAAGCAGAGATAGAAGGAATAGCTGGCATTTCACAAGCATATTTGACTGATGTTTACTTGCCAGATAAACTGAAGCACAAGGATTATATTTAGTCACAGGTAGACTAACAAGTAGGTTTCGACTTGATGCTATTCTACGGCATTCTACATTCTATGTAATCTTTAACATTTCACTCTACTATTATATTGAATTTAACTGCAAATAATGCACTGTTCATAGTATTACCCTTGAGTATTACTTTAATCAGCCCAGCACATACTCTTTGGGTGATGAACTAATTTACTTTGAAATGTGAATAAAAAATGGGAAGGATAAACAAACACAAGAAAGCAGAGAATTTGTTGACACACATTTTTATGGAATTCTTTTTCTGGCCATGACAATACAATTAGAAGTACAAAAGCTCTAGCAAGGAAACATGATTGGCTGCAATCTAGTCTAGTGAAACGTAAGATCTATTTACTCAAATGAACATTAATTGAAATTAGAAACATTTGTAAAATTGAGTTTTTGTACTTAAATACAATTAAAACTGAAATAAATTGAAGTTACTTTCATTTGATCATTGACAATGGGTCTTTTATTTCTACACACATTAACTCCCCCAACCATGCAAGTTAACTTAAGTAAGCCAGTTCTTACATCTAAACATTTCGAATGCCAAGTGCTTGCTCCAACTCCGCCCGCTTCTGCTGCACCTTGGTGTAGAAGTATCTGCAGACAGCTTCTTGAGCCCACGGCTGATAGAAGAAGTCGGAGCGACGCTCCTCCTCTGGGTTTCCTACCACGTCCGTCATCGTCTGCAAAACATTGGTCAATTTTGATTTAGAAAATGAGGCTGTAAGAACAGTTTTAAGCCCAATAATAACCTAACTGGGAACAAGGATCAAACTTTCAACACAAGTCTAGATAAGTCTATTTTGTCTGTTATTTAATGTTATAATTTTGTAATTCAATTATTATCAATCTCAAATGCACCTATCATTCATCCATAAGAATGGTAACATACCTATGTGATTCACTTTGATTGGCCATCTGCACATTATTCAAGATTGTAACCTACTACTTGCCTTAGTTGGCAAGGTGACAAATTCATAATTAAGACTTACCTTGAGATCTCTGGTCTGGGACACAATCCACTTGTTGATGAACTGTTGTGGATCCTTGGCGAAGCTGAGGAAGAACTCGCGGTTGGTCTTCAGCTGGTTGATGGTCTCCACGGTCTCGTGGATCTTGTTGTCGAGGCTCTGAATCTCTTGCTGGCTTGCGGTGGAGAGCAGGAAGTTGTTCATCTGCGTCTTGAGAGTGTCGTCCACCTGATAGCAACAGATACATGAGACTCTGTGTACTGTTGATTCTCTGTACTAAGAAAACGCTCAGGGTAACGCGTTGATGCGTAAGCACCGATATGCGCAACATCTCCAACCAAATGCGATCCCCTCAACAAAGATAACTTCAACATTATTACTGATAGTGATTTTCATTGCAACTTTCAAATTTCCATTATACGCTCTGGAATAATTGAATAACATATCCATCTGCCATGAAGATGGTACTTTTCGATAACCTCTTTTGACAGCTATGTCAAAACTCTTTAACGGACAAAAAGCCTGTAATACTGGACATATTGTGCTGAAAATTTGTAAAATATGAGATATATTCACCATGTTCATGACCATGATTATTTTTTAAAATATGAACCAACTGACAAATATCTAATAAATTTCGGTCTACAAAACCGCCGAGTTGGTCCTTTAATGCTTAAATTGCTGATAAACAGAGAGGAACAAATGGAAGCGAACACCAGCTTATCACTTTGAACACTTTCGATCATATGACTAGAGAAAGTGGGGGCTGAGGGGGATGTTTTGCTGACCTCAACATCGATGTCATAACAAGCAGTTTGCTTCTGCTCCGCTCCCTCGACGCTGATGATGTGGTTGATGACGATAGGATCGGGCGGATGCAGTAACGGATTCAGACGCTGCGGAATCTCTGCAAACTTCATCCGCTGGCAGGCAAAGATCTGCTCGAGATATTTGTCACAGTTGATGAACTCTCGCTCATGGCCGTCCTGTAGACAAAATTTACACTTATATTATTGTGCACTTTTTTTAACACTACAATATTAAAAAATTATAACATCACAAAAATTCACACCAATTTTAAATAAAAACAGTTAGCTTGGATTAAAAAAAACTAAATTAGGTGTCACTAAAATGATAAGTTGTATTAATTTGAAAAGTTTTAATTGCAAAAATGACACTGCTACCGTCGTATTAAACAGTAGCACTGTTTGAGTTCTACTGTTTTAGCGGAACTCAAAATCCAAAAAAGCATATAAAAAAGTGAGATTCTTGCCTGCAACTTATGTGTCTTGATGTACTGCCAGAGGGCGCTTATAATGACGGGTCGCGTCTGAGTGTGCACTCCCAGCAGCCTCGCTAGCCGCGGATCCAGCTTGAACTGCAGCGGCTGGTAGTCCAGCAGGAGGAGAATCGTGCAGCGTACGTTCTTGTCGCCAGGTCGTTTCACCTACAACAAGACAACGAACATTAACAGGAGCTCAAATGTAGTGACGGAAATGGTAGGGGGTGATGGTAGTGATGTAATGTACAAAAAAAAATAAGTTAAAATTTTCATGAAATTTTCTATGTTTGGAATTCGATTATTGTCTTTTCACCCAAGAGCAATGCACCGTAATTTATATTGCAAATGCAATAATTTTAGCTATTTATTTGGTATTATAAATAATGGAAATTTACAAAGATGATTTTAGTAATGTTAGTCGGACAAAATTGCCCATTTTTAACACAGTACCACAATAGGTGAACCTCAAACATAAAGTGCCGAAAATAATATTAAACATTTTTACAGAAAAAAATAATATAGGTAGTAGGTACTACCTTTTTTTTAAAATAATTGCAAATTATTCATGAAAATCCAGGCATTAAGGGGGGATGCTCAAGTAGAGGTGTCCGATAGATCTGAACAAATGTGCTTATTTATTAGAACTAATTTCGAAGATATATCACTTTATAAATTTGATTTAGCCCTATCTTTAACATGGCAAGTCGAAAAAACAAGAGTTAATTGTCCTAGAAAATATTAGATTTAAACTTTTTTCCACTGATAGAATTTTTCCACTGATAGAATTTTTCCAAAAACTAATATTATTTGTATTAGACATTAAGGTACATAACTATTTATTAAGATTTTTATATATACACCTACCCGTACGTTTTTAAAAGTTAGACGCCAAATTCCAAATAATCTTCCTATACCTTCTGTGTTAAAATTCCCTCATCTTCTGAATATATCATATAGGCATCCTGCATGAGAAAAGGTTGCCATAGTAACCTATACAAAAGTATAGGGAAAAACAAATCTGACAGCGGCAATCCAAATCTCATATTTTGAGTGATTACTTGTGAAAGAAAGATATTTAAGTAAGTACAAGCTAATAATAATACGCAATATTTATCTTTACACATGTTCAAGTTAAATATTCATCTGATAAATATGATTTATTGCTATTATTTAGAGCTTTGACACATTTCCCCTACCATAGCAGCCTCCATTTTTCTACCACTGTGACGTCACGAGCAGGATTCCTATTGAAAACTTAATATAAGTCGAGAGTTGAAAGTTAAAAGACATTATGAATTTTTTACAATAAAATATAGTTAAAATGTTGAAAGAATTTATAAAAATGGTAGGTAAATTTGAACAAAAAATATTTTCGGAAAATCTACTTGGGCATCCTTTCTAAGATAACAGACCTAGAAAATTTTCATGAATTCATTTCATGATCATCAATTTCATGAAAATTGTATGTCCCAAGATGTTATTTTTCTGGATAATTTTCCACTTCTTTAATACATTCTTTAATTGTTCTTGTATACTAGGAGTATTCACGATTACGATTTAATTGAATCGATTAATCGATTATGGCATTCAATACGATTAATCGATTTCAGAAAAAATAATCGAATTATATCGATATGAATTTGCCGCCTTGAAAATGGTTGGACTTTACAACATCTAAAATGTCTGCCTTCATTCTGTCATGAACTAATACTGATTCTGTCAACATTTTGCTTTGTGTGCGTAATATTTTAGTGATAAATTCATGTTTGTGTGTATTTTCCCAAGTTTCAGTGTGTACTCGTATTTCTCATTCGCATTACCAAGTGATGATTAAATGAATTACGGCACATTACAGCGTCTTTGAAGTAAAAATGAATGACTTCCCGGACACATTTCATTGTTGAGGTTAATATTGCCGTAAAAGATGATATGATGACCTCCCTGACATGATGACATATAGTTTATATCAATACGATTTAATTTGATTATTTAATCGATTTAAATTACGAAAATCGAATTAATAATCGATTTAAATAAAATAATCGTTGAACACCCCTATTGTATACCATGGTCACTTTTACAATAGTATTTTATATTAGTCGTACATTTATCGTAGTATTTAATTATTGAAAATTCATAATATAGCAGAAGCCAGAAATAATCACACATTAAAACTTGCCAGAACAGTGTTGGCAGGAAAACAATATTATTTTGAAAAATTAAGACAATTCTGTTATTTTCTGCACTTTTAGGCCATGGTAAAAACTCAGTTACAGTCCTAAAAATTGCATAAATTAACTTTCCTAATGTTTAATTTAAAAAAACTATAAAAATAAGAAAAATTTCCGGAAAAATATGCCCGGATAATTTTCTGACCCACATCTCTAGTTCCAACACTACGCAAATGTAGGTAATTAACCATGTAATAAAAAGTGGTTTTAGTAGTGATTACCTGAAACCCATCGGTCTCCTGGGTGGTGGGAGTTCTGTGCCACTCGACGAGATGGTTGTCCGGGCCGTACAAATCCTTGTCCAGTTCAATCACCAGACTCTTGAAGAATGACGAGAATTTGCGCTTCACCTGCCACATAATGGGCAGAACATTAGTCAGGGAGTACAGGCAAGACTGATCTAGTCAATCGCATTTAGACCCTTGAGTAGACCCTATACTCAAGGTTTAGACTAATAAAACTTATCGTAAATTCAATGACAAATGACAATCCCTTCCACGACTAATTTGGTTTCGGTCAGTATAGATACAATGGAAATAAGTAGCTGTTTTTCTCCTCTTTCCCCCACCACATTCAAACAACTTTTCCTGTGATAAGGGTTGAGGGGAAGGAGCCTAAACTAATGTAAATGATGGAAAACGAAGAAACAGACACTAAATTCCAGAAATGTTCCTACCAGCGTTACCTAGTTTTCGAAAATATCACAATATCAATGATTTTTTTTTAATTCAAGTAGAATAAAAACTAAACATATTTTGAAGTAGGTATCAGGGTTTAGGCTTAGGTTTAGGTTAAATATTGTAGAACTAGGAAAACGCTCAGTGTAACGCTTTGATGAGTGAGCACGGGTACGTGCAAATTCTCCAACAGGAAATGCGCACAACACACAGAAAACATACATCCATATTGAATTGAAATATGATCCACTCAATCAACATAAAAGTATATAATATGCTTTTCATCGAAACATGAAAATAGCATCTAAGCACCCTGGTACATATAGCAAATCAGATTCAATTCGAGAAAATAAGGAACACAACTGACCTCTGGTGGATTTTGTGATACTAGGTAAATGGCGGCTATCAAGGGCGCATTTGCATAAATATAAATACAAATATTTGATATAGTTGTTTGTTATGGCCAAGAAAGTAAATTTATAGCTAAATATCAATTTCATTTGTTTTTTGTTTTTTCACTGCTTTATGGAAATACGAAATGTAAAAACAAACAAATTAATATGTGGACCTGATAGTAGCCATCTTGCCAGAAGTGGCTCCATCACGTATCACTTATTTGTGGGAATAGACAACATTATAAATTATCTAGCTAGCTCTGCTTTTCAAAAAATTTCATATGCAGTACCAAGATCCTCATAACTGTTTATGTTATGATCCATTGTTGAATAACATAAATAGATAGATATGAGGATCACGGTACCACCGTGTAGAGAACAGCTTACTTCACACTACTAAATTTAATGTGACGGGAGTAGGGCTTCAAACGTGAAATCTGCTGCAATGTTAAACTCAGACCAGGTCTATAGAATGGAATGTCAAGGTCAAGTCAAGGTCTATGGATCATACAGAACGGATACTAGCGCAGCGTTTTGATAGAAGTACAAACTAGATTTGATTTGAATCTTACCTCGGTAGGTACAAAACCATGGTCAAACAAGGATTTACTTTTAAATCGACTCCTTCAATAATAAATAAAACATCCTTAATAAAATTCTCCGTTCTCGAGTGTTTTCATTCTCTTTTTAAATGAATAACCTGCCCAATAACCTAAGATAACATGCATCTGACATTTAGACCAAATATTTAATTTTAATTGACTATCAATGAAGAGAGATGATGTACTGGATCTACTGATAAAACAGTTCCGGTAACTGCCAAATTGTACACTAGTGCTTGAATCTGTTCTGTATTCTCGGCCGGGGGTGCATTCCATAGCATTTCCTTCTGCGAGTTCCGCCCGTAATTCGTATTCAAGTGTCTCCATGGTAAAGCATTCATCTGCCGTCACCTTAAATTTAGAAGTGTGAAGTAAGCTGTTCTCTACACGGTGACGTTACTGCATATGAATTTTTTTGAAAAGCAGAGCTATCTAGATAATTTTTAATGTTGTCTATTAAATTGGCACTGGAAAACATTCATTTCAATACTTCATTTCTGACAGCTATTAAAAATGCCAATAGGTTCATACATTCTTAACTAACTGATTGGGATGAAAATTTGTAAAGTAAGATACAATGTTGGTCTTAATGGCCATGCAAAATATGAGTTTGATCACATTTATCAAAGACCATTTTTATTTATCAGCCTATCAGGAGATATTTATTTAAATTTTAACAAATCAATGGATTTCAAAAAAATTAGGGTCTGTAAACAGAGAAGGTTGGCTTTACATGTGTGCAAAATTTCAGATCGATCGGTGAAACGGTGCGACCTGTGTATCGGTTAATAGCATAAAAAAAAGAAACGGAGGTCCGTGCCAAAAGAGCCTAAAGGAGACGCTCGCTTCGCTCGCTCAATCAGGTAGGTAGTACCTACTGAACCGTTTTTTTGCGAACCGGAAAACATATTAATTTTTAGGTACCTAGGACCAGAACCCTTAATAGTTAATAATATTTAGAATTAGTTCTATAAAAATTCTTAGCGCGAGTAACGGCCAGCTGACGAAGCATATCTCTTCAGTCCGTACAATTTACCGTTGTGATCGCTGCTAAGGTACCTACTTCGGGTCTCGGAAATATTTGGCCAGATCTTGTCAAGCCGGGTGACCAGACTTGTCAATCAACTTTTATTCAGTTTTGCGTATCTAGGGCCATCTAGCACTATTTAAGTGACCTACTTTTGGCAGGACCAGCTGTCATCCAGTGCATTTAACATGGAAATCAAGTTGACTGGTACCTAATATATCTTTGAGATAATTTATCACGTCCAAACTTTCGCGTTCGGTTTCGCTTCGGGAAAGAAGTTTGCCCAACATTTTTCTATTTCGGTAGGCAAATCATGGCAGATTTATTTTTGTTTTAATGTAGACATATTGCGAAAATGAAAGCAATCTATGGGACGATGCAAAGCTTGGACGACAGGTCAGCCACTTTGGCGCTAGCGTCGAGTGAGTTTCAAATCAAAGTATATTTTACCACACAGTCCGTATTTTCATGTTATTTTATAAGAATTAATGTTGATTGGTTATTTACACCAATTGGTTATTTATTTGAAATTATAGTGTAATAATGATATTTTGGTCATATAATGGCAGCTCACAGAATGATTTTTGTTTCCAGTGCTCTCTTGACTGACTCACTAGGTCTGTTTGTTGGGGTGTTCTAACCAGCTCGGAACACACCGGAAGTCGTCACGGAAAAGTTTACTTGTACCTATCCGTCGAGTTTTGATTCGAAATTCATGCACCAAACACAATCGGTGACGACTTCTGCTTGCTCCGAACAGGTTCGGAACAGGCCGACGAACAAACCTACTGCAATGGAATTTTGTAACTTCCAATTAAAACAATTGAGAGGGTGTCGCTTCAGATTGAAATAGAATTTTTAAGATATTGCACTATCTTCTCATTTTTACATATTTTATTATACTAGAGTAAAAAATATATGTATCTAAACAGTACGTACATCTTCTTACGCCTGTCAAAATAAAGTTTCGCGAGTTTTAATTTTGAGTGGCACGAACAGCTTACTTCACACTTCATACTCACAACCGATGGCAGCGCTGCAGCACCCTAGCGGGAAAAAGTTTGGCTAGTGCCCTATCGTATGTACTTTATGGCTCAACCTAAGAGAACCTACCATTATCATATCTACCTATGTCTGCTTTACTTGAGAGTAACTCACCTTGTTAGGATCATTTTTGCTGTCTTCGAGCAGCCTCCCCTCCACTCGGAGTTCCCAGGAGGCAACACTCCCCTCTTCCCCCTCTCCTCCCTCTTTCGCAGGATAGAACGTGTTCGAGATGAAGATGCGCAGCTTCCGCTTCTGTTTCATTGGCCGCTTCAGCGCTTCTTGGATGTCAAGTCTGTAATAAAGCAACAATCATTATGAATCATTTGTAATCAATAATTTTATCATATTTTGATAATTTATACCTACAGGTAATATGTTTGTCTTAACAAAATGTAAATTCAGGCCGGTCTAGACATCCACCTTATTATTTATTGTTTTATACCTAATGGGCCAATTCTTGATTTTTCCCGTATTGAAACCTCTTACGTTTGCATTATAACTTTTTAAACGTTTTAAACAGGGAAAACGTACGAAAACGTTTCAAAACGTGAATCTCAAGAATTGCCCCCCAGGTAGGGGTATTATTACTATTATTACCCTGGTTACATCTGGTACCAGATCACACTCTGTAATCAAGTTTCAACTTATCAATCTGGAATGTTGAACATACCTCTACTAGGTAATAATGACTTACTAGCAGATATAGGTACAGCTCCTACGTTCTACCTACAGACCTATAATTTTGAGCAAAAACTTATGATTTATTGGAAAGTGACTGATAATTGAGTGATAGAAAAGTGATAATTTACGTAATTTGATCAGCCTGAAATTTTGAATGGTCTTTTGGGACCAACATTTACAGTAGCCTACAAATTAAAAATAATTTTTCAAAAACTTACAGAGTTAGGTACACTCGACAATTCATAAAACGGTATTTGAACGAAACAGATTGGCAGCTGGTCAGGTTAATTGACAATCAATCCTTGTTATTATCAATGAAATCAGAGCTCACCTACTAGAGGTAGATGACGAGTAAGTACATATAGACTTCATCAGATGATGCCATCATATTTTTTTCAGACAATCCATTTCTTTAAAATACCGTTTTGTGAATTGTCGTGTGTACCTACCTAGTACATTTTCAGATGCAGTAAACAATGAAACTGCTAATATGGAGGAATTCACAAATATAATTAAAAAATCAATGAAATTAGCAGTAGCAACTGAGTTATAAAATTACAATCATCATATAAAAAATCATAAACAATTTTTAAACGAAAATTGCAAGTTGTCTGCTCTTTTTGGTAGTAAGCTTTATGAAAAGTATGTCCTCACCTTTTCCTCATGATAGTTGAATCAAGTTTCCTCTCGAAAGCCAATAGGTCCATGTACGCTTGGGATTCAGGGACCAAGTCTCGCACCTTTTGAGGCAATATTTTGTCGGCCAGTTTTTTCTTCTTCTTGCTAGTGGAGTGAGAAAAGTCGCTATAACCACACCAATAAGACAATAATATTAATGTAGAGGGACGGAAAAGGCCTCGAGGCATTAACTCTTGGCCCATAAAAATGTGCGGAAAATCCCATCAAGGCAAGAAGGTGCTTTGAATGATGGTTCTTGTGAATCCCTACTATGAGGTCGGTATGTTGAAGGTAAATGTGTGTTTATTATGGACAAGTATTTTAAAGATGCTACCATTCATACGAGTGCATAATTTATGTGCCAATAGGCAGCGTGTTTAGACAACAGATGGCACTGCAAAAGTACAGACAGAGCCACCTAATCTGTGGGAAGGAAGCTTACCTTTTGGCAAGGCGTCCAAGTCGCTGCAGCTATATGTTATGTTGCTGCACATATTACGCATTATCAATTCTTAAAATTTACACAAGTTTATCTAATGTTTATTCGCCTACAAAATATTAACAACAAAGTGTTCACAATTTCACTGAATCTGATCACAATATTAATTTGCGCGACTAAGTTCTGATTCCGAAATATTTTGAGTACATTTGTTGACATCTGATCGGTTGCTAGGTCACGGCCAATGAGAAATAAAACAGTTGACGATCTTCCCACAAAAGTTGCTAATTTCTCTCACTCGTGGCGAACACTCGGTGCCAATAAGCCTATCATTCGAAATGAACTTTCAACATATTATTTTACACCAAATCTGAAAACTTCAAGCAAATGTTCTTGCAAAGAGAATGCAGCACAAACTTATTATTACCTAGATATCCTACCTATTAAGAGTTTATTGGAAGGGAACCAATTATACATTGGAGTGGCTATATTTGCCATGTGGTAGCGGTAGGGAGGATGCGCTTCGGTCCATTACCTTGGTCAATGGTCATTTGAGCAAACCGTTGATTATGGTGGGGTGCAGCTGCATGACAGTGAACACCGACTAAATATTAAGTGCTAATTAATTCAAAAAAAGTGAAATGATGTAAAAGTAATGTTAAACGTTTTATTAGTACGTAATGTTAGAGATCCGATTACCTATATGATGATCGCGAAATTTTCGAAGTGTTATAACTTATAAATGACTCATATTTCTAAATATAAATGCGTTTCCATATGTTTCTGGCCCAAAAACACTAGAATCTAATCGCGACAAAACGCAAAATTTACCCTTTAAGGTGGATTTCCATGCTCCGCCACCATCCGACGAAAACGACAGAATGCGATCATGTGACCCGTCTCGACCAATCCATCGCAGTCCGAGAATTTTGGGGATGGCCCTGCTTGGTCGAGACGGGTCATGTGATTGAATTCTGTCGTTTTCGTCGGACGGTGACGGAGCATGGAAATCCACCTAAACACCGCTAAACACCACCAAACTGACTAAATCGCGAAATATAACCAACTTGATTATATTTCCTGTTATTTTGTACGTTTCGCAGTTGCTTTTCTAATTTTTCTCAGGATTACCAAGGTAAACCCCAATATTCAACCATTTATATTTCTAAAATCAGTCAGTGACCCCCTATTTGCGTAAATGACAGAAGAGCTCTGACCTTGTAGAAAACAACTTGAGGTTGCTTAGTGGGAGTGAGTGGCAGAGACCTCGCATTATCACGTGAAAATAAAGTTGACATGTCTTTTACAGTCGCAATAGTACATAAACAAACAGCATAAAACACTCAGTTTATATAATAATTTTATTTTTTATTTTGCATTGTGAAAAACCAATGTGGACAGTCACATGCTGCACCAGGGCATACCGCCTAGGGTTTAAATTTTTGAGTGATACCTAATACTGACCCTCTTCATTTAGATCGCGATAAAAATGTATAGTTACCTAAGAACACTGCTCTGGCATTAATCTTCAATGGAAATTCTAATACTCATAATCTGAAGTTTATCTTTATTTTTTAAAAACATAAAACGCGAAATTGACAATTCTTAAAACCACAAAACGCAAAATTTCCCATTCTAAAAACGAAATTGTGAAGTTTTTAAAACCATATAATCGGATCTCTAAGTAATGTTAATGTTTATTGAGGAGTTGGTAGAAAATTATGTGACTTTCCAATATTTGCAATGTCCTACGGCGGGTGCACGGATTCAATCGGCGCAATTCTTCAAGAAGATAGATTTTTCATAATTTCTGTGCATTTTAAATGTAAGTAACATAGGAAGGTAGGTAGTAGAGGTGAGAACGTGAGTGATTTTTGACTCACGCGCGGTCACGTCACGAGTTCCACTCACGCAGCAAATCTTATGGACTCACGCACACTCACGAATTACAACTCACGCACAGTCACTTACGTTGATAACTACAAAATCTTATACTTTGTTTGGGTGAGGTCTCTCAAGTTCAGATCCTCAAATTTTTGATACACAACGCAAGTCATTTTTTACAAAGAACTGTCGAGTCAAACTCAAATATAGATTGAGAAATGCAACTGGCCACGGACCACCTTTACATCTCTTTTCTTATACCCAATAATAACTAGACCATAATTTGAAATAACAATCGCAACTTTCCTAAACACCACATCCCTGCCTGGCCACAGAAATCTGTAAACAAAAATCTGTTGTGTAAAAAATTAAGAAAAAAATCATGCCCCGTAGGGCGTTATTTATATTTTTAACGATATAGAAACCAATTTTGGGACGCTGAAATGGTTGCATTATGGGTAAAAAGGCAGTTAGAATATCAATTAATTGAATACAATACATGTAATGAACAAAAATAGTACCTAAAAGAAGTTATTTATTTAGGTCTGGTCAGTGATTTCGACTCAAAACTATTTCGCCCACCTAAACAATACAAAATGCATACATACAACAAATAAAGAATAAACCATAAAATGTATCTCGATTTGCATTTACTTATGAAACTCTGAAATAGACTATAAGACTACACTCACAGTCGTGAATATCTGCACGCGTGACACGCTTGTCACGATTCACGCGTGACCAGTAACTTTGGACACTCACGCACGACTTTTAGCAGTGGTGTGCACACTTACGCACACTCTCGGTAAAAGTCGTGAGTCAAGCGCTCACCTCTAGTAGGTACTACCTAGGTAGTACAAATTCATATGTCAGATAATACAAACCTCTTTTGCTGCTGAGGAGGTGGCCGAATGTCCGAGGGTCTCTTCACTGCTGATTGAGGATTCAGTGAACCTTGTCTCATTGGGCCTGGGTATGGAGCTTGCTGCGGTGGTCGCGGCATGAGATTGCCTCCTGATCCACCACCCATATTAGGTGGAGGTGTGAAGCCAGGCCTCTGTTGCATCTAAAGTTGTAGATATGTACGTAAGTATAGCTAATCACTATCTAATGATAAAACAGAGTTAAATACCACATTATATATTCCAATTGCCTAGGATCCGAGGTTAAGAATAGGCTGTCAGAAGTAGTTAGTAGATTTACCGCAAAGCTGGGCCCTGGATACTGCCGTAGTGGTGGCACAGGGGGAGGCGGATATCTCTGCTGTGGTGGACCCGGAGGTCCAGCATTCTGGGCAACTGGGAATCTCTGAGCCATTTTTCAAGCACCTTCCTATTCGCGACGTCGGCGTCGCCCAGAAAATGCAACAGCGTCACTCAATCCTTTCTGTTCTCAAACGTAAAGTCAAAGATCATTATTGCCAACAACAACAACAACCCAGTTTGCAACTTAGTAACATTTGTGTACGTTTTGTTGGCTATTCTGTCAACAGAAAAATTATTCAAGGTCACATTTGACGCAAGCAGTTTGTCTGTTGACAAGACACAATTTTTCTTCATTATCTCATACCTTGGCTCTAGAAGTAATTTAAAATATCATAATGATTACCAATTATTTTATACAATTTAAATTGTTTTATGAACTTACAAATTTGCACTGAGATAATATTTTCGAATTAAAATGAAAATTAAGTCATAGTTCAATTTTGCATCACTTGAATTTTGAGCGCTACTATTTGTTGGGTGGCAGTAGACACCTTCAGCCAGCAGACGGCCATTTTTCCTCGAGTGTTGGTGTGGTGACTGTGCTGCGCACCCTCTTTGGCTGCGCTCAATGCTGAGCTGTTGATTACCGATTTCGGTGCAATTTCTATTAATTCTTTGTAAAGCAAGCCATTTCTGTAATTTAATTTATCGTGTAAATATAAACTTTAACATTTATGATGAGTGTAGATGCCTATGGACCTAGTTCTCAGACTCTCACATTCTTGGACACAGAAGAAGCAGATTTGATCGGAGCCGACACACAGGGGTCAGAATTTGATTTCACAGATTTCACAGTACCATCTCAGAGTCAGACCCAGGCGTCTCAATTAGAAGTTGGACAGATTCAGCTGTCTAAAATCCAGGTAAATGCAGCATTGAAGCCACATGGCATTCCCACCTTATCGCCAAGAAACTGATCTAAATCACTCATTTCAACCAAGGTTGTATTCATTATGTCATCAGCTTTTTTAGCTGAGCTAACACATCACATTGTACCACGTGTTATTGATTGTTCAGGTGAATGGCATTAAACTTGATAATGGTCTGGAAGTTGACATCTCTCCAGTATCCAAAGCACTTGGTGAACTGCAGTTTGAAGACGATGATGAGGAAGCGTACTACACTAAAGACCTTCCTGAGTTTGCATGCAAGTATTGCGGCATCCACGATCCAAGCTGTGTGGTAATGTGCAATGGCTGCAAGAAGTGGTTCTGTAATGGGCGAGGAAACACTTCCGGTTCGCACATCATCAACCATCTTGTGCGCGCCAAGCACAAGGTATAAGAACACTGGCTATATTTGTTGTCAATGTCAATACATACTTAAATGATGGGAAGGTTTCATAACTATGCGACTTCTGTAGGAAGTGACCCTGCACAAGGACGGCCCACTAGGCGAGACCGTGTTGGAGTGTTACTCATGTGGCGTTCGAAATGTCTTCGTTCTCGGCTTCATACCAGCTCGAGCAGACTCTGTCGTTGTTCTGTTGTGTCGGCAACCATGTGCTGCTCATAACTCGCTGAAGGACATGAACTGGTTTGTGCAATAATTCGTAATTTTATTATTGATTTGTTATGATTTCTCAGACATGAACTTACCGATGTATTACAATTCAGGGATCAGGAGCAGTGGAAGCCGCTAATTGCTGACCGCTGTTTTCTGGCCTGGTTGGTGAAGGTTCCCACCGAGCAGGATCAGCTTCGATCTCGTCAGATCTCTGCTCAGCAGATAAACAAGCTGGAGGAGCTGTGGAAGGACAACATTGAAGCTACGTTCGAAGACCTTGAGAAACCAGGCGTTGATGAGGATCCACAACAAGTGTTGCTACGGTTAGTTCTTATATGAAGGTCAACTTATTCAGTCGCAAGGCGCACCAATGTTTTGATGACATATGTGTTTGTCTCCTTGAAGTTGATATCATTGTTGTTCCAGCTAATTGAGCTATTTGAATGAAAATCCTTGGCATATGGTTGTTAACAAACATTACCTACCTGGATAATTTTCTGCTTCTGAGAAAGGGGGAGGGGGAGTATCTTCCCTGCAGCTATTGTTTCTGGCATGCACCTACCTTTCCTCTGCATCCCAACTCGACACAATCCCCTCCACCCCTCCAATCAGTTTGTCAGAACAATGTTTTTCAGCTGTAAACATATTTCATTTTCTTGCTATCTACCTACCTATAGGTATGCAAAGAGAAAATATTTTATTGACCAAATTGTATGATAATAATGTGTCTACTGTACCTATAAGTAGGTAGTCCAGACTGAGTGAGGAGGGAAAGGTGGAGATAGACATGGCATTATACCACACCACCGCATGGTTTACAAACATCCTTGTGATATGGGAGTGTTTGATTATGATTATTGATTACCATTACCTCAGTGTCAGCTGACACAACTGCAACTGATTCTATTTGGATTCCTGATTCATGCAATTAATGCTGTGATCCATGGGCATTTTATTCAATTCTTTTCTTGCACAAGTCCACAGGGGCATTGCACTAAAGTGTGTTTGAGGCTTTTTCTGACCAAGAAATGTTCCCACAGCTATGAGGACGGCTATCAGTATCAGAACATCTTCGGGCCGCTTGTAAAGCTGGAGGCCGATTACGACAAGAGGCTGAAGGAGTCCCAAACGCAGGAAAACATCGATGTTCGCTGGGATGTTGGACTGAACAAAAAGTCTATCGCTTATTTCACACTTGCCAAGTCCGACGGGGGTAAGGACAGTGAGTGTGACAGGTTTTTTATTATTTCTCCTAATTTTCTAATTTCCTTCTGCTTCATTATTTTGCTTTCAGTTTTATTTTTATTTTTCAATCGGGTAGTTCAAATGGCCTTCATCCCTTGTACGTACCTGTATTGTTGACTACTCACTTTTACACACCTAACTGCCATGTTTATATTATTTTTTACATAGTGGAGTGATTTGAATTCTTTAACTGGAAATTAGTAGGTACCTACTACAGAATTGTTCTGTGTCCAAGCTTACCAAGCTCTGATCTAAGTGAAGTGCTACTCTGACAAGTCTGTTACATGGCTTTTTCTGTGTCAGCATTCATCATATCATTAAAATCCCTACTATAATCTGCTTTAGAGGTACATGGAATGGTTTGATTTTAAACCTATCGATGATCTTACAACATACCTACCATAGTTTTCTCAATGTCCGTATAATAAAAGGATTTTATTACAAATTGTTAGGTACTAATTGATCCAGGCTAATAATTATGTACCTACCTACTAAGGGAAAATACATTTCCATTAGCTGGACATTCCATATCTTAATTTTTTTCTATTATATATTTTCAATCCACATTAGACACTCATAAAATTGCTTTTGAATGAGATTGATGGTTTTGAGAGCACCCTCACAGTGATTATATATTGGCCTTGTTGAGGATTGTTCTAGTACCTATTCCCAAGTCATAATTTGCATTAACCTGTGCGTGCAGGAATGTTCTCAGACATGAAGTTGATGCACGGAGACGAACTGCGTCTTCGCTACGTCGGGGAGGTCCACAAGCCGTGGGCCGGCGTCGGCCATGTCACAAAGATCCCAGACAACTTCGGCGAGGAAGTTGGCATAGAGCTGAAGAACAGCAGCGGCGCTCCCACTGACTGCACCAGCAACTTCGTTGTTGATTTCATCTGGAAGTCCACCTCTTTTGACAGGTGAGTGAGACTGGATTAGGTACAATCTGTAATTGATTTGTTTCTGAAACAATTATACATCCAAGGTAGGTACCTACTTCCTAATTTTCATCCAATCAGTTTCTCATTAAACTTGACCCTTAGGATTTGGATTTGACCGTTCCGATACTTTTTTGATTGAATATTGACGGTCAATACTTGTTTTGGTGAAAGAAACATGTAAAGCGTCATTTTCTGAAAACCCCTCTGAGAAAAGTTCTCATGCATACCTAATTACTATTTAGTATTTAGTCAGTGAAGTAAGTCACTGTTAACCAGTTTAATGAAACAGTTTTGTCGGTTGGAGTATTTGACCATTAATTTGTCTGTGGAACACTCGAGTACTTGACCCAGAGATAACAAATAATGCAGTCTTCTCATTGGTTGGTTGGCAATTGCTTTTCCACAGATCTGATACAAGTTTGAAGGTATTAAAATCAAATTTCAAATTGGGCCCTTCACTTCCAAACAGACAAGATACTGGTCGGTTGAGGAAATGATGGGCACCTTGACGGAAGAAGAAGAATATAAGAAAATCAAATTTTTGAAGATTTTGTGAGACATTTTTAATTTTTATATTCAGGATGCAGTTGGCCCTGCGTAAGTTTGCTGTGGATGACACATCCGTCTCGATCTACATCTACCACCGCCTCCTGGGCCACGAGTCTGATGAGGCTCTGTTCCGCTGCCAGCTGCCCAAGCACTTCTCCGCGCCCAACCTGCCGGACTTGAATCGCTCGCAGGTGTACGCTGTGAAGCATGCCGTGCAGAGACCGCTGTCGTTGATCCAGGGGCCGCCGGGCACGGGCAAGACCGTCACGTCGGCCACCATTGTCTACCATCTTGTCAAGCAAACGGGAGGTGAGTTGGCCATCATTGAGACTTGTATTTGCCATCATAAAGCCCTTCTTAAAGCTGTTCCATCTCTTTAAACTAGCATGTAGATGAAAGAATATTTTCCACCTTATTGTTGCTGATGCTGATGGGAAAACCGTTGGGCCACAATTTGGCTACAACTCTTCCCTTTTGGTCTGCTTATTGCTTGTCCATCATTTTATAATAGAATAGACCTTTTAAATAAATTTTTGCACAGATTAAATTAAGTTTTATGATCTTTTGTCACCACCCACATACTACACTTTACACATGACAGACAAAGAAATGTATAGGAACAGCGTGCAGTTTGTTCAATTGTTATGTCATAGCTGTTGTGTTGTGTAGGATCCGTGCTGGTGTGTGCACCGTCAAACATTGCTGTGGATCAGCTTACCGAGAAGATTCATCGCACCGGCCTCAAGGTCATCAGACTCTGCGCCAAGAGCCGAGAAGCCATCGACTCTCCGGTGTCGTTCCTTGCGCTGCACAACCAGGTCCGCAGCCACGACTGGTAAGCTAACCAGATCAATGTGATTAGATATCTACAGTGAAGGCTTCAAAATGTTCAAATACCTTGAAGACTAAATTAATGGTAATCTCAAGAAAAATCGTTTCCATGAGATCTTCATGAGATTACCGTATTAACTCGTGTATAAGACGCAATTATATGTCAATATTTTGATTCTGAAAACAGCCCTGCGTCTTATACACGCATACCAAGCTTTTTTCCCAGTAAATCCAATGTGGATGTTTGTAAACAGAGCTGTGGTAGACTGCCACATGTTGTCTATCTCTGCCTTTCCCTCTCACTCTGTCTGGCCTACTCACACTGTGTAGACACAACATTATTAACATATTACATTTGTGCAATAAAATGTTTTCCCTTACATTTAGATCAGGAGACAAAATATATGTTGCCATCTGAAAAACATTGCTCTGACAGGCATAAAATAGACAAAACACTGTTGAATGGCGATCAAAATGGAAGGGGAGGAGGGGGGTTGGGTTTGTTTTGGAATGCAGAGGAAAGGCAGGTGCGTGCTTGTTAGAGCAAACAACAGCTGCTGGGAAGAAGAGTCTCCCCCCCCCCTTTCTCAGAAGCAGGAAATTGCTGTTTGTTTACAAGTTGGCAGTGATTTTCATTCAAATAGCTCAGTTAGCTGGAAAACCAACATTTAGATGGATATCATGTTTACAAACACACACTGTTTTTTCATCATTTACTGCGTCTTATACACGCATGCTAAGTGTTTTCTTAAAATAGACTTCTCAAAACAAGGGTGCGTCTTATACACGGGTGCGTCTTATACACGAGTTAATACGTATTTCATTTTTCTACTGATACACTGATGCATACCTGTAATAGTGAATACTAGCAGAACATTGCAATACACCCTGGCCTAAATGTCTCTTTTTTCCTTATTTTAGGTGAGATAAATAAGGATGTTGGCCTATATAAATTTTTATGGCTTCCCATGCTAGAGAGGCAAGGACCCTTACCTAATATCGCCAAATTTCAGTAGCACCGTGTTACTGTAGCACAACTTTTGTTTTAAAAGTTTTAGCCATAAGAGCTAACATTGTCGCCATGGCAACTAGCCGATCGTGCTACTGTAACACGGTGCTACTGAAAAATTGGCGATATTAGGTAAGGGTCCAGGGCAGTTATTCTATACCTTTAAAATTAATGGACCAATGGTGATGGGAGGAGTCAATGTAGAATAATAGTTCTCTTTACTCACACTAGAGCAGCACTGTCCATATAGTGGGATAAAGAGCCAATCAAATCAAACTTCAAAGACAGTTGAAGTTCAAAGTGGATCCATTTGCTATTTGATTACTATTGATTACTGTGCTGTCACAGCCTTCTTGACGGTCACGGCCCACATCCTTCTGTCATCTGTTTTATTCGTGATGTCACATAGCAAGATAATGACTAGTGGTCCATTGTGCAATGTTAATTAATCCATATGGTTGTGAATCCTATTCGGGCCGAATTCGTAATTTTAGTATTATAGAATAACTGCCCAGTAGTAAGGCCACAGACACAGCAGCCAAAGGTTGACCTCATTACTCATTAGTCATTCCATGCCCTTCCCTGAAATTGTGGCCCCTGAACTGGCCTTCAGGGGCCCAGACTGGCCTCTCCTCTCAGGAGAGGACTAGTCCAGTTGACCCATCACATGATTCCCTCTTCGAAATAAAATATTTTTCTAAGTGCATAATAGTGCAATCATCCATTATTATATGGAAGTTTGTAATGGCCAAATAAAGTACTGATCCATTTCTAACTTATTTGTATTTCATTCCAGTCACTCCGAGCTCCAGAAGCTGCAGCAGCTGAAAGACGAGACCGGCGAGCTGTCGTCGGTGGACGAGAAGCGATATCGCATGCTGAAGAAAGCATCGGAGAAGGAGCTGCTGGAAGCGGCCGACGTCATCTGCTGCACTTGTGTGGGAGCGGGAGACCCTCGTTTGCAGCGGCTCAAGTTCCACTCCATCCTGATAGACGAGTCCATGCAAGCCACCGAGCCTGAGTGCATGGTGCCGGTGGTGCTCGGAGCAAAGCAGGTAGGCGTCTCTCAGACTTGTGAAAGACGCACTTGACTTGACTGTCATTTTTTCTATTATGTTAATGTTCTTACGCTAGCAATTAAATTCAATATTTTAAATCTGATTTTATTGCCACAAAAAGCTTCCATCTCAAACACCGATCTACTGTCCTCATGTCAAACATTGGGTAAAGCTCTCATCCTAATTTTTCCCTTCTTCATCCATTCACTATAAGAATGGCAACCTTGAAATCTACTGTCAAGCCATAGATATTTAGCTCAATTTTGAATACGATTTTAATGACTGTATAATATCTGTAATGATAATTATAATGTGAATAAGTTGTTTCCAATAGAATGCTGGATGACAATCAAATAAAAGGCTTAACTTTATGTTTCAAGGTTGATCATTCTTAGAGTGAATGGACTCTATAAGTCATACCATGTTTTAGTGTCAATTTTAGGAAACTTGGAGAAATAATACAACGGTAGATTTAAGCTGAACATTCAACCATTCTTGCCGTCTGTATAATAGGTCTGTTTTCCTGTCTTCGCTTTTCTACACACCATATGATATTCATTCAAACTATAATGATGAACTGCTTTACCATTTGGATGGCAAACTGGGGTGAAAATTGGAGACAGGCGAACAGACCTCATGCGAGTGTCGACACGAGAATGAGTGTGCTGTTGTCCGCAGCTGATCCTGGTAGGCGATCACTGCCAGCTCGGTCCGGTCGTCATGTGCAAGAAAGCCGCCCGCGCAGGCCTTTCTCAGTCCCTGTTCGAGCGGCTGGTCGTGCTCGGGATACGTCCGTTCCGTCTCGAGGTGCAATACCGCATGCATCCCGAGCTCTCCAGGTTCCCGTCCAACTTCTTCTACGAGGGCTCGCTGCAGAATGGAGTCAGTGCCGGTAAATAGATTCACATTACGCAGAGCTACCAATTTAACAAACTCGAGGCTTGACATCCAGATTAGGGAAGAAAACCTCCAAGTTCGTTGAGGAACTTCTACTTCTGTTACTTCTACACTCTGAAAAATATTAATCTTATTATTATCTAATCTTATTTTTGTGTGAATATTTGCTAGACCACGAATGTAGATGTAAATGCATGTGACATACTTCAAGTTCATCCTTGTGATTAAATTTCAGCCGAGCGTCGCCTGCCGAAGATCGAGTTCCCGTGGCCGCAGCCGGACAAGCCCATGTTCTTCTACGTGACCCAGGGCCAGGAGGAGATCGCCGGCTCCGGAACGTCTTACCTCAACCGCACGGAGGCGGCCAATGTGGAGAAGATCACCACGCGGTTCCTCAAGTGCGGCGTCTTGCCCGAACAGATCGGCATCATCACGCCATACGAGGGACAGCGAGCCTATCTGGTCAGTCACGTGATTTAGTCAGCATCAGGCAATCACAAGTCAGCCGATAGGGGTTTCTGGACTTATGATTGGTCTCAGGAATAAAATCTCTCTGTGGGCCATACCTTGGTACCTCGCTCATCATTTAGCAGGATAAATACCCACTTAATAGGCATCCTGCATGAGAAAAGATTGCCATAGCAACCTACATAAAAGTATAGGGAATAAACAAATCTGACAGAGGCAATCCAAATCTCATATTTAGAGTGATTACTTGTGAATGAAAGATATTT
The DNA here is from genome assembly GCA_934045905.1 of Leuctra nigra. Lineage (NCBI taxonomy): Eukaryota > Metazoa > Arthropoda > Insecta > Plecoptera > Leuctridae > Leuctra > Leuctra nigra. Next base: position 9,117,495 of record OW203764.1, on the reverse strand, counting down.
AAGTAAGTACAAGTTAATAATAATACGCAATAGTTATCCATACACATGTTCTAGTTAAATATTTATCTGATAAATATGATTTATAGCTATTATTTATAGGTTTGACACATTTCCCCTACCAGAGCATCCTCCATTTTTCTACCACTGACGTCACGAGCAGGATTCCTATTGGCTACCATTTCCCTAAATTTAAAACTTCACATCTCATTAAAAAATGTTAAGGTTATTAGTAGAGATGGGCCGATACCGATACTCGCGATACCACCGATACCCATGGTATCGGTGGTATCAGTATCGGTCAATTTTAAAGCCATATTTTCGATACTTCGTTACTTCTTACTTTTTTGGTTGAAATTTTGAATTGTGGCCGTTTTCCCGCCATTGGTGCTCATTGGCATCACGTCAGTGAGCTGTATCACCATTGGCAGATGCCTCAACCAATCAGAGCCAAGGTTGCAAGTGACATAATCTCCAAAAAAATCTCTAGTTTTGTGAATTTTGATTGAATTGAGACTTTGGTGGACAGGAACTACAGAAATATAAAGAAACAAAAGTATCGGCGATACTATCGGTATTGCTAATCATAAAGTGAGTATCGGTATCGGTGAAAAAGTGGTATCGACCCATCTCTAGTTATAAGCAACTCTACAAGTAAGTGCATGGACTTGACATGACAGTTGTGTTTGACCCATTGTCTCAAATCTGACCATCGTTTGACTTCCAGGTGCAATATATGCAGTTCCAAGGCTCGCTCAACTCGGCGCTCTATCAGGAGATCGAGGTGGCCAGCGTGGACGCATTCCAAGGTCGCGAGAAGGACATCATCATCATGTCGTGCGTGCGCAGCAACGAGCACCAAGGCATCGGCTTCCTCAACGATCCCCGGCGGCTCAATGTGGCTCTGACGCGAGCCAAGTTCGGCATCATAATCGTGGGCAATCCCAAGGTGTTGTCTAAGGTGAGACATGACAACTTATTTTGTATCACGCTGATATTTTTATCTTAGTCTCATGACTGCTTAGTAAACCAGGGGCCAGATTTACAAAAAGTATTGTCTGCTAAGTGCTAAAGTATTAAACTTTGTTTAATAGTTTTCGACTTCGTTAATCAAACCCTAGGTGTCTTATTCCTGAAATAAAATTGTTATAAATAAATATCGCGACCCTGCTTCCAACTATTGTCGGGTCAGGGGGTGGGATGATCCCACCAATGTTCTAGGGCACTTGTGTTCTCAGAGCCGACTTGCCAAGTCCGACACTCCACACTTCTTCAATCTCTTCTTCCAGTTCTTCAGCCTCCTCTCTTTCCACCAGCTCCCTCCATCTCTCTCTGTCTTCCCACCACTTCTCTGTTGTAATTACTCCCCAACACTCTCCTCTTTCTTCTGCAGCTGCCTCTATTCCGTTGATCCATTTAGTTCTAGGTCTTCCTGCCTTTCTTCTGCCACCCATGGCTGCACGCTCTGCCTCTCTACATGGTATCCTCTCTTTTCCCATCCTCTTCATATGTCCGTACCATCTTAGCCTCTCTTTTCCAAGTTTAAATCTAAGAGATTCCACTTCTAGGTCTTTCCTAATCTTTGCACTCCTCACCTTGTCCATCTTCGTCACTCCTGCCACACTTCTCAGGAACTTCATTTCTGCAGCCTGCATCTTCATTTCTTCTTTCCCTCCGATTGGCCAAGTTACTGCTGCATATATTATAAACAAAAAAATGTATCAACCAATAATCCAGATGGTTTAGATTCTATTGGTTTGCACAGATTTATGTATCAGCAATCTTCTTTCTCATCTCACTTTTTCTGGAATATGCCACCAGATTAGAGTAGTAATGAAGTTAGTAATACTCTCAGTTGGGGCATCTTAGGTTTGAACTCTGAGGTTAGGCCAAGAAAGACTACAGTAAACCCTCGTTATTACGAACTTCAATAATTCGAATTTAGGGGTAAATTCGAACTAGGTGCATGGTCCCAGTGGACAGGATAGGTTTTTACATGTTAAATCATTTTTATAAATCGAATTTTAGGTTAATTCGAAATTCAAACTGAATTTTGGTCCCAGCCCATGTTATTCCTTGCATACAGTTGTTTTAATTCGAACTTTGCAAAAGGATTGATAAAATAATCGCGAACAAACTACGAAAAAAACAACACTCAAAACAAAACACAACCTTCAATGGCGTCAAAATTACGTCATGTGGCTTGCGAGGTTGGCCAAACTGCTGTTACAGGTTTGCCAACCCCACTTTTTTGCAATGGCGGGAATATTCCACAGGCGGGAATATTCAAACTTCATGAAAATGCACAAAAAAAAATTGCATTAATTAGGATATTTCGAACTTTTTTAATTCGAACTGGGATTTTTTGGGTCCCTTTGAATTCGAATTAACGAGGGTTTACTGTATATTGCGCGCTCACCTTGCAATCTAGTCTTTCTCGGCCTAACAGAACAACTGACGAGAGGCGCATTCTGTTGAGAGCTCAGACCTACCTAAGTTGCCCCAACTGTAAATAGCAGAAGTAATAATTTTGTTTTCTGACATTTCAATTAAAAACATAGTGAAAGATCAGACTTCCATGGTTGAAGTACTGCAACTACGACTAATGCTTTCAAATATAACATGGTGTGATCTTGTTTCAGCAACCCCTGTGGAACCATCTGCTGAACTTCTACAAGGAGCAGAAGGTGCTTGTGGAAGGTCCGCTGACCAACCTAAAGGAGTCCTGCATCCAGTTCTCGAAGCCCAAGAAGCTGGTGAACGCCGCCAATCCTGGCACTCACTTCATGAGCACATCTGTGTATGACGCTCGAGAGGCGCTCGTTCCCGGCGGCGCGTACGACCGCACTGGCCAGATGAACGGAAACGCAGGTAGGGATCGATTGCATTGTAATCTGGGAATACCAGAGAGCATTATTTTTGTTTACTTCTTCCTGATCAGACAGCGTTGACAAAAATATGTACTACAGTTTATGGGTTTCGTGATCCAGAATTAGTTTGTCCACAGAAAATGTGGAAATGTGAAGGATTTTGAGGTTTCCTGTGGGTTGCTTGTTAGAGAAATCCTATTTTGTAACGGAGCGCATGAGAGCTTTGCTTTCCATTGCTTTCCATGTAAGTTTCGTTCTTCACAATGTTTGCCTTTAAAAGTTAGTAGGTATGTTCATTTAAAACAGTGCTGATGATATAGTGAAATTTACTATTTATCGAATGTTAAAATTGTTTGGGTCATATACCAACTTGCATTATGATTTAATTTTTTAGGAGTCTGCAACTTTTAATATAGACCTTATAGTATTGACCAAATTGATGCTATTTCAGCCAACTTCTTCCCCCGAGGCCCTAGCAACATGCAGATGGACATGTTCAACCGAGATCCGATCAGCTATATTTCTCCCGAGCGAGTCCAAGCTGGTCTGTCCAACGTTCCGGTTCCTGTCGGTGAGTTTTATTAGTTCCCGGGGTGACGATAGAGATGATGGAGTGTAGGGATTACTGATACATTTAGGGGTGTGCGAATATTCGAAAATTTCGAATACTAAGAAAATATTTGGTTCGAATATTCGATTCGGTTTCGAAAAAAAAAGTATTGAAATTTCGAATACCGTATTAACTCGTGTATAAGACGCACTCGTGTATAAGACGCACCCTTGTTTTGAGAAGTTTATTTTAAGAAAACACTTAGCATGCGTGTATAAGACGCAGTAAAATGATGAAAAACATTGTGTGTTTGTATACATGATATCCATCTAAATGTTGGTTTTCCAGCTAACTGAGTTATTTGAATGAAAATCACTGCCAACTTGTTGTAAACAAACAGTAATTTCCTGCTTCTGAGAAAGGGGGGAGGGGAGTCTCTTCCCAGCAGCTGTTGCTTGCTCCAAGAGGCATGCACCTGCCTTTCCTCTGCATTCCAAAACAAAAACCCAACTACTTTCCTCCCCTTCCATTAAGATTGCCAATCGCCATTCAACAGTGTTTAGTTGAATGTCAGTAGTTGTTTAGTGTATGTCAGAGCAATGCTTTTTAGACGTAAACATATATTTTGTCTCCTGATCTAAATGCAAGGGAAAACATTTTGTTGCACAAATTTAATATGTTAACAGTGTTGTGTCTAGACACAGTATGACTGTAGAGATCAGATTTTATGGTGTTTTTTTCTAAAAAATCGTTTTTAAAATGGAAAATTTCGCAATTTAGTGTTTTTTTAAAAATGCACATTTCGCGATTTTTTTAAGAGGCTAAACTAATAGACAAATGAAAGAAAATGGACCAAGTGATAGCAGGATTTTCCCGTCACTGACGTAAAATCCGTGAGACTTGAATTCGAGCGCCCTAGTTGCTGCCGTCTTCTTCATTTTCAAGAATAATAAACAGTCTTTGTACCTACACAAACACTCACGAACCAGGCACGAAGCGAACCACACCACGTGACCTCTCACGAAACTCGCATCAGTGGTCAGACCCAGCAGGTGCACTGCAGATCACGGGAATGTCGAGTGAGCCAGTGAGCCTAGCTAGACCACGAGCTCGTACAAGTTCGACCGGAATCGGCTGACTTTGCCTAGAGGGGTAGGGGGGTGGTTCAGGGAGCGGCCCGCCAGGATTCTTAGCTTGGATTGGATTCAAGTGAAAAGCAAACACGTTGATGGCGGGGCGGGCCGCTCCCCAATATCACGGAATCGGGAAAAAACAGCTACGTGGCAAGTAAAATCGGTAAAATCAGATAATTAAGCCATATTTTGTGGAATATTTCGCGATTTACACTGGTTGGCGGTGTTTTTCGCTGAAAAGTGTGAATTTCGCGTTTTGTCGCGATTAGATTCCAGTGTTTTTGGGTCAGAAACATATGGAAACGCATTTATATATAGAAATATGAGTCATTTACAACACTTCGAAAATTTCGCGATCACCATATAATCGGATCTCTAAGTATGAGTAGTCCAGACAGAGTGAGAGGGAAAGGCAGAGATAGACAACATGTAGCAGTCTACCACAGCTCTGTTTACAAACATCCACCTTGGATTTACTGGGAAAAAAGCTTGGTATGCATGTATAAGACTCAGGGCTGTTTTCAGAATCAAAATATTGACATATAATTGCGTCTTATACACGAGTTAATACGGTACTTCGAAAATTCGAATATTCGAAAATTTTCGAATAGGTTATGTCTTTTAATTCAAAATAATCCCGCCATTTCTCATATGGGAGTGTTTTTCAATGCTGCCAACTGTTGCAAACTTCAACCGAAAATTGTCATGGCCGCAATTTTGATTTCGAGGGATATTATTTGTAGGTTATTTTTCCTCCAGGTAGACCTTCCTCATACTCCATTGCTTCCTGTTAATTTCATTTTTGTGATGAATTATGACTAGAGCTCCATGAAAATGGATTTATTATTTTACCAATTTCGTTTTTAAAAACCCAATTTTCGTTTTTTAGCGGTTTTATAGAATTTATAGTGGCAAATCAATAAATTAATATTTATGTCAAAAAGTATATAGTGACCAATCCCTATTCAATGCTAAACATTAACCACTAAACATTACAGGCAATCGAAGTAACAAACAAGAACACAAACAAGAGTTTAGAGTAAATAAAAGTGTATTTATTTAAGTAGGAACTCTGAATGGCGTTTACATGCGACGTGTTTCATCAGTGTGTCCTTGCGCTTGAGTTCTAGTCTGCAGTTGCAAAACCGGCACATCAAAAGTTTTCCGTCACTCACGTAAAACCCGTCGCTCCTGAACTCTGAAGCCCTAGACGCGGCTGTAACTGTTGATTTCGGCATTGTGTACAAAGTAAAAACACAAGTAAAATTGTTTTGTGCACAATAACGATAATAATAATTTAATAATACAGTGGCACTACAACTAAAGTGGCCGCCCGCCGCCGTATCGCTGCCTCGCGCGATGGGAACAGCTGATTCCTAGCGCCTGCGCAGTTACCAAATGTATATGAGCAGGGTTTAACCGTGACCAATGTCACCTAACAAGCGCGCTCGCTTTCTCCGCGGAATGTGGATATTTCCATGAATTATGCGTGAAATAGGAAGTTTTAGGTTGAGTTTCAACATTTTCTGTAAACATTTCTGAAAACTGAACAACATTTGTGGGATTTCGCGATGTATTACAAAAATATAGTCGATTTCGATGTTATTTCGCAATAATGGCATATTTCGTATTTTTTCGCGATTCAAATCTTGTAGAATTGGGTTTAGAATGACGTAATTCGTGCTCATATTCCAAGAAAATACAAGATATAAAGATATCGCGTTATCGCGATGTGCGAAATATACGGAGCTCTATTAATGACAACAATATAATCCTGGCATATTACATCATAATCAGTAATCTTTCATTCTGGTCATATGAAAAAAGTTTGGTGTCCATTTTTTTTTAATTTTATTGATATTATGTATTTTAATGTAGGTTCCTACTATTCGATATTCAATTCGATATTCGAAGTATTTTTGTCAATTATTCGATATTCGTATTCGAAGTCAAAAATCACTATTCGCACACCCCTAGATACATTGTAAGAAAAATCTGAATGTACCTTTTTTGGTTATTGCTTGAATCTCACAATACAACATTCCTATAATAGTTGCTTGTTTGTAATTCAGTCACTAGGTCTGTTCGTCGGGGTGTTCTAACCTGCTCAGATCATACCGGAAGTCGTCACGGAACAGTTTACTTACCTATTACCTATTTGTCGAGTTTTGATTCGTAATCCTTGCACCTAACATACTCAGTGACGTACTTCCGCCTGCTCCGGGCTAGAACACCCCGACGGACAAACCTACTGTGTGCAAAATAATGGGCACAATCCTTACACAAGTGCTAAGAGCCAGTGGCGTGCACTCAATGGAAGCAAGGGAAGCATTGCTTCCCCTTCCTTTTCCATTCCAACAATATTAAAATATAATAATTATATGTATAATAATTTAATCTTTTTACAAAAATATTCATCACTTAATACTACTTATAGAATTCTTATTACGAACACAAATGTCACCACTTTCGCTCTGATTTCAAAGTAAACGCGGTTTCTAAGACAGGAGGTGGGCAAGGCGCGTGCGCACGCATACACTTGCCTCGGCTCGGCAGTCGGCCGGCTCCAAGGGATTCACTTTTCGAATTGCTTCCAATCCCTCGCTCTATATACGGGAGTTAAGCCCCGTTTACAACAAAATTAACGTTCGAAAATTAAGAAAATTAACGCAATTTCAATTTTCAAGCCCATGTAAACTTATGGATTCGTTCACAACGAAATTTGGTAAATTAACGTACGCCAATTTCACCTCAAAGTAGACCTACTTCCTACTTTCAAGTCGAACGTTAAGTGGCGCATGCGCACAGTCACCCTCTCACTTCATCTCCACCTCGACTCCAGCTGGCGGCGCCATCTTGTTTTCAGTGTGATGCATTTACTATTTCGTAATGAATGACTCCAAATTAATTACAGAGACTCAGTTTCGAGAGTATTTTGTAAGAAAAGTGTATATTAGTGTACAAAGACAAGTTGTAGGTTATCAGATGTGTGTGAGGAGGTTGTGATATTATAATGTTATGTTAAATCCGATCGCGCTCTCAACAACATAACCTTACTTTACGATTTGTTACGTTTCGAAAGTGGTTGTGAACGAGATGAAATTGCGTTAATTTTGCAACGTTAATTTTAGAACGTTAATTTTGTTGTAAACGCGGCTTTACGCATGCATTAGGTGATTTGCCTACAATCAAATATGTTAATCTGCAGCCACCTGAAAGTATTGTCAATAATAAAAACTTATTTTGCCATGATAATAACATTATTTGCCGGTCTAAACACAAAGCATTTCTGTGTAAAATGCGTCTATTTCTGCAGGCGTATTCTAGCCAAGGGAAGCAAATCGGAGAGTTGCATCCACAGTCCGAACGCAGCCGAACTACTCCCGAGTTGACACGATTGGAACGAACATGTGATCGGTCGGTGACAGTGCTCAAGAGCGGTTGAATTTCTAAACTTGTAATATCTACAAAATATTGCAGTTTCGGATTCTCAGTTCAGTTTACGCATTTCTACAAAGTTTTTGTATATCTGTATTTGCCCTCGTATTTGCCTTCAAAAAACTAATGATTAAAATATAAAAAATTAGTCTGAAAATCCTCCTTTGACCATTTCTTAAATTCAAGTAATCTTCCAAAAAGGTACTTTCAAAATCGTTTTTAACCATCTAAAATTAGTCAAATTTTAAAAAATTCCCTGCGGGGCTAAGCTGGGGGGCAAGCCCCCCAGACCCCCCTCCGGGTCTGGGCAAATTTCTTTCCTGGCAATTTGCTTCCCTCACTTCAAATGTCACGGCACGCCACTGCTAAGAGCCTTTAAAGTTATTTATGCCAATATTGGTATTTTCCTGCAGAAAGTAATTCATATAACTCATGATCTATATCTATTTCAAAAGAATACTTATTATTTATTTTTGAAACATTACATAGTCTTTCGCTGGAAGTGAGAATAGGGCATGCCCCGTAACAGATGAATAGTCTGGAATCTACCCATTTACTTTTCCTGTCGACAATGAAACTTGAATTTAAGTTTGTGGTAGGCCGTAGGCGTTTGACTAAATAACCTCCTGTGTGTGGCCCAAATATATTTATTACATAAACTTATTAATTGTATGTTCCTGTGTTTGCAGGCATGTTCATGAACATGTCCCATGTGCCACCGCGCTTCTACAACCAGCACCAGCAGGCGATGCAGGCGCGCCAGAACCAGCGCCACCGTGCCAGCGTCCCTCGCAAGCCGGCCAGCCAGGCGCACACCGCGCTTACGCAGGGCATGTCACAAGGCATGTCGCAGCCAGGCTTCAGCCTGTCACAGCCAGGACTGTCGCAGCCTGAGCTGTCTCAAGATAGCTACATGGTCGGGGAGTACCAGTCGCAGATGGATGGGCTGCTTTCGCAGGATTCGACCTATCAGGGTGATCGCTCGGCGTTCTTTCCGGGACACAGCCAGGGTGGACAGTTTTCTCAGGTTGGTTCACACAGCAGGCTGAAGTCATTTGTCAGACTAGGCAAATAGCTGTGCTCTCATTGCTGAAATACAGCTACATATATCCATTTGGCGCGGACCTTTCAGCGCCTGAGGGCAAATGCCAAACTACGATTGCCAATAAAATGCTGCATACACCACAGAAATGTGGTTTTTCTTTGCTCTATTGTTATGGGGTGAGGTGGAGGTAGTGCCAGAAAAATAGCCAAAATTAGCATGGAAAATAGGTTTCAAACAGATTTTTTTTCGCTGTTGCAAATTCTGTGACAAACGTACTAGAGGTATTTGAAGGGTTGGGTTCGGATTCGATTTGCTGTGCTAAATCGATTTCAAAGGGAAAATTTTGACATCAAATCGAAACAATTCGTACATCGAAATAATTTTGACATCGTAATAATTGAACCACATTGAAATAATTTTGTCGAAATTTGGCAACACTGCAGTTGCGTCTGGCCAAGGCCATGCTTATAGGGCATGAGATATCCCTATCACTCTCACCCCCTGGCCCTTGCGGCAACAAATGACAAGGAAATTATTGAAATGAAGCAACATGTTCATGTCTCTGTGCTTAACGTCACCGTTCTCTTTCAGCCATACTGAGGTGCCAAGAGCTAACCGATGAGTCTGGCAGACGCGCTGCAAGTGACTGGGGACTGAGGCGCTGAATGGCGCTTGCTCGGTCGCCCCTGGCGCTGTAAGAGGAGGCGCAGCACACGAGAGTCGTCGAGGGATGACTAGCTCAAGGTCACGTCGCGACAGCCAACGGGAAACAACAGTGAAATCAGTTGTCTGCTTCGTTGACAGATGGAAGATCATTTTGTTTTAATTATCATGGTTTAAATACAAATTAAATCCAAGCATTACTTTTCCCATACAATTGTTTTATGGTTATACGCAAGATTGGTTTTTCTTCAGCAAAATAAGTATATTTTTTGAGGACTAAGTAGTGCGGACGTATTATGTAACACATCTTTTGCCCACTGAACAAGACCATTTTACTTGGGGAATACAAGTCCTATACATCATTAAAATTCTTTAGTCTCCTAGTGAGATATGTATTTAATGTTAAATTCAAATTACACAGTTCATCATTATTGTAGAGTGAAGCGTGAGGCTGGTAAGTGTACAATGTAAGGGACATCACATTGAATTATAATAAGGATTATAATACCCACTTACTCTTAGAAAAAAAAGTAAAACTATTACCTAAATGTATAGTTAGTGTGAAAGGAATTCATATGAGAGCTGGCCAGTTGTGGGAAATAACAAGTAATGCAACATTTGATCCAAGCGTCGCATTATAAGGATGAATATCAGACAATCTTGTGTGTTAGATATAAAATCCAATGTAGGACACGAGACTTTGTAGAACTGGACTCGCCCCACTTATCAGACCCCCTTGTGACTGGTTGCCTTGTGCTAGGAGCGTATGGAAACGGAAGGTGCTCTCGGTCTAAAAGCCAGGATATGTTGTACCTGGTTACTACAGAATAAGGTTTACGATTAATTTAATTTGGGCATTTTATTATTATTTTTTAAATTTCAATTTGTAAAATCGATTTGGGTGCAATCCATCTTAGCTGTTGAAATTGTTGAGACATGGTATAGTTCTGTGGTAAGTAGTAATGGATTTATTATTGAAAGTGATATATTTTGTATACCTACAGTTGGAGAGAGTTGCATACTATGTTTCAAAAGTGTGAATATTTTTGCAAAATTTGAGTCATGTCACATTCTTTTTATTTTCTCGTTGGTTTTCTCTTTTAATTTCAGTACAATCTATTATAGAGCAAAGACAGACCAAAGAGAATTATGTACCATTGAGTTATACATACCTACTCTAGTATTGATTGGTAAACGATGCTTGCGTTCAATAAACTTCCGAATTCTTGTCTGCATACATTTGTAGTGTTTTCTCCTTTCATCAAAGACAAATATCCTGTCCTGCGTCATACAATGTATTCCTAGATGAACATTCCTAATTTGGGTTTCTGTTGAAGCCTGAATGTTTTGTTTTTTTAATTGCAAATTGTATTCATAGAAGTTTGAAGTTCATATGCTATGTTCACCCACTGACTTACCTATGTTCCTGCTGGCACTGGACTGATCACTGATCGTGATCGGCCATAGAAAGTTTGTGTTTTAATTCGTTAGGAAACTTTATATTTCAATTACTTTTTTACATAATTAAAACTTTGGGATAAAGTTGTGGATTTCAAGATTTCGTAGCAAAATTTTCTAAGAACACTCCTTTAAAAAAATTGACTCATCGCATTCTTCCTCTGTACTCTTCAGTATTTGTGAATGAATACATATCAATAAGGTACACACACGTTCTTAATTCAAAAATTATTATTTTTTCCAAGACTTTCACAGTCTTGAGAAGCTTTTAGAGAAAAAGCTTAGGAAATAATCTAGTTTGACGAAAACTCTCCCTCTTCAAATCGGAGTGGTTTGCGCGGGAAACAATGTCCAGAATTTGAAGAAGGCTGTGGATGGTTTCATTTGACAGCTAGCTAGCTAACCTGTCAAGTCAATAGTGGTTTGCGGCAAGTATACCTACATACATAGATATTGAATTAAATGTTTATTTGTATTTAATTTCCATTGTAATTCTATATTAAACTTTGAAAATGCCACGTAAAAAACACTACCCTGTACAGTCTAAAGTAGTAGTAGGTGAACAAGTCCGTATTTCAGTCCGTTTAGCAATAAACAAGTTTCTGGAATCCGAGGAGACAGGTTGGTATTATTATGCTATGGTCCTAGGTAATAATTTAAAAGTCCTGGAGTAGCTAACTAGAAGGTAACTTATAGGTACACTATTATGCCATCTTAATTTTTACCTTTGTATTCATGCAAGCTTAGTGCTTTTCTACCAATGGCAAACTGGGCTTAAATGCCGGCATAGGTCTCTGATCGCATCCCTGGCCTTTTGGTTTACGGGCTTATCTCATAATTTACCGTATTTTTTCATAATTTAAGAGCATTTTGCTCGTTACCATGCATTTGATTTCTCTTTTCTGTTTGACTTTCCATTTCACGTGTTAGAAGGGTCCATTTGGCTTCCACACTGTGCGTTTATGCCGCTGCGGCGAAACCGATGTGGATTAAATATACATGTGTTTAAATGAGAGTAACTGCACCAGACAATGTGACATCTCTCAATCAATTGAAATAGTGTGTTGTAAAATTAATCAGGCTTCATAATTGCCGGTACCTACAGAACTACCCAATTAATATTATTAAAATCTAATAGCATGGCATGCCATGCAGTGGTGACGGTTTGTTCCAATACATCGGAACAAACCGTCACCACTGCCATGCTATTACCCGATGGTTCCGAAAACGTCCACGACATCATTAAAATCTAATATATATTTCTATCTCCTACTGCACTTCACCCTAATTTCTGTGCATAAATGGAGTAATTGATTCATCTCTATATAAATGAGTCTTCTTAATTTTTAATTTGTATTACCTATGTGTAGATTTATTACATTTCTTCTGTAGAATTGGAGTTTCCGTCATCATTCACTTCCGATGAAAGAGCTTATATTCATAGCTTTGCGAAGGATTGCGGCTTAAAATCCAAAAGCCGAGGGTGAGTTGTTTCAGCTACTCGTAGTTCTACTTTACTACCAACTTGCTTCTGTCAATGACTAAATTTGCATTGTTTCCAACAATCCTGCAAGATGGCTTAGAACTAGCCTACCTACTAAAGGCAATAATTCCACATGCTACCAAATTACCTGAACCATTACAGGAACTCTAATTATTTTGAAATTATTGCAACCCTGTCTACAATTTAACATTTTTCCAGGAAAACTTCCAGTCGCTTCTTGACAGTTTTCAAGCGAGATGGCTCGAAACTTCTTCAGACAGATCCCATGTTTAAGTTGGGACTTGCAGCTCGACGTATGATTTATGAACTCTGGGAGAAATGTCCTCTGTCAACTAAGGAGCGTCAGGAATTGATGCCACTGACAGAACGTGAGAGGGGCCCAACAAATCCAGGAGACGGTAAGCCAAACTTAGTTGCCCACCTAGGTACTTGAATTCTTCTCTATGTAATAACTAATAGGCAAAACCTTTACTTTAGCGATTGTTGTTTTTCCATGCTCCATAAGCAGGAATTGGTAGAACTGCTAAAGGTTGTATATTACAGGCATAAAATTCGAAAACAAAATATCAAATCAAATGTGCACTTATGCTTCAGTGATGCACAAAATAATTTTGTAGTACCTACTGAAGTAGGTAGGTACTATTACAAATATTCCGTGACATGTGTGAAAGTGATCTTTGTTTACAGTCACATGCCGTGATCAGAGCAAAACTCTCGGAAGATTAAATAATGGTATGCCACAAGTTCCGTACAGTAGTGTCAATGCCGCACTAATTCCATTCAGGCAAGCTCTGCCAATCTGGCCGATGAGGGAACAGATTGTTGATATAGTAATCAACAATCAAGTGACAGTCATCAGCGGTCAAACAGGCTCTGGTAAAACTACTCAGGTTAGTGCTTGGCTTGAGATGGGCAAGGAAACATATCCAGTAGTACGTAGATACCTAATAACTCTGTTTCTCAAAAGCCAAACAGGCTTCCTGACAAAATTGAGTGAAACTAAATCGCGAAATATACCGCGAAATATCACCAAATTGAATATATTATTTCCTGTTATTTTGTAAATTTCGCAGTTACTTTTCTAATTTTTCTCAGGATCACCAAGGTAAACCCCAATATTCAACTTTTTTTTATTTCTATAATCAGTCAGTGACCCTCCCCTTTTAGCGTAAATGACAGAAGAGCTCTGACCTTGTAGAAAACTACTTGGGGTTGCTTAGTGTGAGTGGCAGTGACCTCCCATTATCACGTGAAAATAAGTTGACATTATGTCTTTTTACAGTCGCAATACATAAACAAACATCATGAAACAACTTATACAAATTTGATTTTTGATTTTGCATTGTGAAAAACCAAAGTGAACAGTCACTTACAGCACTGGACCTAGGAGTTCTAATACTCATAATCTGAAGTTTATCTGTATTTTTTAAAAACAAAACACAAAATTGACAATTCTTAAAACCACAAAACGCGAAATTTCCAATTCTAAAAACGAAACGTTGAAGTTTTTAAAACCATAATCGGATCTCTACCTATTATTTATTATTGGTCAATAAAATACCTTTGGAACCAATTCCTTTTATTGATATTATAGTTTAAATAGTTTAAATACGGAAATTAATGAAATAATGTCTTAGACATTGTCTTAGTCCTGATTTGATAATTTAAAAAATTATTGACAATACGAAATAATTTATTTTTGAATAAAATGTAATTTAATTAACATTTACAGAATACTTACTTTATCTAAAACCTTCTAAAACTCAGAAAAGATACCATCCTCAAGCAAGATTGTAATCTTAGAAACAGGTTGTCACTGGCTGACAGGTATAATTGCCGAGCGACATTCTCACCCCATTCTCGTCCCCTTCAACGCGACGAAAATACCTGAATTCGGCAGACGTGATTTTAGCTTGTTTAGTGGGCCGCCTGAATTGATACTACTTGCATTACACTTTACTAATCAATTATTTTATTAATATTAATAATTTTATTAATATATTTTATTTTATATTTTATTTTATTAATAATATCTAATAATGTTTTCGATATGAAACTCTATTATATCCAGTCGACTATCATAATGCATCTTCAAAAAAAAAATCAGCCCATTCGACCCACAGGATTCTGTTAAAATGAGTTTGAATTGAAAAATCGACAAATTTGTGTCAATTTAAAACGCATTTTCTAAAAAATTTGAAGTAATACAATTTTGAAAATTATTCCATTTAAAAGCCAGTAAAATTCCGCTGGGTATAATACATTGTGTAAGTTCATCAGGCTTCTGAATGTGTAGCAACAAATGTTTCAAGTTGATAATTCCATTCATTGGGTTGACCTATTCAAACCACCTTAAGTGTTTGTTCCCTTTACACCAGTGACACTGGAACTACAGCAGTCGACACTTGCCCTATACCATGTGTGGAAAATTCTACACCAACTCGCACGCTTTGTCGGTCAAACAGTTCAAGTGTCTCTGAAGTAGAGCGAACAAACTGACCTAATTACCAGTAAACAAATCTTTCAAACAATAATCTTGCAATAACAGAACTATTTAAAAACATCCCACACAAAGGTCATAAGAATAAATCATTGCCAGGTTCCGCAATTCCTCGTGGAGCACTATGCGTCAACGAACAAGCCATGCCGCATCATCTGCACTCAGCCGAGGCGTATTTCTGCCGTGGCGGTCGGTGAGCGCGTGGCAGCGGAACGCAACGAACCGGTGGGACAGTCTGTCGGATATCAGATCCGGTTGGAGAGCCGCGTGTCGCCCAAGACAGTGCTCACGTACTGCACGGATGGCGTGATGTTGCGCACGCTCATGGGAGGGGACGCGGGACTTGCCACCGTCACGCACGTCATCGTAGACGAGGTGCACGAGCGGAACAGGTGAGCGTCTCAAGTTGCAAGAGGAAAATCAATCAAAACACAGATCAAACTATGTTGGGGAGTTTTAAAATTTATTGTCTCCGGAAATAAATGAAAATGTTGAAAACAGTCTTCATTCCCTTCTTCTGACCTGCATAGTGATGTGAAATTACCGGTAATTTAAAATTTGGTAAATTACCACGTAACTTACCCGGTAAATTACAAACGTTGGGTAATTTTGAAAATTTAAAGTCGAGCTTGTTCTAGATAACAATATCAGTAGAAATGATATGTTTTTTGTGCGACAGTGTTCATTTAAGACCACAAATAATTTTTTCATCTTTAATTGCACGGTGATAGTGTCATTCCAAGCCAACTCTACAAAAAAAATGCCAAAATAAAATTTCATCTCTCCAAATTTGCTAATAATTTGTGGAAGTACTACCAAGAACAAAGCAACACATGTCAAAAACATATAAGAGGCTTAACGAAAAAAAAAAAAAATTGTTACAATTTTTTTACAAAAAAATTTCAAATTTTAATTTTTTTCCCCAGAAATAAATATTTTAAAAGTCTGTTTCAAGAGCTATTAGCTCTAAAAAAAATCATTATTCCAAGTGGAATGAGTGAAAAGATATTAAATGTTGTATAACGCTTAATTATCCAAAAAGTAAGTTTTTTGGTCTATTTTGGCGCCCTGTAAGTAAAAAAGTATAAATAATATGAAAAATCCATGGTAATTTACCAGAATTCCGTAATTTACCTTACCTTACCTTACCTTACCTTACCTTACCTTACCTTACCTTACCTTACCTTAATTACCTTACCGGTAATTTACAGTAATTTAATAATGGTGTAAATTACACGGTATTTGTAATATACAGGTGGTAATTTACCGGGTAAATTACAAATTTATAACACTAGACCTGCAACAGGAAAAGTGTATTTCCAACTTTTGCCTACAAAGGTGCTCAATACCTGCCAGTTTCTTATGAATGCGCTATCAATTAAGACAATATCTAATTAATTGCATTATGTACCAACCTTTTAACTTAAGTACCTACTTACTTCATTTGCTTACCTCTTGGTGCATTTTTTTGATTTCCACAGCAGCAAATACCTTGTCATAGAATCTTTGCTTCGTACATGGAGGACAGTGACACATTTCAATAAAAACGCTCCCATCGAAGGGCAGAAGTGAACGAAGAGAGTGCTTGTAGGTGATCAAGGACCACTTAGTTTTAGTAAAGGAATGAATACTTATATGAGATTGTTTTTATGTTGCAGGTTCTCTGACTTCTTGCTAATAGCTCTGAAAGATGCGCTAGTGAAGTTCAAATCTCTTCATCTCACTCTCATGTCAGCCACGGTTGACACGTCGGTGTTCACCAAGTACTTCAATGACTGCCCAGTCATTACAGGTGAGTTAACTCAACTTATTTAACAAACCATGTCTTACCCATGATTCGTAAACAGCTCCCCTAAATCACGGACTGACACACCTGAAGCCCGTGTCAACTTTTAGGCTTTTTTCTTACACTTACATTGTTTTGTTACATTCAGTTTAAGTTTCAGTTTGAATATTCTTTATTTATAACAAAATAAAATTACAATTATCTACAAACTAAGCCCCGTAGCCATAACGGCTAGTCTGGGGCAACATTTTAACATAAAACATAATTTTTCTTATGGAATACAAACATACATTAAATTATACTACTGAAAAAAAAATCGTTCATTGCAATTGACACATTGAAATTCATTGACATACAAACATGGAAATAATACATTGAAATTGACATTGAAATAATTATACTATCAATAATGAAAAATAGATCAACTACATCGAAAGAAATGCAAAATCAAATAGGGAAAAAACAATGAAACTCTTTTATGACCTATAGTATCAACCATATTTCCTTACTCATATCGATGTAATAACCACTGCTTAATTTCATATTTAATCTTTTTGTAGCTCTCTAACGTCTTCAAATTTGCCGGAATTTCATTAAATATAGTAGGTACACTGTATTGAAGTTGTCTTTTCCCATGCTTATTTTTCACTTTAGGTATTTTTAATCTACCTTTAATCTTCGCCCTTGTTTCAACTCCATGGTCATATTGTAACTTAAATGCATCATCATAATAATAAGTTAGTATTAGCCTAAACTGGAACAAATCAAAAATATCTAGAAATTTCAAATACCTAAAATATTCATCTACATCAAAATTTAGAGTATTTTGCATATGCTTCGGTAATATTATTTTTATAATTCTCCTCTGCAACATAAATAATTTGTGTAAATGAATGGCTGATGCATTCCCCCAAGCTAACACCCCATAAGTTAATACTGATTCTACTATTGCCGAATTTACCATCTTCAATAATTTCAAATTCAAAACATTACTTAAATTATACAAATTATACGCACAAACTCTAAGTTTATTACAGATTGAATTAATGTGAGGTCGCCAAGTAAAATGTCTGTTAACTACTAATCCTAAATAAACATGAGAATCAACAACACCAATTAGCGTTCCACACCCAATACAATTTCCCTGATCCAAAGTATGAACACAATCATACGAATGATACACCACATTGACAGGATTACCTTTCCTACTCATTCTCCTACATTGCATTATATTGTTTTGGAATAGAATCTGAACTAAACGGAACTAGTATTGTTGAATTTATGTAGGTAGTGATTAATGAATGATCCTTCTCCTGGTTCCAAAAGTTGGTTCGGGCAGAATATACATTCTTGGATGAGACAACTTCCAATTACTCTCCCTTCTGCAAAATTATTAATATTAATAATTCTTCACCCGGTTCCATAGTTGGGTTATAATTTTAAATTATTATATGAGTATAATGCCTTCATTTTCAAGGTACTATGTGACTCGGGGCATAAAATGATTTGTGTTGATGGTAATGACTCCCAAAAATACTTAATATGCCAGCATGGAGCAAAGACAATTACTTAATGTGGTTACTGAATGTGAGAACTATATTTCAGTTCCAGGACGTCAGTTTGATGTGGAGGAATACTTCTTGGAAGATGTTTTGAAGCGGTAAGTTGTCAATGATTTGAAGTGTATGACCGAAAAATCAACTACATCTAGCATAATTAACTTAGGAGGAACTGTAAAATAGTATGCATTTGACTGTAAAGTCTTCCAATATTCTACTGACATAAACTGGTTGTGCAGGACTGGCTATTTGAGCAAGCAGATGGGTCACTTGCTGACGGAGCGAAGCAACCGATTGGTTAAACGAGCCGAGTTGGAGAAGTGGTCCAAATATGTGCCGGACACTCACTCGGCGCTGGCCGACACCAACCAACAACACAAGTCACCTACGCACCAAAATGATCAGACTGAGGTAACATGAAGAGTCATTCACGTTAAGAGTGCATACTGCAAGGAAATTAATTCATGATTACTTTATGACATTTTGGCTTGTTACATTATCCATTTTTTAGTTACAAATCTGTTTTTCTTAAAATCTCCCTGACAATCTACTTTGCAGCCGCTACCCTAGTGTCATCTAAAACATTTTAGAAAATGAGTAGGAATCTGTACTTATCTCATGAGTAGATTATTATATATTAGATACTGAAGGCATTGTAGATTTTCCATAAAATTGTATGATATTAATTTTTTATTCGGACAGCTTCTACTCCAGCGTTTTCAATTGCATTTTTAAGATCACTTTGACGTTGTCACTAATTAATGTGATGATAATGTGATGCGACGAATGAAGATTGTCTGAATCTGTAATTGTTTGTGCAGATCGACCAACACAAGCTGGAAGCAATGGATGAGTACATCTCGGTGGCGTGGATGGAAGGAACTGAGGAGGCGTTCATTCAGCTCATGAAGTTCATTGTGGAGGAGAATGTCTCTGTGGACCACCAGGTATGCATCATTCACTAGTGATTACTTTACCATTATTAAGTATTAACTTAGTTGCTAGGCGCTCAGCAGTGTGCAATAATTTGCCATAATATTTGCTGGATTTTAAGTTTTTAACTTAATTTTTTAATAAAATTTATGCTTCTTTACTTACATTAGATTTTTTTTAATATTTGAGTTTTACACGTTTATTAGTTAACGTACACTCATCAAATGATAAAATGGTATTTGAAAGAAATAGATTGGCTGAAATAAAAGTGAAGGCTGAGTGATAACGCTCTGAACTTGTAATCCGGAGGCCCGGGTTCGATTCCCGCGGCCGTCTTTCCTGACTGGGTTTTTCTCGTGGTATTCCCTCAGTCGACAGGCAAATGCTGGGAAGGTACCCTACTAATAGGCCACGACCGCCTCCTTCCCACCGTCCATCCTTATCTACTCTTCACCATCATCTCCCAATCATCATAATCATTCATCCGTCGCCATTAGCCTCACTGCAGAACTGTGCGACGTTAAGCCCCAGACAAAAAAAAATCATCCGATTAAGTATGATAACTCGTCATCTATCTCTAGTAGTTGAAGTCTGATTTCATTGATAATCAAGGATTAATTGTTCAATCAATCCTGTCCCATGTCTATAGTAGACAAGTTTATTCTCCTTTGATGATACTTTGGAGTAGTTCCAATACTTGCATTTGTTATGTAGGTACTACTGCTCAAATCTGTATCTTGTCGTAGACAAAAAACGAATGTACCTAGCCTTGTATCAAGATGTTATACTGTCCACAGCACTCGATCTCGTCTGTGACTCCGCTGATGGTGGCCGCTTGTCGAGGCAACATCAACGTCACTGTACAGCTGCTGAATCTGGGAGCGGACATCAGCATCCGAGCATCCAACGATCTCACGGCACTCGACTGGGCACAGAAGCAGCAGCACCAGGACATCGTCGACATGCTCGAAGTCTACATGTGAGTGGAACAAGATTCACCTATTTGTACTATTTCTCCTATTTGTTGATCTTTGGAACTAGTAGAAATTACAACATCACTCATGATCACTCGACCTTCCACAGCACTCAGTCTTGTCTGTGACACCATTGATGGTTTCTTATTTATAAATTATCTACCGTATTACTATTTTTGAAATTTTTAAGCCAAGATTCCACTGGTTCATCATGAATAACTATCATTGACCATAAATTCTGCAAAATTTAATAATTCACTGTAGCTCAGTTGTAGAGCAGTAGACCGGCAATGCAAAAGCCAAGGGTTTGAATCCCACCAGTTGCAAAATCTTATGCCCAGTACTCACGACACATTCAATTGAATTGGATGCGTGGATTTTAATGTTAAATTGTTCACGGCCACGAATGCGCAATGTGTATGCGCGTGAAATAACATTATAGAGATAGGTTCTAAAATCCAATGTCACATCCAATGTTCGAAGTGGATGTGTCGTGTGTACTGGGCTTTATAAATTTGCAATTCACTTGCCTACCTCAACCTAACTGAGATGTCTTAATTTAAAATCACAGTAGGTAATTAAATATTCAATATTTTTGTACCTAAATTGTGAAGTTTTTTGTGACAGATTAGTTGTTTGTCTTGGCACACTGTAAATTTATTCTCGTGTCTCAGGACTGAGACCGGTCTGACGAATGCGCCAATGCTGGAGGCTGGTGATTCTCAGCTGCAAGAAGACGAGAAGGATTTGCTCGACTTGTATCACCAGAGCTTCAGCGACGAGAACATCGACTTCGACCTTGTCATGGCTCTGCTCAGTCAGTTGCACACTACCACAGAGCCTACAGGTGAGTTCACATTCTTGTGCCACGTCTAATCATTTACAGCCAAGCATGCATGTCGAGCTTTGCTTAGAAATGTAGACCATGAAAAAAAATCTTATTATTTGGTATATTTACCTGGAATGCTGCCACTACTGAAAAAAAAATAAAAAAATAAAATTAACACCAGTCTAATAAGTAATATTCATCAATCGGTATACGGACGTACTTTCAAAGAATTTCAAATCTCTAAAGATCTTATCATTTCGTCTAATTTTGTTGTTTTTAACAATTTTATTTATGAGACTTGAACCTTTTTGTTGACAATTTTGATCTAATTGTACATTTAGATTGCAAGAAGTTCAAGTTAAATCTGTTCATTCTTTGGCAATTGTTTTAATCTGTGCAGGTGCCATTTTGATCTTCATCGCTGGTTACGAGGACATAGTGACGCTGCGCGACCTCATCCAGAGCGACGAGTCCGTGTTCAAGGACCTGCGCAACTACGCTCTGTACACGCTTCACTCCAACATGCAGACGGCCGATCAGAAGCGCGTGTTCCGACCGGCATCGCCCGGCGTGCGGAAGATCATCCTGGCAACCAACATCGCAGAGACAAGCATCACGATAGATGACGTGGTCTACGTCATCGACTGCGGCAAGATTAAGGAGGTACACTCAAGTCAGGTTTTCAGGGAAGTGCAGATTCAGGACTAAAGTCAAGTGGTATTTAGGATCAAAGTAAAATATCTCTGTCAGACTGTTCCCAAGATAAGAAATATGAAAATTAGGAAATTTATGTTCTTTACATATTGAAAGTAATGCACTTCTTTTTCTGGTATTGATAACTTAAAACAACCCATTAAGTGAACTATATGGACTATTCTGTTTACTATCTTTAGTAGAAAATTTTAAAATAATTAGGTCAATAGTTTTAAAAAACATTAATGCACCAAATTAACGACCGGCAGTCTACGACTGCCGGTCGTTGTGAACAGACATGTCTGTGTCGAGCTGCCTATCATCAGGTTTATCAGGGTAGTATTGAAATATTAGTAATGTTGTGCGGAAAATGCGAGCAAAGTATCAGTGGCGAAGCTGAAGGCTGAGTATGTCAGGTATGTGAGAAGTCTTTTCACCTTACTAAGACTTGTGCTGGTATTGTTAAAGCAAAAGCAGCTTGGAAATGCTCTAAGTGCATTAAGGATAAGAAATCAGGTCAGAGTACGCCAACGGAGACTGCCACTTCTTTCGATTTTGGCGGAATTCTTGGCGACTTCAAGACCGAAATGAGAGAAAATTTCAAAACTGTTAAGGAAGAACTTCAAAAAATAAATGAAAAAATCTCTGAGGAAGTGAAAACGTTGAAGGTTAAAGTTAACAGTCTGCAAAAACAGAGCGACGAGAAGGATCTAGTGATTGAAGGCTTGACGTGGCAACTCAATAACCTTGAGCAGTATACTCGCAATAGGAACCTAGAGTTTGATAACATCGAGAAAATAGAGGGGGAGAACCTGGAGCAAGTTGTTTTGAACATCGCGAAAGAACTTGGCGTTGAGCTTCTGGCCGAGGACATTGACGTTGTGCATCGTTTGCAGCCGAGAAGGGACGGGAGAGACGCCAAGGTCATTGCGCAATTCACCACCCGGAAGAAGCGTGATTCATTCTTGGAGAAGAGGAAAGGAAGGATCATCAAGAGCAGTGAGGTCACGTGTGGAAAGGGAGGGCAACGAGTGTATGTAAACGAAAATCTTGGCCGATACCAACGCGAACTTCTGTGGAACACGAAGCAGTGTGCAAAGAAAGAAGGATTCAAGTTTGTGTGGGTAAAAAACGGCCATATATTAGTTAAAAAAGACGAGAGCGTAGCAAATGTTATCAGAGTCTCTTGTGATAAAGATTTAGAGTTATTGTACTCGGATCGTATCAATCTATCCTATCAATCTACGGAAATTAATGTATAGCGCGTTAGTGGAATCGTTGTTGTCATACGAATTGTTTGCATGGGGAAACGCTTCCATGGGACACTTATATAAATTATTTACAGTACAAAAAAGAATATTGAAAACAATAGCTCCACCACACATAAAATATGGTTCAAATGTAGGAAAAGATTTGTTCAAGTCGCTGGGGTTTTTAAGTATTTATGATCTGTTTGAATATAGATTAATTGTAAAGTATTATTTTAGCGATGATTTCAAATTTAAACATGACAGTGTGAAAGATACGAGAGCAAAAACTGTTAGGTATTTACAAACTTCCATCTCACAAAAACAAACATGGTAAGAGAAGGCTAGCGTATACTGTGCCAGAAATTTTTAATAGGATACCACCAGAGTTAAAAGATCTTAGTAAATATGAGCATATTAAAATGGGAATTAAAATGTGGCTTTTAAGTGAAATTACCAGTTGACCTCTCAATGTTGATGGTACAACGATGTACGTTACTATACTCTGTTCTCGATGGCTTCATGGTGTTTAATATTCATTCAATTATCTATTTCCTTCATGTATAGATATTGTATTAAGGTATTTGGTATCACTGATATTATGTTATTGCCTTTGCTTTATTTTCAAGCTTATTATTTATTTGATTGTTTGATGATAGGAAGAGAAGACACATCTGTATTATTTTATCTTGTACTTGGCCGCAGACTAGCCTTTTGGCTAAGCGGCATATTGTTGTAGTGTGTGTTATTATTTCTATGTATGTATTCTTTATTACCAATAATAATCTTCTTCTGGTTCCGACAATGTTATCAGGTCAGACAGTGGGAGCTCCCACTGGGTCTAGGGCCTTGGATCTCTTCCAAACCGGCTGGCCAGGCCTGACGTTTCATCCTCCTCCTCCTCTTCTTCATCCTCGTCACCTTCCTCCAACTTCTCCACCAGCGCCCTCCAGATCCTCCTGTCCTCCCACCACTTATCTGCTTCCACTTTCTGCCACCTTTGCTGCCTGTCCTCCACGTCTTCTCTGATAAGACCACTCCACTTCTCTCTTGGTCTCCCCACTCTTCTTCTTCCCACCACTGTTTCTTCAAACTCCTGTCTTGGTATTCTCTTGAGATCCATTCTTTTCATGTGTCCAAACCAACGCAATCTCTCTCTACCCATCTTGAAGCTCAAACTTTCCACTCCCAGCTCCTTCCTAATACAACGGCTTCTCAACCTGTCCATCTTTGTTACTCCCTTCACACTTCTTAGGAATTTCATCTCCGCTGCCTCCAGCTGGCTGCGTTCCTTATTTCCAATCCCCCATGTAACTGCTCCGTATGTTAGTATTGGTAAGAAATACATTTTATACATGAGCAGTTTACACTGGCGAGGAAAATCTTCGTTCCACAGCAGCTTGCGAACAGCTTGGTAGAAGGACTCGGCTTTTTGAATTCTCGCCTTCACCTCTGCATCCACCTTCGCCTCCTTAGTTAGTATACTTCCCAAGTATTTGAATGCATCCACCTCTCTCAGCTCCTTCCCACGTAACCTAATTCTTATCCTCTTTCTCAATGTTTTCCTTCTCTCCATTTTCAATATTTCGCTCTTATCTTGGCTAATCTTCAGTCCCACTTCCTCCGTTACTTCACTCCAACGATTTATCTTCTCTTGTAGTTCTTCTCCACTTTCACCCCAAATGAGCACATCATCATCATAGACTAAAGTTCTCGAATCTCTGCCCTCCTTTTCTTCAACCATTTTCAGCAGATCATCCATCACTATTACAAAGAGAGATGGGGACAAAACGCTACCTTGACGTAGACCTTCCTGTACCCCAAACCACTCTGATCTCCCTATGTCTGTCTGTACACTGCTGACACTTCTCTCATATGTACATTTAATCCTTTCAATAAGACCATTGCTCACTTCCTTCTTCCTCAAACTCTCCCACACCACCTTTCGTGGGAGCCTATCGTACGCTTTTTCTAAATCCAATAAAAAAAAAAAAAAAAAAAAAAGTACAATGTTAAATGTACTTTTCAATCATCAATGTAGGTACCTACTTTTTATTTTAATTATAAATAAAAGTAGATTAAAGTACTTAAGTGTGGTAATTTACATTGGACAAACAAATTAATCAAATTCACTACCTGCTTGAGAAAATCACCACCATGCTTCCCATTGAATACTCTCACCTCACTGCAATAAATGCTCTTCTCTTCGGTGTTCCAGAAATCTTTTGACTGCATGTCGGGCGTGTGCATGCTTCGCTCCACGTGGATCTCGCAGGCATGTGCCAAGCAGCGTCGAGGTCGCGCCGGTCGCACCCAGCCCGGCGTGTGCTTCCACATGTTCTCGAGCGTGCGCTACGCCAGCCTCCGTCCTTACCACACGCCAGAGATCTTGCGTCTGCCGCTGCACGAGCTGTGTCTGCACACCAAGCTGCTGGCTCCGGCCAACACTCAGATCTCAGACTTCCTCGGGAGGGCCATCGAGCCGCCCTCGTTCCTTGTCACTCGCAACGCAGTCGCACTGCTCAAGGTCACATCTTTATCCTCATTAGAAAGATCATTTCGTGTCAATTTCCTCCTCTTACAAACTCAAAATTCAATTTTTGCTTGTTTGCATTAATTGAGTAACTGAATGGAATTTCCTCCTAAACACTAGCATTACAGTGGAACCTTGTTAGTAAGTTTTTGAAGGGACCAGGTTTAAAAAACGTACAAAAGTGAAAAACGTACTATAGAAATTTCATAAAAAAGGGTCTAGTCACGGGTCAATGTTTTTTTTGAAGATCATTTTAGATTGGGGTTTAATGTCTTATCTCCCCTTTGAAATGGAAAAAACACTCAAGGGTGGGCCCCCCTCTACTCAGTCCTGAAGTGTTGATGGATGATAATGTTTCAATAAATTTTAAAAGACACACTATTCATGTTTCCCCCTCCTCAAGATAACAGCTGAGGCCAACCCATGTCAAGTTGTACTCAAAGGACCTGTCACTCAACTCAAGTGTAAAATAGATAGAAGTATAGTCTGGTTCTGACAAATGATTGTTTTTTTTCCCATATCCCCATGGTTTATTTTCACATACAAAGTGTTTTTCAAAAACAGACTTCCAAAAACTGAGGTGTGTTTTCTGACCTTAATTATGTATGAAAATGGGTTGAAATTGGGATGAAAAACGTACTATTCTTAGTAATTTGCTTCAAGTGAGCAGAATTTTTAATGTACTAATGCGAAAAACGCACTAGTCTGGTGAGAAATGTACTAAAGAAACAATTTAACATGTGTTCTTATGGGGGAATGCCAGGACCTTTTGAAAAAAACGTATTAGGGTGAAAAACTTATTAAGGAGAAACGTACTAAAGAGGTTCCACTGTATATCTTCACTATATCTGAGATTAAAGCCGGGTCCACATACTAGACCGTTTTTGCGATTTGCGTTTTCCGTTATTTTCCTATAAACCAATCACAAGTCTGCGTTAGTGTTTTCTGGACTTGTGATTGGCTATAGAGTCATTCCAAGCCAACTCAACCAAAAAAAAGCCAAAATAAAATCTCATCTCTCCAAATTTGCTAATAATTTGTGGAAGTTCTAACAAGAACAAAGCAACACACACCTCTTTCAGGATTTTTCCATATTCATTATACTATTTTACTTACAGGGCGCCAAAATAGACCAAAAAACCTACTTTTTGGATAATTGAGCGTTAGACAACATTTAATATCTTTTTACTCCTTCCACCTAGAACGATGATTTTTTTTAGATCTGATAGCTCTTAAAACAGACTTTTAAAATATTTATGTCCGGGAAAAATTTTTGAATTTTTTCGACAATATTTCTTTATTACAAATTTTTAATTGCCTCTAGACTAAAATTTGTATTTTTGTATTTTTTTAAATTTTTTCTGTAAGACCTCTGATATGTTTTTGACATGCTCAGAAAGTTTCAGGATGGGCCTCCTATCGGTCTAGACTCATATCCAAAAAAACTTACTTTTTTGATAATTGAGCGTTAGACAACATTTAATATCTTTTTAATCATTCCACCTAGAACGATGATTTTTTTTAGAGTTGATAGCTCTTGAAACAGACTTTTCAAATATGTATGTCCGAAAACAAAACTTGAAATTTTTTGACAAAAATTTTTTGCTTAAATTTTTTAATTACCTCTAGACAAAAATTGTATATTTTGTTATTTTTTATATTTTTTCTGTATGACCTCTGATATGTTTTTGACATGCTCAGAAAGTTTCAGGATGGGCCTCCTATCTGTTTGGGAAAAATAAATTATTTACGAATGTCAGATCCGAAATTCGGATAAAATAATTTATATTTCCCAAACAGATAGGAGGCCCATCCTGAAACTTTCTGAGCATGTCAAAAACATATCAGAGGTCATACAGAAAAAAAATAAAAAATTAAAAAAATATAATTTTTGTCTAGAAGTAATTTAAAAAAAAATTAGTAATTACAAAAAAAATTGTCAAAAAATTTCAATTTTTGTTTTCGGACATACATATTTGAAAAGTCTGTTTCAAGAGCTATCAACTCTAAAAAAAATCATCGTTCTAGGTGAAATGAGTAAAAAGATATTAAATGTTGTCTAACGCTCAATTATCAAATAAGTAAGTTTTTTTGGATAGGAGTCCAGACCGATAAGAGGCCCATCCTGAAACTTTCTGAGCATGTCAAAAACATATCAGAGGTCTTACAGAAAAAATTTAAAAAAATACAAAAATACAAATTTTTGTCTAGAGACAATTAAAAATTTGTAATAAAGAAATTTTGTCAAAAAATTTCAAATTTTTTTCCCGGACATAAATATTTTAAAAGTCTGTTTTAAGAGCTATCAGATCTAAAAAAAATCATCGTTCTAGGTGGAAGGAGTAAAAAGATATTAAATGTTGTTAAACGCTCAATTATCCAAAAAGTAAGTTTTTTGGTCTATTTTGGCGCCCTGTAAGTAAAAAAGTATAAAGAATTTTGAAAAATCCTGAAAGAGGTGTGTGTTGCTTTATTCTTGCTAGTATTGTCCCAAATTTTGAGGAGAATCAGAGAGGTTGCCGAAAAATCATTGGTTGAGTTGATACGGAACGACTCTATAAGAATAAAAAGGCAAAATGCAAAAACGGCCTATGTGGACCCGGCTTAACTCTTCTTATACCAAAATCTTTTATACAATGTATGTCCTTGCAGACGATGGAAGCTCTGGACCCCTGGGAAGATCTGACGGAGTTGGGCCACCATCTGCTCGACCTTCCCATCGAGCCTCGCCTCGGCAAGATTCTGCTGTACTCGATCGTGCTCAAGTGTCTGGATCCCGTGCTCACCATCGTCTGCTGTCTCGCCTACAAGTTAGTGCTTGAGACGTAATAGGGAGACTAATCTTGCCAACAAACTGTTCATAAAATACATAAGGTTTCCCCTTAATTCTCTGAAAGCTACAGAATTAATTGAGCGAGCGTAGCGAGCGTCACCACGGTACTCTTATGGCACTTTCTCTGTGTTTTTGTTTTTGTTTTTGTTTTTTTTTGTGGTCACAGCCCAGGTCAAACCGCTCAAGCAATCGATCTTAAATTTTGTACACGTACTAACGTACTCTATGCGGTCCCTGGGATTGTTTTTGAACGGGCTCCCGTGATTGGTTCAAATTTAAAAAAAATTAACTTTCGATTGGTTGCTTTGATCAATTTGAAATTTAGAAAAAACATTGCAACAAACATTGTACCCAATCATAAAAAGTTTCAGCCAAATCCTCCTATTGGTTCAAATTTAAAACCATTTTTCATGTGATTTTTGACATTTAAACTAGAACAGATTGACCGATCAACTTAAAACTTCGCGTGGTCATTGGTACCAACATTTTAGGTATTTTTGCCAATTTTCAGTCTAATCTGTCGTTATTTTCAAAAGTTTTGTCATTTTAAGGTCATTTTATTCCATAATCTTGAAAAATGTATTCGAACAAATAAGCGATACGTGATGGAGCCACTTCTGGCAGGAAAATTTTTAGATGCACTATTTTGTTTTGATGTTTGTGTATCCACAAGGCAGTGAAAAAGGAGAAACAAAATGAAATGTAGATTTAGTTACAAGTTTACTTTTTCAGCCATAACAAACAACTAAAGCAAATGTTATATCATTTATTTACTTAAATAAACCCTTTACAACCGCCATTATCATAGTACCAAAGAATCCACCAGAGGTTAGTCGTGTTCCTTATTTTCTCGAATACTAAATTGTCATCCCTGCCTTCTTTAAGCTTCTGTTCCAAGGCAAGGCCTGTAGAGCAGCCAAGCTATCCACAATGTACAGTAAAATGAAAGCATTTTTGAGCTAGCGCATAAAATCGGATGCAGTACGAAGGCCAAATCCTCTAATTGGTTTAAGTTTAAATAATGTCTTCTGATTGGTCGACAATAAAAATGTTCACATTAAGTTCAAATTTTGCATGGTGATCAAGACCAACTCAATATTAAATTTTACATATTGTAAGCCCAATCAGTAAAGTATTAATTGTAATTTTACGAGTTTAGAATGGGATGTCACAAGAGATTTCTGGAGAAGGTATGTAGGTAAGACTTCACGACACAATGGATCTGTTATTCATCCAGAGTATTATTATGGGGATTGAAAAATTGCAGAGAAAATCGTCTTCTGCCGTGTCGTGCATCGTTACTATGGGGATGTTGCATGTTCTGTGCTCGCTCATCAACGCGTTACACTGAGCGTTTTCCTAGTTGAGCGAGCGTAGCGAGCGTCACCACGGTACTCTTATGGCACTTTCTCTGTGTTTTTGTTTTTTTTTGTTTGTTTTTTTGTGGTCACACCCCAAGTCAAACCGCTCAAGCAATCAATCTGAAATTTTGTACACATACTAACGTACTCTATGCGGTCCCTGGGATCGTTTTTGAACGGGATCCCGTGATTGGTTCAAATTTTTTAAAAATTATCTTTCAATTGGTTTGTTTGATCAATTTGAAATTTTGACAAGTCATTACCACTAACATTTTACCCAATCATACAAAGATTCAGCGAAATCCTCCCTTTGGTTAAAATTTAAAACCATCTTTACTGTGATTTTTTTAAATTTATACTAGAACCGTTTGACCGATCAACTTAAAACTTTGCATGGTCATTGGGACGACCAACATTATCTGTGTTTTTGACAATTTTCAGACAAATCTGTGTTTAAATCCAAAAGTTATTGACATTTTACGGACATTTTGATTGTTGCTATGGATCACGGCAACATTGACGCCTCAGTTCCAATGTTCCAAGGTAGTTAGAACAGAAACTTTCAAACGCATAATTATGACACTAATAATCAACAGATCGATCTGATATTGTGTAAACACACTTATATCATAGGAGTGGTCCCAGGTATAGTTTTTGAACAAGATCCTGTGATTTTTGAAAATGAACAAGGAACCATTCAATCATAAAGGTTCAGGTTCAATCGATCAACTTAAAACTTCACATGCTTATTGGGACCAATATTTTTGGAATTTTTGAAGATTTTCATACCAGTCTGTGACGAAATTAAAGTATTATTGGCTTTTAATGACATTTTCAATAAACAGAATTTCAGTTCGATATGTTGCGCATATCCGTGCTCGCTCATCAACGCGTTACACAGAGCGTTTTCCTAGTATTTTTTTTATTTTTTTTTTATTTTTTTTTTATTTATTTAGAAAAGTACAAATTACATATTATTGTAGCCCCGCTAAACCAATAGGATGGCTTGTCTGCGGGGCTACACACTAATTATAAACACAATAAAAAACACTTAATACACTAAAAAAAACTAAAAATACATTTATAATACACTCAAGGGAAGAATGCACATATACAGTGACAAATATTCAAAAACTAGATATACTAATTTCAGCAATCAAGGGAAATTATGCATTTGGAAGATTTGAAAGATTCTCGGAGACCCATTTTCTAATGATATTTTTAACATCTGATATTTTCTTCAAATTTCTTAATTCATGAGGGAGCATATTAAAATAATGAGGAATTAATGATTTTCTGTTTTGCAAACCGTATGAATTATAATGTAAACTTGGGGCCACATATCTATCTTTATTTCTAGTACCATAATTATGTTGCACTGGTATTTTATGATCTTGTATGTAATAATTTGTTAGAAGGAAAGTATAAACATGAATTTGTTTTACTGAGAACAGTTTGCAATCTCTTTCCCGTATTACCTTGTCCGGCCAAATAATTTTATATATTCTTTTCTGTATATTGTCTATTTTATTAAGGTATGAATCAGTCGTATGCCCCCAAGCCAAAATGCCATATCTGATTATAGATTCAACTAATGCCAAATATACTGTAATTAATGTTTTATGGTTAACGTATGGTTTTAAAGTTCTAATACTATACATTCCAGACCTCAATTTTCGACACACTTGCTCGATGTGGGCATTCCATTTAAATTTACTGTCTATGATAAGTCCCAAATAAACTAACTCTTCAGTATTTACTATCTTAATTTTGCATGTACAGTCAGATCGATTTAAGGAGGTGGATTGTAAGTTGAAATTACGGTGAATGCAAGCATAGTCATGACAAATGAGTCTAACTTCCCCTACTGATTTAAATGGAGAATGAATATGCATTACTTTAGTTTTGCTGCTATTAATAGTTAGTCCATTATCATGAGCCCACCGCAAGACATTTGTAAAATCAGCTTGTAAATACTCATTTGCTACTGAGAAGTGCTTATGGACTGCCATAAGTTATGTATTATCAGAATTGCTTTTAGGTTTTTATAGAATTTCAGGGACTGATAATAAAGCAAATACTTGTCTAAATAGTAAATATTAAATGTAAACAAAAGTACAATACAATTAAAAAGTCAGGTGTGAAAATGTAGCAATGATCTCGCTCCTTAAAAACCATAACTTTTAATTTCACTAGAAGAGTCAAAGGTGACTTATTTTATTACATCTGTTTCAACTTATCTATCGCCTCAGGGATCCGTTTGTGCTTGCGACTCTGCCGTACTTGCGTCGAGCTTCGCAACAGAGCCGCCAGCAGCTGAGTGCCGGTTCGTTTAGCGACCACATGGCTCTGCTGCGAGTGTTCCAAGCCTGGCAGGCTGCCAAGTCCAGCTCCAAGGAGAGGGACTTCTGCGAGAAACACTTCGTCTCCTCTTCCACGCTAGAGATGATTCAAGTCACGCGCTCGCACATTCTGGTGCAGCTCAGGTATTAAACAAACTCTCTAGTCTCGTAGTAAGGTAAAATGTGTCTTTTTGTACCAACTGAATGATGTATTATACCTACCATAAAAAGGTTAATTTCACATTTTACTTTGATAATTTTTGTAAAACCCTAGCTGCAGATTTGGGTACCTAACTATTTACAAATCTTTTCAAGATTTAGTTCGGGTTCAAATTAAAAGAAAATGGTTTTACAAATCCCTATGGATTTTCATATTTTTAAACACTTATTGCAACAATTACCTAATTTGTATTAATTACCTGATCTCACTCAATATTCATCAATATGTGTCGGATAATAATATTACACTCTCTCTTTATTTAATCTTAAATTTTAAGATAGTGAACGAGTCTTTACATTTGTCTGCAGAGCATCTGGGTTTGTTCGCACTAAGGGCTTCAGTGAAATCAAGGAGCTGAATGTGAACTCCGAGAACTGGGCCGTGGTGAAAGCTGCACTCACCGCAGGGATGTATCCCAACTTGATCCGAGTTGATCGCGAACACTCCCTACTTCGAACCGAGTGAGCATAGTTCATTCTATTCTGCATGCATTTATATGTGAATGTGGGGAGTGTGTATTTATATTAAACCAACGCATTAAAACAGGTGCATTACCTACGCTAACATGCCGTAAAATTGATAATCCATGTAGTATGTAGTAACTAGTTGAAAATTTCATACATGGATTGCAAAACCCATACCTTAGTACCTACCTACTATGTATTCCTTACCTACTATGTATACCTAGTATAACCGAAAACATCCAACATTTAAATTTAATGTTTAAAACTATTTATTTAAAATTTAAAACTAAATTTAATTTAAAATTAAACTAGATACTTAATTGTTCTACGTTTGTTTCCCAGGAAAGAGTGCCGCGTTATGTTCCATCCATCCTCGACAATCCGCGACGCTAGCAAGTCTGCACAAGCGTCGATGACTGCTTCCAACAAAATGACAGTGGAATCGCTGCCCTCGGATTGGATGCTCTACGAGGAGCTGAGTCGCAACGGTCGCTTCTGCCACGCTCGGTGCTGCACCCTGGTGTCTCCGATTACAGTCGCTCTCTTTGCCGGGCCGTCGCGCATGGCTCTGGCGGCTATCGCAGAAGCTGACCGTACGTTTCATTCAGTCACTTATGTTCCTTTCAAAAGAATGGAGCAGTTATTTTACTCTTCTTCATTCAATAATCATTTGTAAATAAAATAGGAATGTTGTGTTTAAAGATGACATCTGTATTTAAGAATTTATCGTTAAAATATTGAGTTCAACTTAACTTACAAATAAACTTTTTAGCATTTTTCCATTTTAATTTTAGTCACTGTAATCTTCAGATTTAACTCTTCATCAAGTTCGCTCTTGTTTGTACGCAAGTGCTCTTCTCCACAGCTCCTTACGCCGGCGAGTTTGCCGACAGCGACAGCGAAGTGGAAGAGACTCCGCTCACCGAGTTGGCCTCACTGCGGATCGACCAATGGGTGGTGTTCCGAGTCGATGCCGAGGCCGCACAGCTCGGACTTCTGTTGAGGCAAAAGTGGAACGCCCTCTTCCTCAGGAGGATGAGGAATCCGGAGAAACCCTGGTCACAGGTAACAACAATCTCAATTGTTGGTAATGTAACAATGTAATTGTTGGTTACATTCTCTTTGGTCTCAAACAAGTAATCGTTTGTGAGTTTAATGAACGAGTTTGTGTCTTCATCACGTGGATTAATAAAATTATGCTGTATAGTGTACAAGTGTACTTAAATGTGTGGGGATGAAGAGTTTTTATTGTGTTCTGTACAGATGGACGAACAAGTGCTGCGCACGGTGGTGAATGTATTGAGCTTGGAAGAGCAAGCGCTTGGGTTAACACAGCCGGCTGGGATTGGTCAACGTCCACGGCCAATGCCGACAGATTGCTATCAGGGAGGTGCGTGCACGATGATAGTAAATTTACACAACTGAACCCCGTTGTTGAATTGAACTCTTTGTTCTTTATGTTCAAGGACTTGGTTCTCATGATTTATTATTGACTGCAGTTACTCAGCCTTGAATAACCTTGTGTTGTTTTGGTTACAGCACGGCGCGAGGGGAATGAGGCTGGCAACAAGGTATCGGTGCAGGGCAAGTTCCAGCAGCATGGCCGAGCCTTGGGTGAGTTGCTTACTTCACACACTTCTTATTCAGACTGTGTTTGTAACCAATCTTCTTACCTCGGTTTGCAGTACCTATATTGTTGGAAATTCTACTTCATTCCACTTTCTGCTTCATTATTATAACATTTTTACAAGCTACAAATCACATTAAATTAAACGCAAACAGTGATTATAAAGTAGCTGACCAGGGGCCCTATTCTAGAACTTTTTAATTCTAATTCTGATGGAATTCGATTCCATGCAATGTTAATCCTTATGGCCGGGACCGGATTCCATCAGAATGGAATTGGGAAAACGTTCCATAGAATAGATAGACCTCCAGCTAGACTCCTTATTTGGGTATAGAAGTTGATGATGGAAAAAAAAATTTGCTATGTGGTGCTACTAGAATTATAATAATAATAATCTTTCTCCTGGTTTCAAGAATTGATCAAATAATCAAATAAATTGTTTGCATCCTGTTTAAATTAAGATTTTAATTTTTCTGTGTTTCTGTCCTTATTGATAGATTGAAGATTGTATTTTCAGTAAAAATGTGATGAGATGCATTAAGTAATTAATTTTAGTTTTACACACATCATAGATTAAGCCTCGAATTGTAATTGTGCAATGCAAGACAGTTTGATACACAAAACATTTATATGTGAAGGTGGGTTCACACGGACATTTCAAACTGCGAAGTTCCGACCGGCCGTTCCATTTAGAGCCTTGTTGAAAGCACCAAGGTCTAAACTCAATTTGCACATTTCAACTGTTTCATAGTTCACACAGGAGTTTTTGAAACAGCGATTCGGAACTTCGCCAAACGTGAGAAGTTTGTAGCGGCCGTGTGAATCGACCTTGATAGATTGTATTTTGCTTGTAAATGGAAATAGATGTCGACTGAAGGACTGTGAGTTGAATATAACGACGGTGTTACAGCTGCCGAGAGGTCTGAATCTCCGGTGGCTGCGGAGTCTGGGTCTACGAGCTACTACGTCATCAAGGCGCTGTCTGCGCGTGCCATCGACATCTCACTGGGGACCTCCATGTGGGCCTTCGTGCCCAAGACGGAGCGAACCATCCTGGCTCAGCTCAAGGTAGGGGATTTATCCTTAGTCTTCACATGTCACCACATATTACATATTATACAGTTTAACAGTTCTTTTGCTCAAAACAAGACTGTGGCTGAGTTTTGAAATCCGAATTAGATCCATAGAAGTAAATATAACAAACATTCTATTGTATTCCATTCCATTCTATGACATAGGTACTACCATTCTTTTTGAAGAACCAGACTGATTTGCTAAAAAATACTTATTAGGTACATAATTATTTCAAGATCCTCTAGTCATTCGTCACCGATGGTCTGACTCTTCGTGGTTAATATTCCCTACCATCATTCCATTCTCCTTG
Organism: Leuctra nigra; assembly: GCA_934045905.1. Taxonomy (NCBI): domain Eukaryota; kingdom Metazoa; phylum Arthropoda; class Insecta; order Plecoptera; family Leuctridae; genus Leuctra; species Leuctra nigra. Next base: position 9,081,552 of record OW203764.1, on the reverse strand, counting down.
AGAGATATCAAACCCTTACAATTTATATGTGCATTGTCCATCTGTCCAGCTCAGCTAGCTCATTAGGTTGAGGCTTGAGCTCTCGCCCGGCAAAGTCCCGTGGGTTTTAAGCCATGGTTTTGCCGGGTTTTGTTGACTCAAACTTCCCTTAAAAGTTAAAATACAACCTGACACCACTGAAAGTTTTCTATTAACACTTGTCATCTCATTCAAAATTAAATATCCAGAAATTAAGTTATTTAAATCAGCGGTATATGCTCTGTACATTTTTAATTCGCAACGTTTCGCCGACGAGGCAGTCGGCTTCTTCAGGCGGGTGACTAAGACAAGGGTGCTAACAAAGAAATAAACTATAAAATGATTTCACAGAATTATTTAACAACCTATTTCCTTATCGAACGACAACAGTCTATTTTGTCTGATTTTTTTCTCTAAGCCATCGGGACTTCTAGCCAAGTAGAACTGCAGTTGAACTTTCTCGAAGTGCCTTGGCTCGGCTCCTTGTATTGGGTCCCAGTGGTAGTGACTTGGCGTCGGGAACGTTAGCTCTATTAGGTGGCTCTGTCAGCGCCATGGTGATTCTAGCCATCACCAGATGGCAATCGAGATGGAACGCCGCCCGCATAACATCAATAAGCGGGATGACTCCATACGCCTGCCGCACGCGTAGAAGCCAGTGATGGCTAGAATCACCGTAGCGCCAACAGAGCCACCTAATAGAGCTAACGTTCCCGACGCCAAGTCACCGCCACTGGGACCCAATACAAGAAGCCGAGCCAAGGCACTTCGAGACAGTTCTACTGCAGTTCTACTTGGCTAGAAGTCCAGGACCCTTACCTAATATCGCCAATATTTCAGTAGCACCGTGTTACTGTAGCACGATCGGCTAGTTGCCATGGGCACAATGTTAGCTCTTATGGCTAAAACTTTTAAAACAAAAGTTGTGCTACAGTAACACGGTGCTACTGAAATTTGGCGATATTAGGTAAGGGTCCAGATGGCTTAGAGAAAAAATCAGACATAATAGACTGTTGTCGTTCGATAAGGCAATAGGTTGTTAAATAATTCTGTGGAATCATTTTATAGTTTATTTCTTTGTTAGCACCCTTGTCTTAGTCACCCGCATGAAGAAGCCGACTGCCTCGTCGGCGAAACGTTGCAAATTAAAAATGTACAGAGCATATACCGCTGATTTAAATAACTTATCAATAAATGGCTCTGAAACTAATGTTAATAATATCCAGAAATTCTTCAAAATATGAGTTTGATGGTTCATTTTGTTACCTGCAGTATGCTTTGAACATCTTAGAAGAACTCTTCCCAAGACCTGGCAGAAGCAAAGAACTTAGGGCAAGGCTAAATAATAATTCTCAAAGCCAATTCAAAATGTAAACTCATGTCACATTTATTTGTATTAAGACTTCACAGCAACCGATGTCATTGTATGTACCTTCATGAATGTATATCAAAGTTGTGCAATAAACAATAATAATAAATAAGCGTTGAGATTTTAAGTGATCTAGTTATCTCGTGTCTCTTAAATTCCATTTTGGTTAATAAAGAAATGAAGAACAATTTGTGTTAAACTTAAACTGATGTTGTATTTCAGACCGGCTCGCAGGTCATCCTGTTGTTCAGCGCGCAAGGGAGTGGCAACTTCCAGGGATACGCACGACTCATCGGAGACCGAGTGTCGCGCGTGCCAACCGACGTCTCGTGGAACGACGTCTACGGTCGCAACGTCAACCCTCCGGTCACCATCGAGTGGATGAAGCATGGGAACGTTCCCTTCCACGTTACACGCCACTTGCTCAACCCGTACAATGACAATCAGCGTGTACAGACCAGCCGGGATGGCCAGGTATGCATTTATACTTCGTATCCTCGTATACGCTGTACGAACTTCGTACAGACCAGCCGGGATGGCCAGGTATGCATTTATACTTCGTATCCTCGTAGTGTGCCCGCCCATGTATTGAAAAGCGGAACAATATTCAAAAGCACAGTGGGGGGAGCGGGGGACCTAGAAGAAGTCCACCTCAGTGATGATCCTGGATGCATAGTTCGAGGATATTTTTTTATTTCTGCTCGGACATGTAGGGTGGTTAATTTCTTTCTAGTATTTTCATCAATTATTCTCTCTCCCAATATGACCTACAAAACCAGCAAACATGAAAAAATGTCATGTTAGTCAATAGTCCTACACAGAACAAATGAAAAACAGTAGGTATTCGAAAGAATCGGATTGGCTGAAAAAAGATTTGCAGGCACTATCCGAAGTAGTCTATGTTAACTCATCATCTAACTCTACTGGTGACTCTGATCCCCAGTCAATCCTTGTCTCTTGAATTCCACTTTTTCTTTTGTTGAGTGTGTAGCACATAAGCCATTGATATGTATCATATCTAATAGATAGAGCCAGTTTTAAATGGTGATGCGCGAATTCGCGAATTGTTCTGATTGCACTATTTTCTTCTACTAAAATCCATTTCATTGTGTATAGATCCCAAATCTACCATTTTTACATCGCGAAAAAGAACGAAATCCAACCCTGTTCGCGATATTCAACATTTTCCGCGAAATGACCACGAAATAAAGGTTTTCTATTAAAGTTACTGCTTTTATCCCCCTAACAGGTCACACAACAACAAACGAAACCAGTTTCTTTCCATGTGCTACTCAATCAACCCCCTCGCCAGACACTTTGCTACCCACCCTCAAAGTGAACCAGACCCATCTAACCAGTTGATGATGCCTCCAGGCTGCTTTGTTTTGCCCCCCCATCTGTTCAAGGTCGACCAGTTTCCCCCCCCCCCCCCCCCCCCTTCCACCGTCAACCAGTCGCAACTATTCAGAAGGATATTTTGGAACAATTACTGCACTGAAAATTGTTGGATTGGGAAAGAAAATATCTTGTCAAACTAAACATTTTGCGTCATGAAATTTTAAATTTCATCTACACAGAGAAAATGTGGGTTGGGGAAAGGACAGTACAGAGCATTAAAGACGCCATTCTAGACAAGCCTATTTCAGTGCTAATAGTGCATGACCAATCCATTCCAATCCCTACTCCAAAGTGGCATACATTTTTTCATAAAATTATGGTTTCTGGGGGCTATTACAATGTGTTTTATAACCAATTTAATATCACCACAAAATCGCGAAATCCCTCTTCCAGAAAAAACACAAAAAACGAAATTGATGATTTTAAAAACGAATTTTAAGAAATAAAATCACCATTTAAAACTGGCTCTACTAATAGATACTGTTGTTTGTTGTGACAGCAATTGGAACAACACATTGGAGAACAACTCTGCACTCTATTCAACAAGTTCCCCAATTACTCGTCTTCCCATGCCTCATCTTTCAACAACTCCGGTGGACAATCTCGGAACTTTGGCGGGCGACCGATCCGTGGTGGATACCAGTTCTATGCACCAAGATCCAACCATCACAAGTAGATCTGGATCACCGATCTGTACAGATGAAGCCCTGGGATGGATCGTATGAAATATAACTCTTGTTGTCGCGTGACAAGCTTCTCATCTCACCCGACAAGGCCGTGAATGCCATTGAGATGAGAAAATTGCCACGCGACAACAAAGTTGTCATTTTGTATGATCGCATCCCAGTGTAGTCAATTGACGAGTTGTTTGTACGTATTTAGTATTTAACTATTTACACAAATGTATGATTCATGATGGGAACAATTCCAAGATATCTTATTTGATGACAAAATCGAAAATCTGAAGTCTTCAGGATTTGTTGAGTTCCCTTATTTATGCAGTATTTCAGGGCAATATTAGTTTTCCCTACGATCAGAGAAATATCTTCTCAAAGTTAATTCATTCAATTACATAGTATGTACTAGGTTCTAAAGCAAAAATGCACATCTAATTAATTTTTTACAGTTATGAATGAATTTAATTATTCCCTGGTAATTGTTATGTGCAATAAGCAAAGCTTGCATAAGTGTAACCAATGTGAAATCTACCTAGTATGTTGTAATTGGTTGTAAGTAGGTACCTACTTAAAATTATTTTTTTCCTCTAAATTTTATAAATACATTTTATCATTTGAATAAATTAGTTGCAAAATTTAAATCTTAAAATGATCTTAGAATAGATCATCACAAATCAGTTATCTGTTGTAGACAGTGATCCTGTTTTTTTCTTGTTCGTACAAGAAACTACTTGTTATTTGACTTGATGAGGAAATGGGAACCTCGGCATGCATTAAAAGTAAAACGGGTTTATGTTTTGCTTCATATGAATATTGGAAATATACCTCGAATCTAGCTCTCACTTATATAATTAAACCACACATAATTATACCACCGAGCATAACTAACAAGGCCAGTTAGTCCCAAAAACATAAATTAATTTTTGTTAAAATCGTATTCAAGTTCTTGGTCACAAACTCAAATGTTCAGCTTTATTGAGCGTAGTGCACTTAGTGATGGGCAGCGAAACTTTCAAATTCGAAACTTTCATAAATTTCCGAAAGTTTCGGAAACTTTCAACGGAGGACCATAAATTTCCGAAATTTATGAAATTTATGGCGTTTTCCATTGGGCTGCTCTCGGATCGAGCTGGATTTTGCCTCTGACGTCATGCTCCGCCCCAGAGCTGCTCCAGAACTGCTCCCAATGGAATACGAAAACGCTTTTTAATGGCGGGTGAGTTGATGTTTCAAATGAGGTTAGATTTACTTTAACATCAATATTCGTGTAATTACATCACTAAATTGTACGGCTGGGCGAATATATTATAAATACAATATTATTAATGAATTGTATTAAGTTATATGACTACTTATCACTGGATTCATTACTTATTCTTGTTAACAACGACGGTCAGTTATTTGAAATTTCTCGTTTTCGCGCCTTGCTCTCGACCGCTCCGTCGAAATATCCGGAGCAAGAGAAGTCGATCCGGGAGCGAGCCGAGAGCGATCTCGATTTCCAATGGAATATGACTACCTGCTCCCGGAGCGAGCTGGAGCAGTACGGAGCACCCAATGGAAAACGCCATTATAAAATTTCAATGTTTCTTGTTTGAATATTTCCCCCCACTTCATCCCTTACTGACTGGGCAATAGTTTCCATCATTATTGTTCAAGAAATCACCACTAAGTGTCACCTGCTACTCTGTCTTAAAGGATTTCATGACTTGGAGGTTATGTGGAACACACATGATGGGGAAATTTCAAACTGAATCGTGTTAGGTTAGGTTAGTCAATAATTCAGTCAAATATCTTTGTTATTAGTAGTAATTACCAACGTTTTTATGATTCAAAGTCAGTACAGTGGTAAATCCACAGTCAAAAGATATGGCGGTATTTTGAGGATAGCAGGGAACAATGGTTGTTTTGAGCCGAGCCGTGTGTCGAGCCTATCGTCTGTTGTCGAACCGTAAACGTAGCTTAAGTTTCCTTATTATTCACTTCTGCACATTGGTAAGACAAAGTCACTATATATACCCAACTGTAATTACCCAACTTTCCAATAAAGTACCACCAAAATAAAAACTCGGCTAATTCTCATAAATTTTCTTAAATTTCATAAATTTCAGTAAATTTCATAAATTTCACGAAACTTTCAATCGAAACTTTCAATTTGATAAATTTCTGAAATTTACCCATCACTATGTGGAACACACATGATGGGGAAATTTCAAACTGAATCGTGTTAGGTTAGGTTAGTCAATAATTCAGTCAAATATCTTTGTTATTAGTAGTAATTACCAACGTTTATATGATTCAAAGTCAGTACAGTGGTAAATCCACAGTCAAAAGATATGGCGGTATTTTGAGGATAGCAGGGAACAATGGTTGTTTTGAGCCGAGCCGTGTGTCGAGCCTATCGTCTGTTGTCGAACCGTAAACGTAGCTTAAGTTTCCTTATTATTCACTTCTGCACATTGGTAAGACAAAGTCACTATATATACCCAACTGTAATTACCCAACTTTCCAATAAAGTACCACCAAAATAAAAACTCGGCTAATTCTCATAAATTTTCTTAAATTTCATAAATTTCCGTAAATTTCATAAATTTCACGAAACTTTCAATCGAAACTTTCAATTTGATAAATTTCTGAAATTTACCCATCACTATGTGGAACACACATGATGGGGAAATTTCAAACTGAATCGTGTTAGGTTAGGTAAGTCAATAATTCAGTCAAATATCTTTGTTATTAGTAGTAATTACCAACGTTTTTATGATTCAAAGTCAGTACAGTGGTAAATCCACAGTCAAAAGATATGGCGGTATTTTGAGGATAGCAGGGAACAATGGTTGTTTTGAGCCGAGCCGTGTGTCGAGCCTATCGTCTGTTGTCGAACCGTAAACGTAGCTTAAGTTTCCTTATTATTCACTTCTGCACATTGGTAAGACAAAGTCACTATATATACCCAACTGTAATTACCCAACTTTCCAATAAAGTACCACCAAAATAAAAACTCGGCTAATTCTCATAAATTTTCTTAAATTTCATAAATTTCCGTAAATTTCATAAATTTCACGAAACTTTCAATCGAAACTTTCAATTTGATAAATTTCTGAAATTTACCCATCACTAAGTGCACTGCAATCGTTTGCAAGACGATTTTTTTTAAATTCTAAGAATGCGAAGATAATACACAAAAACTCTGAGAAGAATTGCATGCTTCCCATTTCCTCTTAGCAAGTACATACAATAATTGACCAATGTAGATCTCCTCCCACCACTACGTCATAAAACAAAAGACAATGTTTGGTCACTGACAGCTGTCAGTGACCAAACAGCTGTCAGTTTACACCTTATCAGCTGTTTCTTACAGAATTTAAAAGTTTTACAATCTTCAAATTACCATTAATAATAGTAATGCTTTAAACGATCTACTTGAATCTTGTTCAGTCTCAATTAACTTGTCATAAGAGAGGTAGGGCCTTTTTAAGTTGACGAAACAATCCAGTGACAGAAGCCATTAAAAAGTAAAACGCTTTGGCAACATACCTGACAAAATATAATTTGTTTCGTTGTACCACTGTAATAATTGTCCAGAATATCATCAAACATGATTTATATGATTTAAATATATTGATTGTACTATTTCAAGATGTAAATTAAACTATTAAACACGTGTGAGCTATTTCTTTGATCTTTTTGAATTGTATTTGTATGAATGAAAAATTGTTATTTTTCTAAGAACCCTGAAGTTACCATGGTAATACTTTTGTTTTTCATAAGGCAACGCCCATCTTCATTGGTCAATTTATCTTCGTCATCTGATCTCTTGTTCAATCCCATTCAGTTTGAGGTGATTTGTTGTAACTGAACAAATGTTATCTTATTTTGTAATTATTTACGGAATATGATGAATTAGATAATATGTAGATTAGTAATCATGTGATATGATAATGGTTATGTGTGTGCTATGCTCTAGGCAACTAATATATTTACGATGGTTGTGAGAGTGGTATAAAGCTTCAGAGCTGCAGCTTGCAACGGCAATATTAAAAGAAATAGATGAAAGTGTTACCTTATCATTTAGCATATTGATAACTTGAGATGATTTGCAAACAAATGTCTTGCCTTGCATAGATTATTTGCACCAGAAGGTTTTGTTTTTAATCAAGAATTGAATCTCGAAAGAGTTGTAATGTACTTTACATGTACATTATATTACTCGTAGAAGTTCCTTACAAATTAAGATGTTTCTTTTGTGTCATTAATATTCAGCATCAACGAACGGAAGTTGTCATCTATCTTGGCTACAGTTTAAATTAACTACATTGTCAGATAACAATTACATAGCTAACGATTTTAATAGTTGTCAATTTACTCACAGTAATAAAGCCAAAACAATTAATTTCATACCTACTCAAATTTTTACAAGTGCATAATTAATTAATTTCAAAGGCATGTTCTTTCTCAAATACTATTGTAATGTTTGGAGAATAAATCTATTTGTCTAATAAATGCTATTCTTGTCCAAATTAAGTACAAGTTTTATACTTATTTGGTTTGCAATACAACTAATTTAAATTACCTACATCTAGGGTTCCCAACCGTTCAGATTTTTTCCTGGACAATATTGTCCGGATGCTGGAATTACCTCATTCCGGACAGCATAATATCCGGAATTGTGGAAAATATGAAACTTACCTACACTGTGTATAATTTAATACTCAGTAAATGAAAGTATCAAATTGCCGAAGATTGTAGCCCAGAACGCATAATAATGGCCCAAATGCATTCTCGACATTCAAAATTTCCCCGGGCCTCTGCGGCCCAGACCCGCGATGGTGCTGAGGGGCCCTCTCCCCAGTCTCCCCCATTGTTTTCATGCGAGATCGCCTTTTCAGACTCATAGGTACGTGTTTTCCCCAAAATTGTGAGACCCTTTTTACTCCGAGAATGTTAGAGCTGCAATGTCCGGAATTCGATTCTTGGGAAGTTCGCAACCCTAACTACATCGGTCATCACTTCCCCCTCTGTTCATTTTCAAAGGGACCGAAATGCTCTGCTCTTTGGTAGGTATACACACACTGTAAATCAACTCTGGAGAGCAGCTCTCTCATTGGCTGACATCTGCCACGTGACCTAATTTACCTCTGCTATTCGGTCAAAAGTGGAGAGTTACTTGACAAGTTGACAGTGTGTTCGAACTTTACAAACACCCTCGTATGGGAGTTCTACGTGAATGCTCATGCTCATGCATTTTGATCAATTGAAAACATTTTTATAAAAATCATAGCAATCCATGTAAAGTTCCACAAAGAATAGGTGTGGTCGGTGACAGGCAAAGATGAACCCTGTTTAGCATTGCCAGGTATAGGCCGGCCCATGCTAGAGCGGGCTCATCTTTGCCTGTCACCGACCTAAGGTACTGATCTATCATTCAAAAATATTAACATAAAATTACGAAAATGAATACAACTATTATTCTTTATTTGCAATTCCAATAATACTAATTGAAAAGGAAGATTCAAAAACGACTACTTTTACATTAATTTAAAAATACATTAGTCCTGGGGTGCGATCACATAAAATGATAACTTACTTGTCGCAGCGAGAAGGCCGTGAATAACATTGAAATGAGAAAATTGTCGCTGCGACAAGTAAGTTGTCATTTTATGTGATCGCACCCCAGGTTACACGAGCAAAGATAATTACATGAGTATGAAATTACCTACTTAAGGAGGGACAATCGATATAATCACGGTCTTCTTGAAATTTCCACTAATTTGCAAAAAATACGAATTTCTAGAAGACCGTTTCACCATGGCAACACAATTTTATCAGTAAAACTGCACATTTTATTAGGAAAATCGTCGAAATAAAGCAGTATAACCCTCGTATCTCAGTAAATCATCCAGGAACGTGTACATTTAAAACTGTTAGAATTAAATATTGTACTTGATACACGATATAAAAGTTTTTTAAAGAAATCTTAGGGTGGGAAAGCAGCTTAATACACTTTTGAAAATATCAGCATGCCTTTTCCTGTATGATTGCAATGTTAAATTGAAAGAAAAAATGTAACTTTGAAGTGATATATCTCTGAAATTAGTTCAGCTTGCCTACCTTTTCTTGGCATATTATGGTGCAGAATGAAATTTTCTATATATATGCAGAATTTCGACGATTTTTTAGGAAAGGGGAAATATGATGGTCCCTCCTTAATCTTTTGCATTGCATTCCAGGCATGTTGGATTCCAGGCAGTATCAAGATGGCTTGTCTTGATACTGTTAGGATTCGACACTAAAAGTTGCAAAACGCCACCTAGCGGAAAAAGTTAACATCTATACCACGAGTACTTGTGCACATGCGCACAGGGCGCGTTCAAGCAAGTCACTTAGATGTCAATCGTAACGAGTTCAGTAAAAGTTATAATTACATCGCGAAATAACAGAAATTGATGAATACCTTAGTGTCAACAATCAAATACAATCGGCATATTTCATTGCAGCACACATTCATTCAAATTCTTTGTGAAAACGAGTTGTCTATTCACCAAAAATCACCATTTGACATATGCAAATTGTTTTTCTCACGGCATTCTGAACACACATTTTTCTTGACGCATCGTTCAAACAACTGCAATCTGTTAAATGCTTGCTTTTGGTGAATAGACAACTCGTATTCACAAGAATTTGAATGAATGTGTGCTGTAATGAAATATGCCAATTGTATTTGATTGTTGCCACTGAGGTAAGCATCAATTTATGTTATTTCGCGATGTATTTATAACTTTTTACTGAACTCGTTACGATTGACATCTAAGTGACTTGTATGTAAAAGTACGCACGCGCTGGGATTGTACTCGCGGGAGCGTCCATCTTATATTTACTAGCGCACTCTCTAGGTACTTTTAGTGTCGATGTTGTTATTATGAATGAATAGACGTAATTGTTAAAGTGTGAATGCTCTGTAAGTGTTAGTTTAGTTTGGTGTCGGTTCGACAGCAAGGATGCGCTCCTGTCAATCAAAGGTAATTGTCAGGAATGTCCTAGGCAGGTGCGCTCAAGATAGAGAGGGTTGCTTGGCTGACCAGATGCAAAGAGAGTGGAGTCCGTCACTCGCGGACTAACATTACATGCTCTGGTGCTTGACCATCTTCATTCGTTGTAAACAAGCCAAGCAACTCGAGAGCCATGCCGTTTTGTACTCCCTTGTTACATGTTCTGGCTGTCTACTATCTTGATGCCGCGTTAGAGATTCCCCAGCAACATGTTTAAGTAGTAACCACCAGAGTTGGGTAAGTTACTTGTAAAAAGGAACTAGTTACTCTGTAAGTTACCTGATCTCAAAAGGAACTAAGTTACTTGGTAAGTTACTTGATTTGAAAAGTAACTGAGTTACTTTTAAGTTACTTTAAAGTTACTTTTCGGATATTTTTTCGACAAAAAACAAACTTGATTGAACTCCGCCGAGGGTTTAACTTGTTCGTCTAATAGGCGAGCAAAGCAATTTTATTATTTGTATTTACTCACAGTCATCGTGCTCACAGTCAAAAAAATAAATTTAAATTGCACTCGCGGTAACTGGTAAATTTATTGCATGCACCTCGTCCTCTTCACTTCTTTAAATGGTCCATCCATGTGACATCGCTTTGATTTGTGAAAGACTGCATCTGATTGGGTAGGTACATTTTATGTAAAAACGACCCTTATTGGCTAGTAATGAATTACGTCATACTTGTTTTCACTTTGGATAGGTATGATTCTCGGAAAAACTTGCAGCGCATCTGCAAGTATCCCCCAGCCCAACTACCTGCTAATGACTTGTGGAAGGAAATAGATCAATGGGAAGGAAGGACACGCATTTCATTTCCTGTGATTTGTTGTCTGGGTTTTAGATTTTCTCTCAAGAGATAGATAGGGAGTTTGTAGACTGTGAAAATATTATATTTTTGTCAAATTATTTCACCTAAAAGTAACTTTTAAAGTAACGAAAATTAAGTTACAAGTTCCTGTAAAATTGTAACTTAGTTACTCACAAAGTTACTGAGGATGAAAAGTAACTAGTTACCCCAAAAGTTACCTTAAAAGTAACTAGTTACCAGTAACTAGTTACTTTCGTTAAGTTACTACCCAACTCTGGTAACCACCTCGACAAACCTGCGACAACGAGAGCCATGCCGTTATATACTCCCTTCTGTATGTTTACATACAACTGTATGTTTGTATGTTTATACTAGGAAAACGCTCTAAGTAACGCGTTGATGAGCGAGCACGGATACGCGCAACACCTCGAACCGAAATCTTGTATGAAAATCTTCAAAAATTCCAAAAATATTGGTCCCAATAACCATACAAAGTTTTAAGTCGATCGATTGAACCTTTATGATTGAATGGTTCCTTGTTAATTTTCAAAAATCACAGGATCTTGTTCCAAAAATATACCTGGGACCACCATATGATATAAGTGTGTGTACACAATATCAGATCTATCTGTTGATTATTAGTGTCATAATTATGCGTTTGAAAGTTTCTGTTCTAACTACCTTGGAACATTGGAACTGAGGCGTCAATGTTGCCGTGATCCATAGCAACAAGTAAAATGTCCGTAAAATGTCAATAACTTTTGGATTTAAACACAGATTTGTCTGAAAATTGTCAATAACACAGATAATGTTGGTCCCAATGACCACGCAAAGTTTTAAGTTGATCGGTCAAACGGTTCTAGTTTAAATTTCAAAAATCACATGAAAAATGGTTTCAAATTTTAACCAATCAGAGGATTTGGCTGAAACTTTTTACGATTGGGTAAAATGTTGGTTGCAATGACTTGTCAAAATTTCAAATTGATCGGAAAAACCAATCAAAAGATATTTTTTTTAAAATTTGAACCAATCAATGGATTTCTAAAAAATTTGGGTCTGCAACGCCCGGAAATGGTCAGTACATGTTTGCAAAATTTCAGCTCGATCGAAGAAAAACTGTGACTTGTATATCGTCAGTAACAGAAAAAAACACACAAAAAAAACAAAAAAAACAGAGGTCTGTGCCAAAAGAGCCAAATGGAGACGCTCGCTTCGCTCGCTCAATCGCTCATTAAAAATTTAGCACTGAAAAGTAGTGATGTCAAAAAATGGGCCAAGTCAAAACTTTATTTAAAAACCAAAATATACTTGACGCATCGTTTTTAAGGGCATTATAGATATATTAAAATATTTAGGTACATTTGATTTTTGGCATATACTTCTATACTATTTGTATACACGATGCGCCAAGTATATTTTGGTTTTTAAATGAAGTTTTGACTTGGCCCATTTTTTGACATCACTTCTTTTCAGTGCTGAATTTTTAGATTACTTCTATTTTTTTATAGTTGAAGAGACTTGGCTGGTATTTTTACACAAAGTGTTTTTTATGGGGTATATTTTTCTCACGCAAATGTTTACCGAAATTCAAGAATCAAAAATAAATTCCAATACAGTTTTTTATGTGAAATCCATTTGTGATACCAAAAATATCAAAATCGTATTACTTTAAAAAGTTTGCAAATTATTGACCCCTATCTCTCACTTGAGTGAAAGGAAAACAACCTTTTCTTAATGGTTGGGGGCTGTATGGTCATTAGTGGAAGGGTGGAGTAGAGAGGAAGTGGCATGGGTCATCTCAGCAGGGTGTCGCGCGGAAATGGGTCATAAATAATATAATCAACTGTTTGGTTTCAAATTATTGCTCAAAAACTATACAGGTCTAAGCTAGAATTATATTAGTGTTTAAAATTTCAGCTAGATTGGTCCATCGGTGCGGCCAAATGGTGCGAACAAACAAACAAACAAACAAACAAACAGACAATCATTCAATCAAACAAACAAACAATGAATGAAACAGAGAAACTTTAGAGGAAGCTGGTGCATGGTAAAAAGGTGTATATTTAATGATTAAAAAGTTGGTTCGATTCAGTCTCGAGACCGAACTAAAGCTAACAGTACATAGCTTGTCCTCTTTCTCTATTTTCTCTCCAACTGGCTGTGGCTATGGCCTCCTGGACGCCGTCTCACACTGACTGTGCTCCGGTGTTCAGGACCCTTACCTAATCGCCAGATTTCAGTACTGTAGCACAACTTTTGTTTTAAAAGTTTTAGCCATAAGAGCTAACATTGTCGCCATGGCAACTAGCCGATCGTGCTACTGTAACACGGTGCTACTGAAATATTGGCGATATTAGGTAAGGGTCCAGGGTCGCCACAGGAGTAGTTCTTTACCACCTGTGTATTGCCACAAACTGTAAGATGTTCAGAGTGAGTGAGTGAGGGAGTGAGGGAGTGAGTCAGTGAGGGAGTGGGGGAGTGAGGGAGTGAGGGAGTGATGTAGTGAGGGAGGGAGTGAGGGAGTGAGGGAGTGAAGGAGTGAGGGAGTGAGGGAGGGAGTGATGGAGTGAGGGAGTGAGGGAGTGAGGGAGTGGGGGATTGAGGGAGTGAGGGAGTGAGGGAGTGGGGAGTGAGGGAGTGAGTGAGTGAGTGAGTGAGTGGGTGAGGGAGGGAGCGGGTGAGCGAGTGAGCTGGTGAACGAGTGAGATCTGAGTGAGATCTGACCTCTTTAAAGGTCCTCCTTGACAAGGGCAACCCCGCAGCACGGATGATCAAAGGTTTGAGTGACCTTGACATAATGATCCTGAGCGACCTGTTGAATCCTGGTGTAGCTCGTAGCCAATCACAAGCGTAGGCGGCTTCTTGCACCAGTACACTCTAAACCATTGGGCCACCATTGGGCTAATTATAAGTGAAAAAAATATTGTCTTATTCTATTAAAAAATAAACATCTTTACATACAGAGTGAGTGAGTGTGTGAGTGAGTGAGTGAGTGAGTGAGTCAGTGAGGGAGTGAGGGAGTGAGGGAGGGAGTGAGGGAGTGAGGTAGTGATGGAGTGAGAGAGAGTGTGAGGGAGTGAGGGAGTGAGGGAGTGAGGGAGTGAGTGAGGGAGTGAGGGAGTGAGGGAGTGTGAGGGAGTGTGGGAGTGTGGGAGTGTGTGGGAGTTGTGGGGTTGTGTGGGAGTTGTGGGGTTGTGTGGGAGTTGTGGGGTTGTGTAGTGGGAGTGTGGGGTTGTGTGGGAGTGTGGGGTTGTGTGGGGTTGTGTGGAAGTGTGGGGTTGTGCGGGAGTGTGGGTTTGTGTGGGATTGTGGGGTTGTGTGGAAGTTGTGGGTTTGTGTGGGAGTTGTGGGGTTGTGTGGGAGTTGTGGGGTTGTGTGGGAGTTGTGGGGTTGTGTGGGAGTTGTTTCGGCTGAGCTGATTGGAACGAAAATAGCGCCAAACGATTCGGACGGTCAACTATATGGATTATAAATAGCAACAGACTAAAATTTATGTTAACGAAACCGGAAATGACGTCATGAAATTTGAAATACATCGATTGGCATTTCGGCAACAAATTTGATCCGATTATTTTGATATTTATGTAACGTATGTACTTTTGATATCTCATTTGACTTGTTATAAAACCAACCGGAAGCCGCCATTTTGAAACCGGAAGTGACATCATATATCAATAACGGCTAAATAGATTTGAACGAAACCAGCGCTAAACAATTTAGACGGTCAACTTTATGTATTATCATCAATAATATTTGCAGTTTTCCATACCAAAACTGGAAATGACGTCACACTTTTTAAGAATCTCACAAATTTACATGTTGATGCAATAAATATACTATTTCAGACAGCTTATAATAAAATGTAATCATGTTTAAATTATAATTCAAGGAGTCAGTGATTTCAGCAGCCATTTTGAAACCGGAAGAAACGCCATATCTCGAAAACTGGTTGACAGATCGGTATGAAACTAGCGCGAAACGATTCGGAAGGCCATCTCTATGGAATAGGAACAGTCAAACTAAAATGTTCCTATTTATGAGACCGGAAATGACGTCATTCAAATTTATAAATTATTATAATCCCCTCCTATACAATAAATACATACCCAGAAAAAACACTCCGTGTAAAAATACCAGCCAAGTCTCTTTAACTATAAAAAAAAAATAGAAGAAATCTAAAAATTCAGCACTGAAAAGGAGTGATATCAAAAAAGGAGCCAAGTCAACGAATTTTCCAAATTTTAATCGTACCATTGAAATAAAAATATCAACCCCCGAGAAATACTTAAAAAAAGGACTTGGCGCATCGTTTTTTTAAAGACACTTTTCTATCCTAAAAGTATAGGAAGAACTCTACAAGTATATTTTCCTGAGTATATCACATTCATTATCGACGAATCATACTACGTTTTAATATAACTAGTACTCTTACCTACTGGCAGTTTTGGTATTTTGTCAATATTCAGAGGAAATAAACGGATAAACGAATAACGAATAAACGGAAGCGGCCTAGTCTATTCGTTATTGCCACTATTTCTAGGGTCATATTAATCAATCATACTTCTCAATATCGTGACTGAGGGAAATAGCGAAAGCGCTCATTACAAGAAGGCCGTCAATGAGATTTGTATAAGTGACTAGTGCACTGAGCCATGCTGCTCAAATAATTACTGACTAGATTTTTATCTAAAGTAATACGTTATGTAATTTATGAATTTTTTTGGTATAAAATGTTAATTAATAGCAATTAATTACACGGCGAGAAGGTTCAAAGTATAATGCTGTAGTAGGTATGTTGATGTACCCACAAAACTATAGGTACCTACCAATCACAAACACAACTGTTCTGTATTTATTGCTTGTAAGACAATGCTATGTTTCTTTGCGTACTTATATTTAAATTTAAAATATTTTACAGAATGTTCAATATTTAATTTGAAAGTTTTGTCCCAATTTTTCTAGGCATTTCTGAACTACGTAGTATGTGAGTGGCATAAGCTTAAGAATAGAAAAATGTCTTTAAAAAAACGATGCGCCAAGTCCTTTTTTTAAGTATTTCTCGGGGGTTGATATTTTTATTTCAATGGTACGATTAAAATTTTGAAAATTCGTTGACTTGGCTCCTTTTTTGATATCACTCCTTTTCAGTGCTGAATTTTTAGATTTCTTCTATTTTTTTTTCTAGTTAAAGAGACTTGGCTGGTATTTTTACACGGAGTGTTTTTTCTGGGATATCACTTCTTTTGTTAGTTTATTCATACAGCTTGTAGCACATGTCCGAGCAGGGACTAATTTCTTTAAAAAAATACGCCTCAACCGATTTGGTTATACTATGAAAAGTTGCGTTTGGTATAAGATGAAAATGATTATCCAAGAAGAATAGCTTAAGTTTCGTTATAATCGATCCAGCCGTTTTCGATACATGACGTCACTTCCGGTTTTGAAATAGCGGCCGAATTCCGGTATAGGTAATAAGAAAACAATCTAGTTTTATCTAGTTGATACCTTCATGAACGACCATCTGAATTCCTAATCCCTATATTTCCGTAAAATCGGTCATGCCGTTTGTAATATATGACGTCACTTCCGGTTTCATTTAGTGGTTCCTGCCGCCATTTCCGGTACCATTAATTTATTTATTCATTTTTCACAATTGATTTTTCAAATAAATAGCAGAATGAATACGCAGGAGCTAGTTCAGTTGCAATCGGTACAGGCGTTTTAGATATATGACGTCACTTCCGGTTTCAGGAATGGCGGCCGAGAACACTGCTACCTTGAATATATAAATTGTATTGTCTATGTTACAATGTAAGTTAATTATGTACGTATTTTAAGTATAATTTGTTGAAATAAGTTAAATATTGCGTATTTATGACGTCACTTCCGGTTTAGAAAATAAGAAAATAATATTTTTTTTATTGATACTTCATATAGATGACCATCTAAATCGAATGGCGCTAATTTCGTTCTAATCGGTCCAGACGTTTTTGAGTTATGACGTCACTTCCGGTTTCAAAATGGCGGCTTCCGGTTGGTTTTATAAAAAGGCACCTCAGACGCCAAAAGTGCACATGTGGTAAAAATTTCAGGTCGATCGGTTCAGCCGTTTAGGCTGTGGCGGTGATAGCGACGTTTCGTGATATCATCAGAATCATCATCATCTTCAGAATCAGAAAGTGGTGTAATTTCACTGTTTTCTCGGTCCTCTAGCGCGCAAATGGCATAACCTATTGTTCCCAAATTTGGTATATGTAGTGGGGTGGGCCATAGCTCGAAATTAAGATATTTCGCAACAATGTGAGATTTACCAATTTTGAGATCCAGTAGGCCGAAAATGCCATGTTGTTGCTTACAGTAAAAGTGTTTGGTCTGCTCCTCAGTTTATTAGGCATTTACGGTATGTTGAGTGACTGTGAGTGTATAGTACGACTTGGCTGGGTGGAGCGACCGCTCCACTAGATTCAGAAAGCTTAAAATGATACACATCATTTATAGTTATAAATTCTATGTGGCAGTGCAGAAAGTTCAGCAGCCATTTTGACAACGGATATGTTGCCATATCTCGGAACTTGGTTGACCGATTGGAATGAAACCTTTGCTATTCTTCATGAAATTAACCAAATTGTAAAGGGTGATTTTTTTTTTAAGGATATAGTAATTGTTCATTCGATTGTCACAAGTTGTAAGAATAAACTAAAAAAAGTAGTGATATCCCATTAAAAAACACTTCGTGTAAAAATAACAGCCAAGTCTCTTCAACTAAAAAAAAATATGAAATCTAAAAATTCTGCACTGAAAAGTAGTGATATCAAAAAATGAGCCAAGTCAAAACTTTATTTGAAAATCAAAAAATACTTGGCGCATCGTTTTTTTAGGGCATTATAGGTGTACTATGTATATGGATATTTTATGTATATTTTATAATTGGCCTATACTTCCAAGCTTTTTATATACACGATGCGCCAAGTATTTTTTGATTTTCAAATAAAGTTTTGACTTGGCTCATTTTTTGATATCACTACTTTTCAGTGCAGAATTTTTAGATTGCATATTTTTTTTTAGTTGAAGAGACTTGGCTGTTATTTTTACACGAAGTGTTTTTTAATGGGTAGGGTGATTACCATGGATTCTCGCAAAGCATGGTTTTATAAACCATGCCAGCAGGCGGCACAAATTAATAAAATATCTAGGCATACACTTCAGAGGCTGAGGGTGAATTCCACACTATATGTTGTCATTTGACCAGATTTTTCCAAATATAACATATATTTTACAAAGAACATAATTACAAAGAACAAAAACAAAGACATACTAACATAAACATTTTCAAGACGAAATGATCAACACCACTGCTGGGAAATTGTAGGAGGACAAAAGTACCTATTCCATATTGATGAAGCAACTATCACCTTATTTTGTACATCCCTCAGGAAGGTGGAGTGGAGATGGTTTGTCGCATAATATGCAGGTAGCTGTCAGCGAATACGATGGAAGGGATGGAGAACAAGGGGTTTTGACCGATTTTGCCAAGCGTGGCCTAATAAATCTGGCAGCGAAAAATATTGTAGAGCTCGCGTAATAGCAAATTCACAACAGCACACTTGCTTTGTTAGCACGGCACGATTTTAGCCTCTGACCTCTCAAAATTAAAACACAAATTATCTCTTGACACGTCTTTAGTAGTGAAAATTAGAGTGAAAAATCATTTAAACACATTGACAGGTCCATCGTTTGTTTCCTACGCAGTCAACGCCGAGTCAGACAGCTGAACATTCAGTCATGAGATCAGTCATAGGTAATAGAAGGCAGTGAAATCGGGACGCCGAGTGTCAATGAGTGGGTGAGACGATCGGTATACCACGGAACACCCGGACGAGGAGTCTTATGAAGAATTTAACATTGACGATCGGAATAGGAAATACTACTATTTCCGAAAACATAAGTATTCGAGCGGCAATTTTGAAATGTGGAACGATTTTTTAAAAGCTGATATTTGCCACTTTTCTTATTGAAAGCAATACTGCCACTGAGTATTCTGTTACTTGTAAACTTATAAACTTAGGTATTCTTAATCACGATTTTAATTCCCACAGAGAGGGATTTAGTTAGACTTCACAAGAAACATTGAGAACACCTTTTGCTGTTTGCTGAAGGAGCTAAAATAATGTCTCACATCACACAAGCTCAGGTGGTTTGCGTTTTACATGGATTAGAAGTAGGTTGAGTGTTTGTCAGTGATTTCAGATGAAGGGTAGATACAGGGGAAGAACGGCGCGCTTTAAGTCTATTTACGTCAATTTAAGTCTATAGAGTGATTTTTATAAGCTTTCGGAATATTCCCTCAGTTTTTAGAAAATATTGCCCAAGTCTTGAAAAAAGCAATTGAATTATCTATATGTATGGAAATGGAAGATAGATGAACATAAAACTTCGTTTATCTCAGTTTCATATGAATGTGGCTTATAGCTTTCTTCCCCTGTAGGTACCCTGCAGATATTTTCATTCGGGGGAGGAACGACAAAAGATAATTTAGGGCAGGTGTGCGTAGCAAATTCGGAACAGTAGATAAATGAAACAAACTTTTAGAAACACACATGCGCACACATTAGAAATATTGGGCATGGAATATTACATTTTCTCATAATACATCTTATTTATTATTTCAAACACACTTATACCCTGTTCACACTAAGGATTCGATCATGATCCAAAATCTCGATTGCAATCGAAAATGTGTGTGAACTGAACTCAATTTGTGAACAGGGTATTAGTTAACATTGCAAATAATACCTACACCTATTACCTACCTATACCTACTTGATCTGCCATTTTCCTCACATTTAAAATTAATTTATTAAATAAAAATATCTTTTATTCAGTATCAGAAGGGTGATCAGAATCTTAGCAATGGGCCAGAGAGGGGAATTCTTAAGGTGCTGCAAGCGCGAACGATTTTGCTGCTTTTTGTAGACACTTTTTGCGATACAATTGGAGACGAAATGGGTAGACCAAATTATTTGAAATTTTAATCGTGATTAGATAAAAGACAAACTTAGGGTTATCCCTTGGTACATTTTTAATTTTTTGTTTCGTTAATTAGTAATAATTAGTGGATTTTTGGTGAAAAATTAGCTATTTTCTCGTCTCCCTGGGCTGCGTATAAAATTAAATTTCAAAAATGTGCTAAGGGATAACCCTAAGTTTGTCTTTCATCTAATCATGATTAAAATTAGAGATCAATTGGTTTACGGGTTTGGTCTCCAATCGTATCGCAAATTTCATAGTTTTGCGCGGTTTTGTTGCAAAACCGGCGCTTAATTAACGATGCAATAAGCAAAAATGAAAAATTGCTACTAATTGAGCGAGCGAAGCGAGCGTCTCCTTTTGACTCTTTTGACACGGACCCCTGTTTTTTTTTTTTTTTTTTTTTTTTTTGTTTTTGTCTGCTTAATGGAGCAATAGAAATCGCACTGTTTCACCGATCGACCTGAAATTTTGCACACATGTAGAGACAACCTTCTCTGTTTGCTGACCCCAATTTTTTTTGAAATTCATTGATTGGTTAAAATTTAAATAAACATCTCCTGATAGGCTGAAAAATGAAAATGGTCTTCGACAAATGTGATCAACCTTATATTTTGCATGGTCATTAAGACCAACATTGTCTCTTATTTTACAAATTTTTAGCCAAATCCTCCCATTGGTTAAAATTTAAAAAAATATTTCATGTGCTTTTTGAAATTTAAACCAGAACCGTTTGACCGATCAACTTAAAAATGTGCATGGTCATCGGGTCCAACATTATCTGTATTTTTGACAATTTTCAGACTAAACTGTGTTTTTAATTCAACAGTTGACAATTTACGGATATTTTGCGTGTTGGCTGTCATATTTCTCGAATTTCACATTTCACGGCATCTTCGGATCTTCACTTCAAGGTTGTTAGAGCAGAAACTTTCAAACGTATATTAATATGAAACTGATATGACCGTTTAAATATTTTTTGAACAAGATCCTGTGATTTTTGTAAATTAACAAGGAATCGTTCAATCATAAAGGTTCAATCGATCAACTTAAAACTTTGCGTGGTTATTGGGACCAATATTTTAGGAATTGTTGGAGATTTTCATACAAGTTTGTGACGAAATTCAAGAATTATTGGATTTTAAGGACATTTTCGATAAACAGAATTTCGGTTCGAGGTATTGCGCGTATCAGTGCTCGCTCATCAACGCGTTACTCAGAGCGTTTTCCTAGTATACAATCAGACTGATCATGTGAACATCCTGTAAAAGTTACACTCACTTATGAAACAATTTTTCTCGCTAGTATCACCTTAAGAAGCTAAGTACTTTTGAAAAAAAGTTAAAATATTAAAAATTGTTGATGTTTGATGTCGGATTTTTATTTTTAATGAGATTTTTCAGAAAGGATTGTTTACGCTAAGTTTACGTATACAGAGTCTTTACTTGTTGTTGTTTCTAAATGTAATGTCATAATTATTATAGTTTACAACTTTTCGTAATAATTTTGTGAAAATAATCTATCTAGCGGATTTTGATATTTTGGTGTTGGCAACACTGACCTACCTCAAGTCACTCACACACACACAAACAGCTTACCTTGTGAAAAGCTGTGATACAGGTGGTCCCATATTAAGTTTCACACCATGAAGAACTTGATTCTGTATCATTATTCGTGCTTCGAGTTCTCGGAAATAGGTCTAGATGAAATTGATTTATTTTGCACAGACCCTCAAACGGGCGAAGTGTACTTCAACAAGCAAGGTGTAATTTATCACCATTCTAAAAACTCTTCTAACCTCAAAGTTTTCTTTGACTTGAGAACCTTCTCTTGTGACTCATCTTCTGACAAGAATTCAGTATCAAATATTGTGGGCATGTGCTTCAATTCATTTGGGGAGGCTCTTTGTCTGGCAATTGACAACGGTGATGTTATGTCAGTGGATAGACATGGCGAGGCACAGTGTGTCGGTTGCGTTCCGAGCGGATTATTGGCCATGGAATGGAGCTACGACCAAGAAGCAATTGTTTTAGCAACGAAAGAAAACACAATCATTGTGATGACGGCTACGTTTGATCCTGTTATTGAAGTTGATCTTCATAACATCGGTTTTGGTGAAAAGCAATTCGTGACTGTTGGATGGGGTAAGAAGGAAACACAGTTTCACGGATCCGAGGGAAAATCGGCTGCACTTTCCAAAACAGTTAACATCTCGACAACTTCTACCAAAGATGATGGTGTGGTTAAACTCAGCTGGAGAGGGGATGGAACTCTTTTTGCAGTCAGCACTTTGGAGTCAAACGGTGAGCGCTGCATTCGTGTTTTCTCTCGTGATGGAATATTACAGTATACAAGTGAAGTAGTTATGGGACTGGAGAACACGTTGGCATGGAGGCCTTCGGGTAACTTAATTGCTTCCACCCAACGACTGCAAAACAAGCACCAGGTGGCATTCTTCGAGAAGAACGGTCTACGTCACGGAGAATTCACAATTCCATTCGCACATGATGAAGTTGAGGTAGATTTTATATTATTCAACCTTTTTATGATATTCATTGTTCCTAGTGTATTAAAACAAGCAAAATATTTCTTTCAGGTTCAGCAATTGTCTTGGAATGGAGATTCAAGTATTCTTTCCATCTGGCTAGAAGATTGCCTCTCATTCAAGTCGTATATTCAACTGTGGACCATCGGCAATTATCACTGGTAAGTTTCAATACTTGTTATTATTCGATAATGATGGAAAATTTAGTGAATCTCTCACTTAGGGATGGTGTTTTGGAGGTAACCTGCGAAATAAAAACGCGCACCCCGACTGGGAATCGAACCCAGATCCTTCGGGTTTCCGGCCCTATGCTTTAACCATTAAGCTATCGGGACGCATTCTTAATCAGCAGGTTGGGTTGCCATACAACTCTTGCGAGTCCGAGTATCTGACCTATACACGAAGACTGAAGCACTTCGACTTCATTTGACAACGTGAATACATCTCTCTCGAATGGCTATGCTCAAACTTCTGAGCTACGAGTGGATTGTTTGATAATGATGGAAAATTTAGTGAATCTCTCACTTAGGGATGGTGTTTTGGAGGTAACCTGCGAAATAAAAACGCGCACCCCGACTGGGAATCGAACCCAGATCCTTCGGGTTTCCGGCCCTATGCTTTAACCATTAAGCTATCGGGACGCATTCTTAATCAGCAGGTTGGGTTGCCATACAACTCTTGCGAGTCCGAGTATCTGACCTATACACGAAGACTGAAGCACTTCGACTTCATTTGACAACGTGAATACATCTCTCTCGAATGGCTATGCTCAAACTTCTGAGCTACGAGTAGATTGTTTGATAATGATGGAAAATTTAGTGAATCTCTCACTTAGGGATGGTGTTTTGGAGGTAACCTGCGAAATAAAAACGCGCACCCCGACTGGGAATCGAACCCAGATCCTTCGGGTTTCCGGCCCTATGCTTTAACCATTAAGCTATCGGGACGCATTCTTAATCAGCAGGTTGGGTTGCCATACAACTCTTGCGAGTCCGAGTATCTGACCTATACACGAAGACTGAAGCACTTCGACTTCATTTGACAACGTGAATACATCTCTCTCGAATGGCTATGCTCAAACTTCTGAGCTACGAGTGGATTGTTTGATAATGATGGAAAATTTAGTGAATCTCTCACTTAGGGATGGTGTTTTGGAGGTAACCTGCGAAATAAAAACGCGCACCCCGACTGGGAATCATTGTTATTATTCATTATAACTTTTAACCTGTTTAAAACTTCTAAATGATCCTTGCAGGTATTTGAAGCAGAGTCTGGAGTTTGGTCCAGCTTCTCAATGGTCTAAGCATCGACCAATAGGCATGAGTTGGCATGGGAACCGTCTTGATGTGGTGGATGCAGGAGGAAGATACTTGTCTTTCGAATTTACTGCAACCACTCAGAGAAGCCGTGGAGAGACATGCTTGGACGGAGCCTATGTCGCTGTTATAGATGGTGGTGAGTTTTGACAGGCAAAGTATAAGTTAGTATGGATCATTTTATTCATATCCAGGTTTAAAATAATACTGTACACAATTTAAATAAATTTATTTCTCTTACAATAAAAAACCATTCTTAGAACGCCGATGTTGATTGCTTGCAGCTCGCTTGCTCATGAGTTCGTTCCGCTTGTCTGTTCCTCCTCCACCGATGTGCTCGTGGACCGCTGATCTGCCGAGCGTGGTGAACGCTGTGATGTTCGCTGCTGACGATTCCAACAGACTCTGTGCAGCTCTCAGTGATGGAACTCTTGCTTTCATCGATCTGGACACAAAAGACGTCACTGAGGTACGAGTCTTCGTGGGTAATACTTTGATGTTCATTTGCTGGACACCTTCTAGAACTCTTTATGCACAGATTAGTTTTTATACCTAAAACATTATTTAACGTTTAGCGGCATTCAGGGTTGGGTAGTAACTTAACAAAAGTAACGCGTTACTTTTTCAGTAACTTTTATGGTAACTCAATACTTTTTAAACCTGGTAACTTAATTATGCCTAAGTTCCTTTTTCTACGGGAACTTTTTGATTTTTGAAAGTTACCAAGAAAGTGACTTGACATTGTAAACCAAACATTTTACCTGTATTTAAATTTAGCACGCATCAAATCATTTCATTTCCTGCCTACCTTAGTTCGCGCGACCCTAACCCTTCCCCTCCCCCTCCTTTCGTCTTAGCTTGCTCTGACATGCGAAATGAAATGGTCATCTACTCGTTCTCCCCCCCCCCCTCGCCATCAGCGCATTGATGCAACACCAGTCCACATAATGTCAAGTAGTTACTGCCACCCCGTTGTCAAGTTTTCCCTCAAAATTATCAATTTTTATCAGAGTAACTTTCATAGTAACTTTCATAGAAAATGTAACTTTCAGTCACCTATATTATCTCAGTAACTTTAACTTTAACTAGTTACTTTTTTGGAGAAAGTAACGTAACTTTCTAAAGTTACTTTATTTTTGGTAACTTACCCAACCCTGGCGGCATTATATAAAGAGCCTTTACTTTATAACTATTAACTACTATCGTCTACCATTGAAGTTGCTTGTCTAAATTGCCCTTATACCGGGTGGCACAAAAAATTTACCCTGTTTGAAAGGCCATTCTGACAGAACTATATAAGATTAAACAGCTGAAACTTTTACACATTATAGAAAACATGAAAATTTCGTGTGTGCAATTTCCAAACATTTTTAATTACCTAATGTGAAAAAGTTGCAAACAATTGAATTTAGATGTTGAAAAACAGTTTATTCCAGCGTTATAAAACTTGAGCAGAACTTTAACAGCATTTAAAACAAAAATAAAAGATTTGTGGCTACTTACTTGGGTATAACAGATTCAGAAAGATATTACAATGGAAACATCGTTTGTACTACATGGTCCACAAGGAAAATGGTGGACCGACCAACATAAATTCACCTTATTCCCACAAAGTAGTTCTCCAAATCAATTCTTCAAACAAGTCAATACTGTGGATTATTCTGTTTTTCAACTTTAACTTCTATAATTTCTAACTTTTTTCCTATTCAACAAAAGTGTTTGAAACTTGCACTGTTGCACGTATTAAATTTTGGTATGTACACTTGGCCAAACAAAACTTGAACGTTCAATAAATCTGATAGGCTGATAAATGTAAGAACGCACCATCAGAAGTCAGTCTAAGCGATCTCATTGTCTCACTCTAGTAGGTTACCTCACATTTCAATGATAATAACAAGCTTTGATTGGTTATGGGCAGGGGCAGGTATTTTTGGTACTCACGATAAAGGCGAAATGTTTATTTATGCAAATATTTTGACATATGAGTGGGAATTAGACACTCCTGATTCCAAAAATGTGTGTCTTATTTCCGCGAATTTTCGCGAATTTGGCTATTTCTCACAGTTAATGCTTATACCTGCAAATATCCCGCGATTTTTGCAATTTAGCAAACAATTCTCCATATTTCCACTTTTATTTCAAAATTCTAAGAATTTCAGTATCAACTGCATGTTTTTAACACTGAAGATTCCAGGAAAACGGCCTATTTCCGGCCTGGGTATTTTCCTTTCACTAGAGACACACATCTGTTGCTACTTGCTAGGGTTGTGGGTGGGGGGAGGGAGGAGGGAGGGTTGATGACCCTAATGGTTTCAGGTACCAAGGGATGAGTTTTCAGGTAAAAAACAAGTTTTGAAAGGAAAAAGAGAGATGTCATGAAGGGTGAGTCAGGTTCAAATTGTACAGCAAGTGTTTGTTGATAAAGCCTATTTCCAAGTTACTGATTTGATGATTTATTGTCTATTAAGAAATGCACCACTAAGTCGCGAATTTCCATAAAATTTTCACCACTAATTCACCACCTTTTAGGAAACCTATCACGAATTTATCCATTTATTTTCACCCCAAATACCTGCCACTGGTTATGGGACATGCCCAGCAGTCATTCAAATTTGGTCAACGTTCAAGTTTTGTTTGGCCGAGTGTACATCTAACATTCAGAACTCTATCTTTAATTGTTTCCGTGTAGTGACCTCTCAAGTCTCAAACTGTGGTATTTTTTATGTGCCACTCGTTACTCACTCTTTTAATGTAGGTACCTATCTATTGCACTGCAGGTACCTTTGTTTTGACAGCTAACATTGAGAGTAGTTAACACTCGAGCACTAGTAGGTACTCAAGATTTCTTTATAATGAGACATGTATGTGATATTTAGATTATGTCCGTCTACTTGAATGAAACGGAACACAACGGGCTGCTTCATCATTGGCTCTGGGTATCGACCAATCAGCTTCTCTGCTGCTGTTCTGACGGAACTAAGACGTCAATCCTTACTCTGGAGATAGCTGAAGAGCTGGTCTGCACGTAAGATCTTTGTCAGCAATCTAAAACCTCTGCTCTGTACATGTTGATTTTACTGAATGCATGTTTTTTAATAGGGTTCTACAATCTGCACATTTTTTAATTGACATATTGATCTAGGCAATAATTTCTTCTGGTTCTTGCACAAATTTGAAATTACAATGTTATCTTGAAAATAGCAAACATTTTTATGTGATTTGGTTATAAGAATTGAAATTTGAATGTTAAGATTCCCTCATTTGAGGATTATCAACAAAAGTAGTTTTATTTAATGTTTTTAACAAATATTGTTCTGACTTTTGATGTTTTCTAAATTCTTCATCGACCTATCTAAATAACTTAATATTGCTTGTAGAAGAACTTCAGTAACTGAGGCGCAAGATAATATTTTGACTTTTACCTGATTGGTTTAATTAAGAAATATTGTTGTCTGTTTTGTAGAAATTCTTGTCCAGTGGATGGCTCCGTAGTCTTGTTGACCTCCAGGGGCCCTACCGTCATCGTCCAGCTCTCCACAGGTGTCTTGCTTCGCTACTCTCTTGACCTCCACGAGTTGGCACCCCTGCTGATTCTCCCGGAACCATGTTCGCTTGTCCAAGTCACAGCCGACTCGGTGCTGAGTTTGAGCAAACGTAACCGACTCTATCGAGACTCACATCAGATTGCTAACAACGTCACCTCGTTCGTGATAAGACTGCCGTTCATTTTGATCACAACATTGCAGCATCGACTAATTGCGATCAAGCTGGAGGAATTGAAAGAAGCAGAGAATGAAATCAGTGGCGAGAACAGTAAGATTAATATACTCTCTGGCCTCTGCTCCAAAACAGTATTTTAACTTTTTTTGCACCGGCTTTAGTGATGGGCCCTTAGTGTGATTCGAGAAATAAGAATGTAATTTATCATTTCTTTATTGAGTTAGGCATTTTGTTCTTTGTTTAAAAATAAATTAGTTTGGACTCTGTGCAAATTTTTCTATTGATTATTTGATTTACATTTTTTTCTCTAGCTGCAGTTGGCGAGCCTGCTATTGGTCGACGTATCGAGCGTGGAGCTCGCTTGGTAACCGTGGTGCCATGTGACACCAAGGTCGTACTTCAGATGCCACGTGGTAACCTCGAGACAATCCAGCCAAGGTCTCTTTGTCTTGACGTAGCCTCGGAATACCTTGACGCAAGGGAATACCGGAGAGCATTCCAGTTGTTCCGCAAACAAAGGATCAACTTGAATCTTCTCTGTGACCACAACATGGCCGAATTCCTTGAACATTCGAACCACTTTGTCAATGAGGTAAGTTGTCAAATTGAGGGAAGCTTCATGTGTTCAGTGATAACTGATAAGATTCGTGATTACCTAGAAGGTTGTTGACCCAATCGTTGATGTGCGAGACAAATTGAATGCTTGATTTACATACTTAATAAATTATTCAACATGGATCAGCCTCTCCTTTTCCTTCTTTCAGCATTGTAATCATTGTGATGTAGCAAATCTTATCAACCAATAAATGTCCAACACAGTTTGTTAGTGCTAGATATTTCTCATCCAATCTCTTTAGTATTGACCTTCACCCTCTCGTCACAACAGCTTGTAACGTGATAACTTTGCAGATGAATGACTCTACTTGGCTCTCGTTGTTCCTGACCGAGTTGCGCGATGAAGACACAACAACGACCATGTATGTTGCGCAATATAAGCAGCGCGCAAGCAGTGGAGGGGACGGCAAGGTGACGAGAGTGTGCAGTACGTTGAGAGAAGCCATGGCGAAGAGAGATGATGCGTCGAAGTTACTGCTTCCCATCTTGACAACTCATGTTAGAGAAGGTGACAAAGTTGAAAGTTTGTTTAATTTATCTTTACAATTCTGTTCAGATATATTTTACGATTCGCAATATGGTTTGTAGTGGTTATTTCTTTATGAAGTAGAGGTTTTGTTTCTCAGTTTCAACGATTATCTGGCTCTTACATCTATTTTGATAAGTCACAACTCCTTTAGTTTTGTTTTAAAAGATCTTTTTATAAGATAATTTTCCTTGTCTCTCTTCAAAATCGTATGTAGGTATTCACTCTATTTTAAAAGTGTTTT
The DNA here is from genome assembly GCA_934045905.1 of Leuctra nigra. NCBI lineage: Eukaryota > Metazoa > Arthropoda > Insecta > Plecoptera > Leuctridae > Leuctra > Leuctra nigra. The sequence continues at coordinate 9,052,244 of OW203764.1, read as the reverse complement.
TCATTGTCTTCAGGCAATGTTGGGGAAGCTCTGAGACTAGCAGCACAGGATGAGTCTGCACTCAAGTACCTTGCCTGTCTCGTGGATGTCGATCAACTTTACGACACAGCTCTCGGTAAGATAGAGAAGACCCTGACAAGTTATTCAATTTTTACAGACCTGGAATGATTCAGTAGCACACACTTCCAAACACTTTTTTTTTCAGTGTGGAGCATAAGGCATAAATTGTTAAGGTCATTGTTGCTGTTAGTGTTCACTGTTCAGTGTTTCTAGACATTGATAAATGGATTGCTACTAATGTTTGCTATTTTTGTAGGTTTGTATGATCTCGAACTGGCAGCATTTGTTGCTGGACATACGCAGAAAGACCCCAAAGAATACCTGCCATTCCTGAACAAGATCCGCAAGTATGTTGATGTCATTATTTGTGTATTTATTTATTTATTTAGTTGTAATCGTTGTGCATTTAAACTATCTATTTCTTACTTACACTATCTCTTGTTGCAGGCTGGAGCCTGATTATCAGCGCTATGTAATAGATGAGCACTTGAAGCGCTATCCTCGTGCGCTGACTCACATTGCACTCTGCCAAGGCGATGATCATCTTGCCGAGTGTCTCAATCTGATCAAGAAACACTCCCTCTTCACCCAAGTAAGTCACTCATAACTTACTGTATGGAAGATGTACGAGGTTCTCTGCTTGTAGCTGTTCCTACTTGACAAATTATAGAGAATTGGATTAGTAACTTACTACTAGGAATTTCATTAATAATTATGTATTAATTACTAACTACCTGCCCTAGTAATAGTATAGAACAAGGGTCATACAGTCTTTCAAAAAACTATCCTAATTTGCAATGCAAATGCCAGTAAATAAATCAATAGAATAGGAGTAAACTATAATGTTTATATGTAGTCTAAAGATAGTAATAGGGCTACAGTAGTATTTTATTTGAAGTGTATCCACCATGATTGTGATAAATCCCTACATCATCTGCAAACATCTGTTTTACATAGTTTAAATTACCTGTTGATGATTCTTGTTTCTTAGGCCTTGCAGCTGTTTTCCCCGACTACATCTGGCTACAGTCAGGTGGCGACTATGTATGCTGAACATCTGCAAGCCAACAAGCGATATACAGAGGCGGCTATCTTGTACCAGCGGTCGGCCAATGAACAGCGAGCATTGGAGGCACATGTTTTGGCTGGGGATTGGAGGGAAGCTTTGAGTCTTGCTTACAAGCTAGGTAAGTGACACCACACAACAAATAAGCATAAATTCACAACAAACATACATCATCATGTTGAAGCTACAATGACTGTTAATTTTAGTTGATATTTTTGAAATTCATCTTTGGTTAATTTTTGTAACCCTATTTGGTGTTGTACAGATTAGATCAAATTGAAGTAGTAAACCAAATAAAAGTTAGGTTATTCAGAATAAGTACCTACTACCTAGTAGGTGCATAGTACTAGTATTATACCTAGTTATTTTTTAAAAGAATCTCATCAAAGAGAAATATGAAAGTGGGTGGATTCCCATATCATGTAAGGTACGTACGTACAGCCTCATGCTCAAAAGAATTTCCAGATTTATCGACGCAAGTGACCAGAGTCTACTGGATTCGGTCCATAAGATTATTAGCTCACGGTCTTGTGGTGTTGAGGACTGACACCCGCAAATATCACCTTGCGGACGCAACTTCTTTTGAGCATGAGGCTGGTAGCCAATTATAATATAATTTTAGATTGTTTCAATAATTTTGACTTGAATCTCTAAGCATATCTTCAACATCCATAATCTATTTTAACATCTGAGCTTAATCTCTTCCTCCTTTTCCACAATGCTTTTCCTAGTTCAGTAAAATTAATTGAATCTTAATTTCTTGAGTGCCTCCCTACATACTAGATTACAATTTTCTCTAGAGAACCCAATCCTACGAATCACCAGGTTAACTGGGCCATTAGACCTTGCATTATGAGTGACGTAATGTCCCCCGCAGCATACTCGACCAACCAGCTGCAGGAGCTGTGTCGACGTCGGCTGGTGCCCGAGCTGGTGTCCGCTGGACGGCACAGCGAGGCGGCGCAGATCTACGCCACGGTGCTGCTTGATGTCGAGGAGAGCATCGCGGTGCTGGCGCAGGGGAGGCGCTGGCAGGAGGCGCTCTGGGCTGCGCAGAGGGCAGCCAGGGCAGACATCATTGGTGAGCTCACGGCTTTCTAGTGTTCTTTGATCTCATTACTTTGTGTTTTATGATTTTGGGGCTAAAATGGACATTGAATATTTATTGATGCATGTTTATTAATATTAATTTTTCATTATTTCCTATTGGATTTTGCTTAAAATTATTGATGTAAAACTCTGTATCAAACTTCAGTCATCTGCTATGTTGTCAAGAGTAATTTTGAATCCATTTTTGTGTGGTGTAGTCCATAGTCAATTATTAGCTCCGCAGGTTTACTTTATTTTCTAATTAGGTACCTTACTACTTACCTTTACTACCTTCCATTAGCTACTAGTACTTAACTTATTAGGGGTCTGAGTGATGACAGTAGTATCTGTTACACTCCCACAGAGACGCATATAAAGCCCGGTGCCGAAGAGCATCTGCGCCAGCTGTCCGATCAAATCTGCTCTGCGAGACAGACTTTCAGCAGTCACTCGGCGCGACTGAGAGTTGTGCGCGCTGCCAAGCTGGCGGGACATCGCGATGACTTGCCGGAAGAGGCACCCAGAGAAGACTGCGATCTCTTCTCTGATGCAAGCAGCGTATCTACGCGCTCCAAGCAGACGAGCGGGTGAGAATTTGAGAATTACCGATATTCGAATTGTTGTGTGAAAACTCGACAATTGACATTAACTTATTTCATTTTTATTTCCTGCGTAACAATGCCATTATTTTTAAATTCAATTGTCTTCAGCCGCAGCAGCTCTCGGTCAAGCAAGAACCGTCGGAAGCTTGAGCGCAAGATGCTGAGTCTGAAGGAAGGCGGCGCTTACGAGGACTTGGCACTAATTCGAGCGCTCCATGACCTTGTCACCAACACCAGCAACATGCACGGTACTTATTTTCTTAATCAGATAGAAAAACACATGATAGGTATGATATCTGGCTGACTGTTTCAAAGTATTTTTTAATATAATTTCTAAAAGTTGTCATTGAGTACCTATAGGTACCATCCACATTGTAGGTATATAATTTCTTGGTAGTCAAATCATCAAATGGTTATTCTCATTCTCAATTCTCAAACCCACAGAAGCTTCAGCTAAGCTAAACGGATTGCTTGTATTTCAATGACTTATGTTGTGTTTGTCTTGACAGTTGAGGTGTGCAGCTTGTGTCGCCTTCTGTTGACCTTCAACCGGGACTCGGACGCGAGCGCTTTGCAGCGATCTCTGTCCAACGTGTTGGCCGAGATGGACCAAGGCAAGGCTGAGATCTGGACACCCGAACTCATAAACAATCAGGCTTCAACGGTAAGTCGGAAAATAAGAACATGGCTATAAAATGCATATTAAAATAAATGTATTGTTCTCACATTGTCAGGCATAGCTGGCCAGTTTCATGTACCTTTGTAGGTTGTATAACTCTTGTGGGCAACCTACCGTCTGAGCCAATGATAAATTGGAAGGGATCACGTTGTTTTACAAAGTGAATTTATTTCAGAGTTTTGGGCCTGAGCATACGACAGAGAGCATTGTAAACGCACTGCAGGGCGGAGGTCAGCAAATTGTCTCTCCACTACTTCTAGGTAAGTCCATACATATCAAGGACAAGCTATAGACCATCACAAGTCAGCTACATTCATTGTCTTCACGCATAGACCAGCTTTCTTTGTCTTGACCATCTATTTCCCACATCTCTTTTGTGTCTGTAAACGGTTTATTGTGAGAGGTCTATTTTGAGATGAGAACAGTATAGTGTATCTGCTTGTTATGTGACTTTAGTGAATATAAATCTGTTCAGGTCTTTTCAATGCAACTTTTTGTCTCTAGAGCCGCAGTTTCGCTTTGCTCCATCTGTAATCTCTCCATCGTCTTGGCAGTTGGAAATATTGTGAGCTAAGAGTGTAGGATCTAGGATTTTGAATAAGGGGTGCTGCAAATATTGTTAGAACTTGTTGAACTACATACACGTGCAGGTAAATTGTGAAAAACGCCAACATTTCTACCTTTATATACAACGTACAGTTGGTAGTTACAAGTGTTTAGCTTTTGTGACTTCCTAAATTTTTAATATTTTTTGAATAATGCAGTGATAATTGAGAGATTGTCTGTGGTTGTTGGTAGTAACATCATTATTTTGAAACATTCTATTTTGAGTTGTAACTCCCTGCCAAAAGTTGAGAGTGGTGCCAATTTCATGTTTCAAGGTCAGAGATTGCACGATAGGAACTGCAGTAAATAGTCTGTGTATACATTTTACAAATTATATCAAGTCATATGTAGTAGGGAATTTTATTGATGTCAAGTAGTTTTGGAACTTTTAATTGAACATCTCTTTTATTGAAGGAGACACTCTTTTATTGAACTTACTTTGTTTTGTACGAACTCTGAAATTACAAAAGTTTTTCACATTGCCAAAAGGCTTGTTATGCAGGTATTATATTTATTATTTCTAATCTAATACTAATCAATCTTGTAATTTATATCCAGGCTCTTATTTTAAAAGTTGAGTAGTACTGGGAATATTTCAGTCTATAAACAACTTGAGAACCAACCAATAAATATATTGTTGATTTTAATTCCAATAACAGAAAGCAAATTGTTATTTATTAACATTATTTATTATATTTTCGATCTCATTATTAGTCATAAATTGTCATTACCAAAGGGTTACGTAATTAACTATTTTCAGCCAATAGAAAAAGTATCCAAGTATTATCAAGTACGTATGTAAATGTAGGTAAATATATTTTGTAGAACTGAAATGCAGTGATAATTGAGAGATTGTCCGAGGTTGTTGTCAGTGACAAAATTATTTGGAAACATTCCATTTTGAGTTGAAAAGCTGGGTCCACATAGGCCGTTTTTCCGTTTTGCGTTTTCCGTTTTTACTCTTTGAATATCGCCGTTTTTAGTAGGACTGTCCACATAGAGCGTTTTGCGTTTTGCGTCTTCTACAAGAACGTTTGTAAGCACCTTGATCACAGCCTTGTTTAAATAGTACTTTCGAGATGTCAGGAGGCCGTGGCAAACAAAATTGTGTCAGTGATCTGTCGGTGACAGTTTGTTAGTAATTAGGCGGACTAATATACTTCACAGGTATGTAAATTTAAAATAATGCATCTAGTGTCAGATCGGCCATGTTATTTGACCATGTGACGTAGTCGTACGTGATTGGTTATTAAAAGTTTTACGTCACTTCCGCCGTGCGTCTTTTTTAAAATCCTCGTTGAAGTTTATGTGGCGCGGCGAGAAGAAAATCCGCGTGCGGCAGGCTTGTGATTGGTCAAGAGAGAAAAACGGAAAACGCAAAACGGAAAAAACGGCCTATGTGGACCCAGCTTAAGTGTAACTCTCTGTCAACCATGAACGTAATAATAATAATAATAATAATCTATCCGCTGGTTCCATCACAATGGGTCAGGTGGTGGGTCTTCCCACCAATACTAGGGCCGCAGCACTCCTGGAAAGGTCACTTCTCCTATGTCTTCTTCCTCCACTTCAAATTGTTCAACAAATTGCCTCCACCATGTTCTGTCGTCCCACTGTCTTTCGACCTCCAACTCACTCCAACTTCCTCCTCTCTCCAACACATCCTCCTTAATAACTCCAATCCACCTCTCTCTTAGTCGTCCTACTCTACTTGCTCCTGAAGTAGCTGACTCAAACGCCCGCCGTGGCACAAGCCCAGTTCCCATCTTCATCTTCTTCTTGGTTTGGTGGCCAAACCACCAAAGCCTCTCTGCCAAGCTTAAACCCCAATCTCTCTTCCCCTAGCTCACTTCTTATCTTCTTACTTCGAACCTTGTCCATTCTTGAACCCCCTTCAGACGTCTAAAGAACAGCTGCCTGTAGCTCAACCATTACCTTTCCTCCCTCTGGCCACATCACTGCCCCTACGTTTGAATTGGTAGGAACGGTACATTTTGATTTTCGACCAATCGGAAGATATTTTTTAAATTTTATTAACTAATTGGAGGATTTGGAGAAACTTTGTAAAATTTGATATGTTTGTAGGTTGCAAAATTTTAAATTGTTCAGATGAACAAATCAGATGGCGTATTTTTTTAAATTTAAAAAGAAAAATGGGTGTGCAAACCGCTGTATTGGTCCTTTGAATTTCAGCTCCATCAGAGTAATGGTGTGACCTACATAGTGGCATGGACCAACAAAGAAAAAAACATACATTCGTGCCAAAGGAGCAAAAGGAAATAAAACATTAGTAGGAGATTATTAATTCTCTGATAACAGGAAGTACCTATTATGCACAATTTGTACTGAAAGAACTAAATATCTTCATGTTCATGAATGATAATGAGTACCTCTACCTATATGAAGGGTGATACTTTGATTGTGATTGATTGGTGAGGTGATACTGATTTTTATTAGTACGTAAATACTTATTACATAGGTACCTACTTACTTTTGAGATTTCTTAACTGACGAGTGCACAATATTTCTGATAGGTGATAATAAGTTTCATAGTCAATAACAATAGTTTTTTACACGGTTTTTACAATAGACAATCGGTTTATCTGCTTTAGCCGAAAAGTTATATATTTTTTTATTGATAAGACACATGTTGAGTCCTAGAGATGTGAGCCGAGAATATTCTCATGAGAATATTCTCCGTGCTCGAGAATATTCTCAAAGAGATTATTCTCCGAGAATATTTGAGAATATTCTCACCAGAGGTTTAAAAATTATTATATATAAAAAGTTCAAGTTTGAATGTTTTGTCGCCATTTTATGGCCTTGGAAGGCTGTGCAATACATAGGCAGGGACAGCAAGCACGAGCGATCATGAGCGAGCATGAGCGAGCACGGAAACGCGCAACTCCTCGAACGGAAATTCTGTCGATTGAAAATGTCCTTAAAAGCCAATATTTCTTGAATTTCGTCACAGACTGGTATGAAAATCTCAAAAAATTCCTAAAATATTGGTCCCAATATCCATGTTTTCAGTTGAAGTTTTAACGATCAAACGGTTCCTTGTTAATTTTCAAAAATCACAGATTTTTAGAACGAGATCACAGGATCTCGTTCTAAAAATATACTTGAGACCACTCATTTGTTATGTGTGTGTACACAATATCAGATCGATCTGTTGAACATCAGTTTCATATGTGTTTGAAAGTAGGCTCGACGTTACCGTGATCAAACATTTTCAAGAATTTGACAGCAACACACAAAATGTTGGTAAAATGTCAATAACTTTTGGATTTAAGCACAGATTAGTCTGAAAATTGTCAAAAATACAGATAATGTTGGTCCCAATGACCCCGCAAAGTTTTAAGTTGATCGGTCAAACGGTTCTAGTTTAAATTCAAAAAATCAAAGGAAAGATGGTTTCAAATTTTAACCAATGGGAGGATTTGGCTGAAACTTTGTAAGATTGGAAATAATGTTGGTCGTAATGACTTGTCAAAATTTCAAATTGATCAAACCAACCAATCGAAAGATATTTTTTTTAAATTTGAACCAATGGGGGATTTCAAAAAATTTGGGTCTGCAACGCCCAGAAATGTTCCCTATATGTGTGCAAAATTTCAGCTCGATCGAAGAAAACTCTGACCTGTATAGCCTCAGTAACGATTCCCGACTGGTTCTCCATAACAATAGGTACTATGTTGCAAGATCCATAAAAGTAGGTACATACTTTTTGGAATTGAGCTAAAAGTTCGAGTTTCTATAAGCTTAGATGCATTTTTAAGAATATGCTCGAGAAAATGCTCGTGCTCGAGAATATTCTCAAAAAGAATATGCTCGAGCATTTTACATCACTAATGTTGACATATATCAACCTATATATAAACCGATGTGCAGTATTGTGCAGCGACAGGCTTGACCATGAAGCCACTGGGAAGAGCAGCTGTGGGAATATTAGTGTTGTTGGTGACTCTCGTTGCAAGCGAACTTGAAATTCTCTTCAAGAATGAAAAGCTCAGCTTGTTTCAGACTGAAGAAGGCATTGGCTGGTCAGTCAATAACAAACGTAAGTCCATTTTCAAAATCGTTATGTATTTTATTGAAAGTTCTTGAGTGAAGTTTTCTAAATACTTTACCTCTTTCATTCTGATTTTTTTTTTAAATTTATTGTGCAACACTATGAATTAATGAATTGGAATGTTTTCAATTCATTTGTCTGCTTGTTTACCATACTAGATGATGTTGAAATGAGAGCTCTTCTGATATTTAGTGTAACAATAAATTATAATCCCATTACAGGGCCGATTTAAATGATGTTGTGGTTTTAGATGGAGAGATCGGCATGCGGGGTGTAATATCATCAGGAAAACCCGTGCCAAGCGGCGAATGCAGTTCTTCCGATGCATTGTTTTGCCGCCAAGACGCTCAAACGAGCATCAAAGTGGCGCTTGCCGACTCTTGCATTGAAATCACCACCAGCGAAGAAGACATAACAAGTGAAGTTCGTGACTGTATTTCCCTTGACACTGCCAACTGGTTTGGCGGATCGGAGCAGTATAACCAGCTCTGGCCCGTGGAGAAACTGACCTTCAACGATTACTCATACGTGACTAAAGAAGCGGATTGGATGGCCGTGTTGGAACGGTACTGGCTCAACTCTAACGGGATTTACCTCATCGTTGAACCAGATGTACCATTGTTCATCGACCAGAACAACTATCAGAACAACTCGCTCTGCTTCATCGCAAAGAATAAGCCTCCATATCTGGATTCTCGAACTACTTTGTCTCTCACTTACTCGATCTGTGGATTGGCAGCGGCAGACGCAAAGGAGGCCCATTTAGATGCCGTCGCACAGTTCTTGAACAAACCCAGTGGCGTAATTGACGAGAGAATGGTTCGACATCCTATCTGGTCTACTTGGGCTCGTTACAAAACCGATATTTCACACGACCTGGTACTAGAATTTGCCAATGAGATTAACGACAACAGATTCAATAACAGTCAGTTGGAGATTGATGATAGATGGGAGACTTGCTATGGTTCTCTACTTGTAGATAAAAGTGAATCCAAGTTTCCAGACATGGCAGGACTCAATCGGAAGCTAAAGGACATGGGATTCAGAGTTACCACGTGGGTTACTCCATTCGTCAACGTCGAGTGTGAACCGTACTTCACTTTTGCCACTACCAATAACTATACTGTTAAGAATGCTGATGGAGATCTTACTGCCAATTGGTAATTGAACTTTAAATTTAACTTAGTTTTAAACTCTAAACAGAAGGCACTGAAATTAGTCATTCATTAAAAGCCTTCTATGCCGTCAGTGTTTACTTTTTAGTATATAAATATGTACACATGATTTATTATTTATTGGTATAGGTACAGATTAGGATTTAGGAATATTTATTTTAGTAGCTCGCTCGGTTATTTGGTTTTAAATTTTAATCCTTCTTGATTGTTGTTCAGGTGGCGAGGAACGGCTGCAATGATTGACTTCACGAACCCAGAAGCAGTCAAATGGTGGGTCGACAGATTGAAATTATTAATCAAAAATGATTTGCTTGACTCCTTCAAGTTTGATGCCGGGGAGTCTAGCTTCGCTCCCCAAGTCCCGGTACTGAATGCCATCCCCGAAGAACAGCCCAACATTCTGTCGGCTAAGTTCGCCGAGACTTGCTCGCAGTTCGGAAGCTTCATCGAGGTACGTGTTGGAGCGAGGACGCAGCATCTTCCGGTGTTCGTGAGGATGTTGGACAAAGACTCGCGCTGGGGATACAATAATGGACTTAAGAGTCTCGTCACCACACTACTAGCGGTAATTCACTTACTCATCAATACTAGTAAAATAATAGTTAATATCCAGTCTCCACTGACATCTAAGAATCAAGCAGCTTAGGTGATGGGGTTTGTGTTGGCCAATGATCCACTGGGCTAGGCCCGCATATGTAAGGATTACCCATGCCGGACAGGCCAGTGGTGAGGCCACAGACAAAGATCAGCCGTGGTCGACCTACCCCCTCAAAACCGAGGTCCTCCTGAATCGGGTCCCACCAACGCAAACTCTCCCGCCATCTTTTCCTTCCCCATTCCGGACTGGCCTTCCCACCAATGCCGGACCATCCTGAATTGGTACCCCCTTCGGTGGACCCCTCTCAGAGACTTCCATTTATGATTAACAAAATAAATAAAAAAAACTTAACGCGTGCAAAATGATCTAGTTGTCGACTCACCATTAAACAGTTTTAAATATTAATCTAATCAGGCAGCTTCAATTCATGCCATGCTGTTTAATTATAAATAAAATACGATGTTATCTGTAGATTGCTCAGTTTTATGATTTTTTATATCAGCTATCAACTATTTTGAACAGATTATTTTTTGCACTTACATTTCAGTAAGTGTTGTGCATTTCACAATGCTAAGTCACTTGTATCACGTTCACATGTAATTCATTCAGAATTACTCTCAGTTACAAAAATATTAAATCAGCAGCTTCATTGTGTAACATTGATTTTGATATGTATTTCCTCCAAACTTTTCCAAGATGACAGGAAGACTCCTCTGCTATGTATTGCCTAAATAAATATACTGAATGTATGCATACCTACATCTCAAAATGAAAGTTACACAATCTAGCTACTGATTTAGGCAATTAAAGAACACAGAAACTTAAGTTATTTATATATAAGTATGGTATAAGTATGTATAAGTATTATATAAGTATGGACCTGCATTAGCTGCATATGGCATCTAAAGAAGACAGGTTTTTCTTTCCCTCTAGATCAACATGGTTGGCTACCCGTATGTCCTGCCCGACATGATTGGTGGAAACGGTTATGATGTACTACCGACCAAAGAGCTCTTCATCCGATGGCTTCAAGCAAACACCTTCATGCCTGCATTGCAGTTCTCATATGTGCCATGGGACTATGATCAGGAGGTAGGTGAAGCACATGGTTGAGTAGACTGCCATATCAACTTTTGCTAGATTCATTCAACTTAACTGGCATTTCATTCATCCTACCACCATTTAATGTTCTCCACAAGTATAGACCTTCTGTCACTGGCGTAAATTGATGTCGCGGCACCTGCAGTCACCCAGGGGGCCAATTCTTGAGATTCACGTTTTGAAACCGTGTCACGGTTTCATTGTTTAAAACGTAAAAAAGTTGAAGGCTAACCGATAGTTGTCAACTGTTTCCAGTTTTATAACATGTAAAAGTAAAACGGTTTAAAAATTTGAATCTCAAGAATTGGCCCCCAGGGCTGGGGGGGGGGGGGGGGGGGGGGGAATTGGATTGAATGAATATCATAAAAAACACAAATATTACAGATAAAAACTGGATTGAGGGATTTATCGTCTTTGGTCAGCTTTGTAACAACTTCGATTGGTAATCTTTGCATCTTGTTGAAATAGCGTAAAAAATGCACTAATTGTAGTAAGTTTGGCTGTGCCCCCCCCCCCCCCCCCCCCCCCCCCATAAGGGGTACATGGAGTTACATTATTTTATAGCTCTATTTAATACTTTTATTAATTAACTACAAAAATCCACAGCTTGCAACTGAATTTACAGTAATTGCAGAAGTTTGGTGAATATCGAAAATTTTACACAAAAAGATGCATATTTTGTAAGATTTTTATATTATAGACAATTCTACAGGCAATTGAAACGCAGGTGGCCCTAGAAATACCCTTTGGGGGGGGGGGGGGGGGGGGGGGGGGGGGGACCGTCTACCTTAGACGAAATAATATTCTAATCTGTAATATTAAGTGTATATTAGTTTTGACAACCTAATATTATTTGAACTTATGTACTACCTACAATAGGGCCTCTGTTTTCTCCTCAACTATTTCCATGGGTTATCAATCTTGAAAAGGCCTGCCTCTGGCCATCTGTCCGATGTAGTTTTTATGGACTTTAAGGGTAAAGAAAGAAAGTCAAAGATTATTTCTGCCACTGTAGGGTGCCTCACTGTACTACAATTCATCTGTCATAATACCTTGTTTTGCTGTATCAACATTTCTTTATCAGACGATTGACATCTCTAAGAAGTTCACTGCACTGCATGCCGAATACGCCGACCTGATCATGACGCTGGCAGAGAAAGCAACCGTTGACGGATCTCCAATCAATCCTCCCATCTGGTGGGCAGATCCAGATGATCCCATTGCACTGGCTACTGATGACGGTTAGTTGATACTTACTACATGTAGTTAAAACCACTTAGTTTGTATTATACCTACCTAGTTCATTGCACATATTTTGTTCTTTAATGTATGTGTAATCTGGGTGAAGGAACTAGGAGAACTATCACAAAACACATCACAAAACTATTTTGTAATGCAAATTTACATTGTATTAAATATGAGTTTTTTCTATAAGAATGAACAAAACCTAGGAATAGGTATAGGTTCAAAGCTTATACGTAGGAACACCTGCTTATTAATATTTTAGGGCTAAAGTAGATACATAGTAAATAGGGTACCTACTTATTTAAGAATTCAGAGTACATATTATGTACATACATAATGCAAAGGACCTTTAGATCCAAGCATTGGATCATTCAATCCCTTTCTTAAAATATAGATTAGTTAAACATTAGTAACCTACTTTACACTTGTTACATATATACTTGTTACTGCTTGTATACTGCATTTTATTATATAACTTTAAATTAAGTACAAAGATAGATAATTTACTGGAACTTTGTTATTGGATGCTCATGATATAACTATTATTATTATTATTAACTCTAAGCCACTGGAAACAATTATTCCATTACCTGTGATAGCTTCCTAAGCTTGAATAAACCATTTGAAATTGAAATTCATGCCTAGTTGGCTTCCAAAAATTCCAAACGCGAATTCAAGTGAAAATGAAGCTTATCTTTTATAAAATGTTTTCACTTGTATTGCATTGCAATTCATGTGAGATGTTTGAAACTAGAATATAGATTTTCATATAACTACATTTTTTGTTTCTCAGAATTCATGCTGGGTGATACTATCTTGATCGCCCCGATACTTGAAGAAGGCGCCACAAGTCGAGACATTTACCTTCCGAAAGGCATATGGCGTGACCACAACGGCCAGAAAAACATTATCGTACCCGTTTGGATCCGAGGGTACGAATCGCCACTGGATACTCTTCCATATTTCACCAAGATTGCTGACTGACCTTAGTATCAATTAAGAACATAAATGAATCAATGATATTGATGAAGCACCTAGTATGTATACTATTACATATTGACCTCACTTAAATATTGTTACAATTGTTTATGATACTATGTACGAGTAAATATTTAATTAATATTCACTTGTTTAATGATGTATATTTTACTCATGGCGGATTAATATATTAATCAAATGAAAAATAAATTTTATTAAAACTTTCTCTAGTTGGAACAAGACCTAGCGCTACTACAGTTTTTGTTGGAACTTATATTACAATCGGGAACTCTCTCTAAATTTTTTCCATTTAGATAACATTAAGAGTGCAACAGGCTAACACATTTTTCCAGTTAGTCAGGAAACTTCTTTGGAATGAGCAGTTCCCCCAGAAATGCAAGATACTCCTTTTCAAAAACTATTTCCTGCCAATACTCACCTACGGTTCCGTAACGTGGGCGATTGGAGGAAAGGAGGAGAGCCAGTTGCAGGCAGCAGAAAAGAAGTTTTTACGAAGCATACAAGGAGTAACTAAGATGGACAAGATCAGGAGTGAAAAGATTATAGGAGACTTGAAGCTAGAGAGGTTGGCATTTAAAATGGGGAGAGAGCGGCTACGGTGGTTTGGCCACATGAAGAGAATGCAGAGGGAGAGAATACCGCATCGGGAGTTCGAAGCTGCGCGAAGTGATAAAAGGAGAGTGGGAAGACCGAGGGAAAAGTGGAGAGAGCTGGTAGCAGAAGATATACTGGTACAAGAGAGACTGGAGAAGTGGGAAGAAGTGGAGGAAGGAAGGTGGAGGGAAGACAGGAAGAAGTGGAAAAAAACTGGTAGAGAAGAAGAACGAAGAGGAAGAGCCAAGCCTGGCCAGCTAGCTTAGTAGTCCGGGCCCTAGTAAATGGTGGCTTCGCCACCCCCGACCCAACTTTTGGAACCGGGAGTAAGATTATTATTATTAATAAATAAATAGACCAAAAAAAAATCAATAGAGACATAAGGATGGAAGGTGGGAAGGAGGCGGTCGTGTAGGGAATACCACGAAAAAAAAAACAGTCAAAAAGTGATTATTGATTGATTATAATGATACTGATTTTCATTACACATAGCCTTGAGTATAGAACCCCTCACATAGGTACCAAAACTTTTGATATATTCTATCTGCCCAGTGCATAATCTTTGTGATAGGTAGATAAGTTCCGTAGGCAATAAACAATAGTTCTTCAATAGACAATAGGATTACCTATCTGCTGTGGCCGAAAAGAGTTTTTATTTATTGATTAGATCATATCTTTTTTATCTTTCTTTGGAAGACACATGTTGACATATATATCAACCTGCATATAAACCAATGTTCAGTACTGTGCAGCGACAGGCTTGACCATGAAGCCACTGGGAAGAGCGGCTGTGGGAATATTAGTGTTGTTGGTGACTCTCGTTGCAAGCGAACACGAAATTCTCTTCAAGAATGACAAGCTCAGCTTGTTTCAGACTGAAGAAGGCATTGGCTGGTCAGTCAATAACAAACGTAAGTCCTATCTCAAATAGTATCTGTATAACCTATACATATGTACGTGTAACAAGCCCTTGTATGGAGTTTTCTCGCGTCTTTCCGTGAGCTCTTCTGATTCTTAGTGTATCAATCAATAATAATTCCATTCTAAGGCCAATTGATTCCAAAATGATGTTTTAGATGGAGAGATCGGCATGCGGGGTGTAATATCATCAGGAAAACCCGTGCCGAGCGGCGAATGCAGTTCTTCCGATGCATTGTTTTGCCGCCAAGATGCTCAAACGAGCATCAAAGTGGCGCTTGCCGACTCTTGCATTGAAATCACCACCAGCGAAGAAGACATAACAAGTGAAGTTCGTGACTGTATTTCCCTTGACACTGCCAACTGGTTTGGCGGATCGGAGCAGTATAACCAGCTCTGGCCCGTGGAGAAACTGACCTTCAACGATTACTCATACGTGACTAAAGAAGCGGATTGGATGGCCGTGTTGGAACGGTACTGGCTCAACTCTAACGGGATTTACCTCATCGTTGAACCAGATGTACCATTGTTCATCGACCAGAACAACTATCAGAACAACTCGCTCTGCTTCATCGCAAAGAATAAGCCTCCATATCTGGATTCTCGAACTACTTTGTCTCTCACTTACTCGATCTGCGGATTGGCAGCGGCAGACGCAAAGGAGGCCCATTTAGATGCCGTCGCACAGTTCTTGAACAAACCCAGTGGCGTAATTGACGAGAGAATGGTTCGACATCCTATCTGGTCTACTTGGGCTCGTTACAAGGGCGATATTTCACAGGATCTTGTACTTGAATTTGCCAATGAAATTGTCGACAATGGATTCAACAATAGTCAGTTGGAGATCGATGATAATTGGGAGACTTGCTATGGTTCTCTAGTAGTTGATACAAGTGAATCCAAGTTTCCAGACATGGCAGGCCTCAATCAGAATCTGAAGGACTTGGGATTCAGGGTTACCATGTGGATTCATCCATTCATCAATGCCGGATGTGAACCTTACTACACTCTTGCCTCGGACAGCGACTATTTAATCAAGAATGGGGACGGAGATCTCACCGTTAACTGGTAAATCAGCTTTCATTTAACTTAGTTAATAGTTAATAATTCTTAACTGAAATGAGTCATTTGCTATGGGTAATCTTTAATCACTTTGAATCCATGCTTACCATCATAGGAAAATTAAAAATCCTATAACTACTTCACTTTTCCATAGCTCGGGTTATCCATTTTTAATCCTTCTTGATTGTTGTTCAGGTGGCGAGGAACGGGTGCTATGGTAGACTTCACGAACCCAGATGCAGTCACATGGTGGGTTGACAGATTAAGATTTTTGATTGACAACGATTTGCTCGACTCCTTCAAGTTTGACGCCGGGGAGTCTAGCTTCGCTCCCCAAGTCCCGGTACTGAATGCCGCCGCCGAAGAACAGCCCAACATTCTGTCAACAAAGTATGCCGAGACTTGCTCGCAGTTCGGAAGCTTCATCGAGGTCCGAGTTGGAGCAAGGTCACAGCATCTTCCGGTGTTCGTGAGGATGTTGGACAAAGACTCACGCTGGGGATACAATAATGGACTTAAGAGTCTCGTCACCACACTACTAGCGGTAATTCACTTACTCGGCAATAATGCAATAGTCAATATCCAGCATCCACTGAAATATAAGATTCAAGTGCTTTATTTCATGTCACTCTGTTTTTTTAATATAATATTTAAATGTAATATAATATGTAGATTATTCACGTTTGTAAATTATTTAATATCAGCAATCAAGTGTTCTGATCGATTCTTTTTAATTTACATAATTTTAATAAAATATCAGTCAGTGACACTGACGTGCAACTGGTGCACAATGCTAAGTCACTTGTATCTCGTGTAATTCAGTCTCCCTATCACTTACAAAAACATTAGATTTACGGTGTGTTTATGTTGTGGCGTGACAAGCGTCATATCTCACCGTAGGAGGCTGTGAATAACACTGAGATGAGAAAATTGTTACGCGACAACAAATTTGTCATTTAATATGATCCCCTGATTAACAATTACATGATGATTTGATTTTGCATTAAGTGAAGAGATGTGTTTTCTTGCCCTCTAGTTCAACATGATTGGCTACCCGTTTGTCCTGCCCGACATGATTGGTGGAAATGGTTATGGAGAACCACCGACCAAAGAGCTCTTCATCCGATGGCTTCAAGCAAACACCTTCATGCCAGCATTGCAGTTCTCATTTGTGCCATGGGACTATGATCAGGAGGTAGGTGAAGCACATCGTTGAGTTGACTGCAACTAATTCAACTAAACTGTCATTTCATTAATTCATACTACTCTTTTACTATCGTTCAATGTTCTCCACAAGACGGCCTTCTTTTTATACTCCTTCGATGAAAATAATTTTAAGTAGGTATTAGTTTTTTATTTCATCTAACACTTTTCGCATTATGGGTTCTGTTCTCACCTCAACTGTTTCAACTGTTTCCGTGACTGATTAATCTTGAAAGATCTGAAAGTCAACGATTATTTCTGCCACTTTATACTGCAATCCTTTTCCTCTCACAAAACATTGTTGTATCAATGTTTCTTCTTCAGACGATTGACATCTCAAAAAAGTTCACTGCACTGCATGACGAATACGCCGACCTGATCATGACGCTGGTAGAGAAAGCAACTGTTGACGGAACTCCGATCAATCCTCCCATCTGGTGGGCAGATCCAAAAGATACCATTGCAATGGCTATTGATGACGGTGAGTTGTTACTACCTACCTACTAGTTAAAGTTAAAACAAATTTGTTCGTACTATGCCCAGTTCATTCTTTAGTATACCTATTTGTAATCTGGTGCCCTTCTATTTTTTTTTACTACTGTTTAAATTCTACAATTTAATTTATAATTAAAAATTGTATCATCTTAGATCTGCAGTCATTTACTGGCAGGCCAATTATCGAGATTATCGTTTTCAAACCGTTTTACGTTTGCATTGTATAAAACTTGAAACAGTTGACTACTATTGGTTAGCCTTCAACATTTTTACGTTTTAAACAATGAAACCGTGACACGGTTTCAAAACGTGAATCTCAAGAATTGGCCCCCTGCTCCAGCTAATTAGTATGAGCATTTTATTATAAGAATGAATTTACTTCAACCCTAAGTAGTTAATGTTTAATATATGAGGCTATAAGTAGACAGTACTTGTAAGAATTACTATGCATTGTAGACTTCCAAAAATTGCAAAAGATAATTCAAAGTGTTATTTTTGCTCTTTTTAAAATAATACCACTATTTTCATATAACTTAATTTTTGTTTCTCAGAATTCATGCTGGGTGATACTATTTTGATCGCTCCAATACTTGAAGAGGGCGCCACAAGTCGAGACATTTACCTTCCGAAAGGCATATGGCGTGACCACAATGGCCAGCAAGATATCTTCGCACCCGTCTGGATCCGAGGGTACATTGCTCCACTTGATACCCTTCCATATTTCACCAAGATTGCTGACAGACCTTAGAATCGATTAAGTTCTTATGGTAAATAAATTATTTGATGGTTTCATTTATCCTCTTTTAAATATTGTGATACAATTGAATTGTTTAAGCTACTAGCGACCATATTTGCTCACTTGCTTAGTGATGTATTTGCTCAAAGTGTTAATATTAGTATTAGACAAAGGAAAATTAATTACTATTGAAACTTCAAACTGACCTGATCATTACTGTTATTTTTCTTTAAAATTTAAATACATACAATATTTTGCTAACAGATAATGACGTGGTGAGATGTTGATTTAATACCTATTCCATTCCATTATAATATAATACAAGATGAACAAAGTTTCAAACCGCAATGTCCATCGAGTACACTTTCTGTTACAAGGCAGAGACACATTAATAGAAATGTTGTTTAACCATGGAGTTATAAATAGTATTAAACCTCCATGGTTTAACCAACCTGATGATCAAACTGGTAAAAATTATTAGTATAAACACCACAGTAATTAATTAGGTAAACACAAGTTTCTGTTTTCCTTCAGTGCAAATATTTATTCTATGAATTATTTGAGTGAGTGAAGCAAGTGACTCCTTTTGGCATGTATGTACCTCTGCTTTTTCTGTTATTGACGATATGCAGGTTAATTTTTTTCTTCGAACAAGCTGAAATTTTTCACACATGAACGGACCATCTCTGGGGTTTGCAGCCCTAATTTTTTTGAAATCTGTTGATAAGTTCAAATTTTAAAAAATTATATTCCGATTGGTATGTCTGATCAATTTGAAATTTTCCAAGTCATTGCAACGAACATTGTCTGAAATCTTACAAAGTTTCAGCCAAATCCTCCAATTAGTTAAAATTTAAAAAATCTTCTGATTGGTCGAAATCAAAGATGCTCCGATATTAAGGAAAATACAGTTCGTTTTTCCTATGTTTGAACTCTCACCAGATGGAGCCACAGTCAGTTGTTCTGCTAGGCCGAGAAAGACTTCATTGCGCGATCACCTTGCAATGTTGTCTTTCTCGGCCTTACAGAACAACTGACGGTGTCTCGGTCTGTAGAGAGTTCATACATAGGAAAAACGAACTGTAGTGTGCCAGTACCAGATATCCAATTTTCATTTCATGCCATGATTCTCTTTGACGATATGCAAAGACGATATCCTAACCTTGAGTAATTCCTATAATATATTCTAAACTTTAAATGAAAGTTTTCATATCTTGTTATCTTTGAAATTTGAGGGATACAATGAAACCAAACAAACAACACTTGAGCTAGATTGATATCAAATAATTATGTAAAGATAACTGAGTGTGATTCTATATGAGTATGACCAATCCTTTTAAGTTAGGTAACACAAAATAATCTTTCAGGTTTAGAACAAAAGCACTTGGCAGTGGACCTGTTTTTGGAGAGGCTGTGAATGAAAGATGACAGCTCGTGGACTTGCATTATTGCTATTATTAGCAACAATTGCAAATGCCGATGTAAGTCTGTTTGAAAATGAGAATGTCAGGATATTTAATGGAGATCAAGGATTGGGTTGGTCAGTTAAGAACAAAAGTGAGTATTTGTTTCATACATTATGTACTCTTAGTATTAGCACTTGTTTCATTTTTTCATAATGGTAAATTATTTGGCGCGATGCCATTTATTGCAGATGGCCGTGTAGGTTTGGAAGGATTTCTTTCTACCAATCGAGCACTTCCAACTGGTCATTGCACTTCAGACTCGTTGTTCTGTCGCCAAGACGATCATATGAAAGTGGAGGTCACTCTGGCCGACTCTTGCCTCGTTATTTCCACCGAGTCGGAAGATCTTGCTTCAGAATTGACTGATTGCATCGACCTTGGTGACGCTCATTGGTATGGCGGTCCAGAGCAGAGGAGTACGCACTGGCCAATTGAAAACTCCACCTTTAAAGATTACTCATACGTAACTAAAGAATTGGATTGGATGGCAGTTGTGGAGCGATACTGGCTCAACTCAAATGGAATTTACTTGTATGTCAACACAGATGTTCCGCTGTTCATTGATCAGAACAATATACGAGATAATTCACTTTGTTTTATTGCAAGAAACTCGGCTCCTTATTTGGAAAGCAGGGAGACTTTGTTTTTAACTTATTCTGTCTGTGGATTAGCCTCAGCCAATCCAAAGGAAGCACATTATGACGCCATTGAAAGGTTTCTAAACAAACCGACTGATATCCCAGATGAGAGAATGTTCCGCCATCCTGTCTGGTCCACTTGGGCTCGGTATAAAGGCGGCATATCCCAAGACAAAGTCCTCGAATTTGCAACCGAAATTCTAGACAATGGATTCAACAACAGTCAAATGGAGATCGATGACAACTGGGAGACTTGCTACGGGTCTCTGACCTTCGACACGAGCACCTCAAAGTTTCCCGACATGAGGAACCTGAGTCTGACTCTACGAGAGATGGGTTTCCGAGTCACTCTTTGGATCCATCCGTTCATAAACAATAACTGTGAGCCGAGTCATTCGTTTGCTTCGAATCAGAGTTATCTTGTGAAGAACACGGAGGGTCGAGAAACGACTGTTTGGTGGCGAGGTACAGGCGGAATCATCGACTTCACGAACACCGATGCGGTGGACTGGTGGGTTTCACAGCTGAACCTTTTGCGGGAGAACGAGCTTATCGATTCCTTTAAGTTTGATGCCGGAGAGGGCGGCTGGATGCCGCAAGTTCCGGTCCTCAACGCACCGCTTGAACAGCAGCCAAATGTCTACACAGTGAAGTTTGTTGAGACTGTGGCTCAGTTTGGCAAGTTCATCGAGGTCAGAGTCGGTCTCACAACGCAACATCTTCCGGTGTTTGTCCGGATGCTGGACAAGGACTCCAACTGGGGATTTAACAATGGATTGAAAGCTCTAGTTACCTCACTACTTCAGGTAAGCTAAATTTACATAAATCAATTGCCTAAATAAATCTTTCAAAAAAATATGCTGTGTCTATAATAAGTTTATTTTTAGTACCTGAGAAAAAATTTTACTTATTAAAAGATAATCTGATTACCTACAAGAGTTGTTTGAACACTATGTTATGGCTTTGGATATTGATCTATTCTGCCAAACTTCCAACTTGTCTGTTGTAGTATCCATCTTGTTGTGGCAATCAAACAAATACCTATTCATGCCATATTGAAGCACAATTTTAATGACTATTATGAATTAAGAAGAAGTAGGTAAACGGTGAAGAGGTGAAGCAGCTGAAGAGAAGAGATGGATGTATGGAAGATCAACGACTCGATTGTTGAATACAGACCAATTATGTACCTATTTTATGTGCTCAATAAATTACATTATTATATTATTATTATGATGCACACAACCCATCGACACTGTTTTCCAATTGAAGAGATAACTCGACTTGCAGCCTATTTTGTATAATGTTAATATTTTATTGTTTTGCTCAGTTCAACATGGTTGGTTATCCATTTGTCTTACCGGACATGATTGGAGGCAATGGCTACATTCTTCGACCGGCCAAGCAGCTCTTCATCCGCTGGCTGCAAGCAAACACGTTCATGCCGACGCTGCAGTTCTCCTACACACCCTGGGATTATGACGAAGAGGTCAGTGTCCAAGTTTAATATCCAGGACCTTTCAGCTGTCTAAGTAATAACTCAACCGTGTATGTGCGTGGGCCGACATAAGTTCAATCCTAACATAAATAGACACCATGTCAGTGGTTAAAACATTACAGATAAAAATCATATCTATATAATAATTTAAGTTTGGTAGGTACCAAACGTATATTTTAAAAGGTTTTTGTGTGTAGGTATTTGTAGATCATTAGGCTTAGGATATTTATAGATTTGTATGCTATTTGTTTGGTTTATAGACGGTAAACATCTCTCGGAAGTTCACTGCCCTTCACGATGAGTACACGGACCTTATCTTGAGCCAAGCTAGACAATCAGTCATCGATGGAAGTCCGATTAATCCGCCAATTTGGTGGGTCGCTCCAGAAGACGAAATAGCACTTGCAATAAATGACGGTATGTGGAATCAAGCTACAACCAATACTTCCCTTTTAAAATAAAAACAACACTATCTCATTCAATGATTTCTTCTATTATATTAATTATGGTTTGTTTCTTGTTTTTTCCTGACTACGCTAGCAGCTACTCTCACAAATCACTAGCAATTTCATAGTAAAAAGACCTGAAGTTACCCTATTATGCTATTTTCATGTTGATTCAGATGGAAGATAAAAATCTGTAACATTCATCTCTTTCAGTTGATTATTATTGTCTATTGAATATGCAATTAATATTAGAGTTTTGTGTTGACCTTAGTTGATCCATCATATTTGAGGCATTACTGTTGATTATTGCAGAGTTCCTGCTTGGTGAAACTGTCCTAGCTGCTCCCATCTTGAATCAAGATGCTACTTCACGAGACGTCTACCTGCCCGCCGGCACATGGATTGACGGAAACGACCAAACACTTTATGTTGGTCCAACATGGATTAGAGATTATCCTGCACCTCTGGATACTCTTCCCTACTTTATCAAGTCTGTTGAGTGAATGAAAATGAAATGGGTTGTAATGAATAAACAAAATATATTGTTAAAATGAAATGCACATAGACTTTGCAGTTTTTAAATACCCTGTTCCATCCAAGTTCAGTGTGGAGCTCCTGTGAAAATAGTTATTGCACTGTGCTTCAGTCTCAACGCTAACTTCACTGCGTTTATAACCTTGAGACACCGCCAATATTGAATGGAATGGAATCAACAAGTGGTTTGTGATAAGGTGTTGAATCAGAGTGTGTACTGTGTGGTAACATCATTTTATTATATAATAAGGTAAGATACATTGTTGAGACATATTTTACAAATATCTAAAAAATAATATAACTTAGATTTAACTTAACCAAAGACTAGATTATTCTACTACCTAGTTAAAAATGTTCGTCTTGGCGATGACAGCTTGCCTGGGAGTGATTGATTATGAGCATGGCTTGTTGATATGATTATTAAAGGCTACACCATTATTTACTTTCCGCTAAGAATGTCTTGTATTTCTTGTAAGGATTTACCCTTAGTCTCGGGAACCAAGAACACGACAAATATTGTGGCAACAACGCAAATGCCGGCAAACATCCAGAATGTATTGTGTGAACCGAGACTATCTAACAACCCTTGGAATGATTTTGTCACCACAAACGTTAGAATCCAGTTAAGAGAAACTGCCAGTGCACTGGCTACACCCTTAACATTGGAGGGGAATAATTCACCCATCATCATCCAAGGAATCGGTCCGAAACCAAGTGAGAATACAATTATAAATATAGTAACACTTGCAAGAGGCAGCCATCCAAGGTTGCCAACATCAGTGCCATTATGCTGGAGGTAGAAGTAAAAACCGAGAACTGCTAGACAAACGGCCATCACACTGGAAGAGATGAGAAGCAAAATTCTCCTACCTGCTCGATCGACCAGTAATGTGACGGCGTAAGTCGCTATCACTTGTACCACTCCAACAATAATGGCAGCAATGCTTGGGTCAAGAGTGCTCCCAGCTGCTTCAAATATAATGACAGTGTAAAATATGACGGCATTTATTCCGGATAGTTGTTGAAATGTCATGAGTCCCAATGAGATGATAAGGGCTCGTATGGTGCCTCTCGACGATACAAGATCTTTGATAGAGGCTTTATTTTGGGCCATTTCATCAACCTCTGATTGCAGTTCTCTGATCTCTGTAGAAATATCATACTGGGGTCCCCGTAAAAACCTCAATGACTTTTCAGCTTCTTCTTGTTTATTCTTTTTCAAGAGATAAATAGGAGTTTCAGGGACAAATAGAAAAGCAATCAGGAATATGATTGGCAGGATTCCGCAAATGATACTCAACACTGTGTAGTCAACAATCGAACCAAAGAGATAGACAAATAGGATCCCAATGGTTAACATGAGCTGGAAGAAGGAGCCGAGTGCTCCGCGGATGGAAGCCTCCGCAATCTCCCCGATATACATCGGCACAGCAACGGCAACAGCGCCTGTGGCTGCTCCAGCGAGGATCCGAGCTGCATACAGTGTGCCAACATTGGGAGCAAATACAATCATCATCCAGCTGATAAAGAATGGCACGGAGAGAGACATTATGGTGAGCTTGCGGCCAACCATCTCGGCACAATAGCCGGCTGGGAAGGCACCGGCGAGAGCTCCGACAGCAACTAACGAGCCAATCCAAGAGCCCTCCTCGGGTGTCACCGGGAGCGTAGAGTTGATTGCTTGTAGTTGCGGTAGAACGGGAGATGTCCATGAGAGGATGGTACCTAGAACCCAGACATAAAGAGTGACTACTTGTGGTGACAAACTTAAACAATCCACTTTTGAACTGAATGCAGAGGTGTCATATGCATAAAATGTCCAAATTAAGGGTACCTACTGCGGACATAAAAAAATTCAAAAGATCGTCTAGGTTTCAATTCAAATGGTCCTGAAACCTTTTAAAGATAATTGTCCATAGCAGTTCTGCTGTGGACAATTATCTCATCCTAACACAAACTTGTTACCACTGCCATCGACGAGTTAATTAATTCTTCTTCAACTTCATTAGGTACCATTTTTTGCCGCCTTCCTATTCGACCAACCAAATTCAAATAAAATAATATTTTGTTTACATCTCTGACCTATTATGTAGACCTACAGTTTATTCCATTTCAAAAAGGGAATGGAAATTGCATAAGTCTACCAATCAATGCAGCAGTCAGTGAGGGCTATAGCAAAATAATGTACCTAGCATTTAAAAGGATAACAATTGAAGTTTTTAATTTTTAGTAGAGATGGGCCGATTCCAAAATTTCACTATTCCGATACCGATTCTTAGCTCCGATTCTTGCGATTCCGATTCCGATTCTTCACAAATACCTACAAACCTCACTGTATTTATCACCCTTTGTATTTTGCCCTCAGGTTAGTAATTAAAAAATCAAAAAAGTGGTAAGAAAACAACATTTAATGTAGGTATTTTTAATATGTTAGATCTTTAATTTTGTTGGAAAGTAAGTAGTAATACTAGGAATTGTGCTTTGGCGATGTTTTTAACCTAAAATATCAAGCTAAAAGGGCGGGATTTTCAAAAAGAATCGGAATCGCTAAAATATGGACAGGAATCGGAGAATCGCGATTCTTCCGATTCCACTGGAATCGGTGGAATCGCGAGAATCGGAATCGGCCCATCTCTAATTTTTAGTGTTGAAAAGAGCCACATGGTTGCCATGTCTTCTCGGCCCAACCCCAAATGCATGACATCGAAATTCATGGATAAAAAAAGTGGATTTGAAATGTCTGACCACCTGTTTACCGTACCTACAAGTTGTTCAATTTTACCCAACTACTTTTTTTGCACACATCTGTATTAAAACATTAATAAATAAAAAATATTCTTAATTTTCAGTTGTTCAAAACACTAGGTAATAAATGATTGAAAGATTGATTGTAGAAATATCAATTCTATTGGCCGATAAAACTCAGCATAGTCATAATATAATTAAAAATGCGCCAATTTGTGTGATAATAACTTGAGTAAATTGTGACGGGTAATAGTTGTAAAACGTAGGTAACAAGATATTTCCCCTTACCTGCAATGAGTGCTCCGATGGTTGCCGCAAGTGCAGCGAGATACTGTGGGCGTTTACTGCTCGGATGCAGCCCTGTGCTGGGCTTCTCCAACATGGGCTGAGCCACATCGGGCACAAAACCTAGTCGCTCTTCCATTGGTCTCTCAGTGAGGTCGTCGTAGCTCGCTGTTACACTTCTGTCAATGTGTGCCTGTATAAGCAAATTAAATTTAGCTGCACATATGATATGAAGCAACATATGAAGCAAACATGATCACATAGGGTTTCAAGTACAAATCAAGTATGTTTATTGTTAAGCGTACATTTGATTGGTTACAATACATCAATAGTTTCAATTCATTAGTTTTCATATAAAATAATTAATAAATACACATAGGAAATAGTTAAAACACTTCTTCCTAAAAAATAACTAATTTACTTACTATTGCTTTCTTCATTAAAAAATAAATTTCTCTCTGCCCTACTAAGTCTGCTACCTATTCAGAAAATCTAGAAGAAATGCCTATTACCTGTAGGAAGGAAGGTAAGTAGCTACATATTTAGTTCTGTGTAATTGACAACTAATTAATTGAAACTGTTGATGTATTACTAAATTACTAGGTATTGATACTATCACTATCGATTACTATTGAACTATTTATTAGTTATTACTAATAACTAATAATTATACAAGATTTGATTTTTTTTATTAGATGAGGAGCAACTCAGAATCTTTGTTTTAACTTTTTTTCTCACCTTTTGTTTAGAGTCACAACTGCGTTCCAAAGTTCTCGCAGCCGCAGTGAGCTGGGACTGACTTCTTCCAATTAGATAATCAATTGTTTGATCCTCAAGTACCTATGTGTGTTTTTTTTTTAATTGTGGTGATGTTATCTCACAAGTTGTTCAAACTTTTTATACCTGATACTCTTGAGTTATACACTTTGATTTCAAATTGCATAATCATCGTTCCAAGGACCCTGCATTTGTAAATTATGAAAAATGCTATTACAAAATGTGTAGTAGTGTGGTATTGTGGGAATACTTATTGTGGTTTTCTTGGAGAGGCTGTAAATTTCCATGTAGCATTCATTTTCTAAAAATGTGAAACAGAATCTATTGATAATTACTTTTTTAATTTTGATTGATTTCTGGTAGGTACATATACCTATAGTATAACGGCAATAATGCTTTAGCCTTAAACTCCTTTTACTCTGTGGTAAAGTTAATAATTAATTTTGAATGGATTTGCTTAAATTGTTTGTGTATATTGTATGAAATAATTGATAAAGAAACTTGAAAAGTATAAGGTTGACCAAGAGTTTGTTTTTGCAATATTGTTGTGATCATGATCTTGGCATTTAGTATTTTACTTCCATGGCCAAGGCAATCTCATTCGTAACATGATTGGCATTATCTTTCTATCGTACGTTAATTGAGTAGTTATTACTGAATATTGCCGACACTACTTGTGATTTTATTATCAAGCTGGATTTATATCTTTAAGTAAAATATAATTATGATTAGCTTATGTACTTAGCAAAATCTGAATCAGATTTGAATGATAATCTGTTGAGAATAATTAATATTAAACTGAAAAAAATGTAATACCTAACTCTAACTTATATTTTGTTTTGTATTTTACAGTTCGTTTTACCTATGTTTGAACTCTCACCAGACGGAGCCATGGTCAGTTGTTCTGTTAGGCCAAGAAATACTACATTGCAAGTGAGCGCACAATTAAGTCTTCCTCGGTCTAGCAGAAAAACCGACATTCAGCGCTTTCTGTTGAGAGTTCAATCATGGTAAAAACGAACTGTACTACTGCCTGCCATTGAATTTACTAGGAAAACGCTCTGAGTAACGCGTTGATGAGCGAGCACGGATACGCGGAACACCTCGAACCGAAATTATGTCTATCGAAAATATCATTAAAAGCCAATAAATCTTGAATTTCGTCAGACTTGAATAAAAATCTCTAAATATTCCTAAAATGTTAGTATCAACCCTTATGATTGAACTGTTCCTTGTTAATATTCAAAAATCACAGGATCTCTTTAAAAAAATATACCTGGGACCACTCAAATCATATGATATTAGTGTGTACACAATATCAGATCAATCTGTTGAACGGTCATTATTAGTTTCATTTCGTTTGAAACTTTCTGCTCTAACTACCTTGCCTTGAACTGAAGATTCGAAGTCGCCGTGAATTTGACAGCCAACACGCAAAATGTCACTAAAATTACAAAACCTTTTGAAAATAACTACAGATTTGACTGAAAATTGGCAAAAATACCTTAAATGTTGGTACCAATGACCATGCAAAGTTTTTAGTTGATCGGTCAATCGGTTCTAGTTTAAATTTCAAAAATCACAGGAAAAATGGTTTCAAATTTGAACCAATGGGTGGATTTGGCTGAAATTTATTATGATTGGGTACAATGTTGGTTGCAATGTCTTTGCTAAATTTCAAATTGATCAAACCAACCAATCGAAAGATAATTTTTTTTAAATGTGCACCAATCAGGGGATTTCAAAAAAATTAGGGTCTGCAACAATCAGAAATGTTACGTACTTGTGTGCAAAATTTCAGCTCGATCGAAGAAAAACTCTGACCTGTATATCGTCAGTAACAGAAAAAAAAAAAAACAAAAAAAAAAAAAACAGAGGTCCGTGCCAAAAGAGCCAAAAGGAGACGCTCGCTTCGCTCGCTCAATAATCGGGCTTTAAACCAAAGTACACAATTCAAGTTTTGTCTTCATTTGCAATCATTCAGGATTTTATTTGAAGTTTGAGTCAGCGCTTTGGAATTGAATGAAAATTTAATTTAAAAATGCAAACTAAACTGGCAAATCTTGATTCTTGGTTTTTAACTTTCCTGAAATTTAATTTGTAATTTATAAAAAGTTTCACCATCGTTTTCTTCTCGGTTACTGATTTCAATAGCTGTATTTTTGCCATTTACATTTATTGATATCATCCAATAAGGATGGAAAAATACACTTAGATAAAGGTCAGACATTTTTGTATTGATAAGGGGCATTCAGAGATAAACACTTAATCAAACAGTGACAAGTAAAACATGTATGATTATTTATATTCTGGGACGAGTTATGTCAAGTTAATAAATATTCGAAGATAATCTAATTTTTAAAGCATAAAATAGCCAGGAGTAGATAGCATATCAGTCAGTTTAGTAGGTAGCTGTTTTAATTATTTACAGTTTTGAGAAGTAACTGCAGGTTAGTGTGTTTGGATTGGATCGTTGACTAACGGTGCAACGGCAACGCTAATGTTATGTGTTTCTTTTGTCACCAGCTAGATGGCTCCTAAGGTTGAGAAGGTGTGTGCATCGGTAGAGCTTGGTGAGGGGCCGCATTGGGATTCGGCTTCGCAATCCCTGATCTACGTTGACATCCTGTCGGCCACAGTACATCGTTACGTTCCGGCTACTAAACAACATACAATGGCCAAAGTTGGTTAGTCTTCACGACCTTTCAGTTTCAGTTTTCAGTTTATGCCATACAGTTTTTAGTTTAACAATGTCAAAGGATGCCTAGTTGTAGCAGCCAAACAGTAAATTATTGATATTCCTCCGAAATTTTAAGTACAGAAGACTGCATAAATGAAATCATACCTAGGTACAAATTATTACAAAGATAATACATTCATTTTCTTCGTTTTTTTCGAGACTTTTACTCTATGCTACAATCATTATCAGTGGATAAATCTGTTCTTGTTACTTACAGCCAAGATATGAATACTCTTGGATACTTTTACAGAAGGAGAGAATGTGTCGATGATCTTGCCTGTGAACGGAAAGAAGGATGTATATCTCATCAGTCAAGGTCGGCACTTATCCCTGATGACGTGGGATGGAAAGAGTTCGACTCCAAGTAACGTTGAAAAGTTGACAACAGTTGATAGTCATGAGGTTGAGAATAGAATCAACGACGGCAAAGCTGATCCTACAGGCCGAGTCTGGGCTGGTGAGTTGAGTTGAGTTATTGCTTATTAGGCAGAGGCTGTGATAGGCAATGCTATTGAAGTAGGTAAACAACTGTATGTCTACGTTACTGCACCACATGTCGGTATAGATTGTAAATAGAACTTGTGGAGCAGCATCTTTTGCATTTGACCGACAGCATTTGATTAATTCCAAATTAGTTTCCTGATAGCTATAGGTATTTGCATAGGTACACCCAACAAATAACCCAACAATCATAAAACGGTATTTGAACAAAACGTATTGGCTGCGGGTCAGGTTCCTTGACAATCAATCCTTGTTATTATCAATGAAATCAGAGCTCATCTAGTAGAGGTAGATGACGATTTAGCACAGACTTCATGGAATGATGGCATCACAAGTTTTTCAGGCAATTAATTTCTTTCAAATACTGTTAATATCATTTGTTGAGTGTACATAATAATGTTTTAATTAGCGTTTTTAAATTTGTTGAAACTAGATTTTTAAATCTGTACAATTCAAATTGTAAATAAGTTTTTCAGTATCTGATCTGAAACATTTCTACGCTACTTTTGGAATTTTCCCATTGCAACTCCTTTCTTGTATTCACAGGAACGATGGGACACGAAGGGCCAGGACATAAGTTTACCGAGAAGAAGGGCTGTCTCTTCAGCTTCGACTCTTCGCGCAACGTGAAAACTCATGCCACTGAGATCAGCATAAGCAATGGTCTAGCGTGGAGTGCAGACCTCAAACTGATGTATTACATTGACTCGCTTGCACTCTCGGTTGACGCTTTTGACTTCGATGCCAAGCAGGGAACTGTGTGTAAGTAAAACAATAGTAGACTGGTTTCATATACGTAGATATGTAGAGCTAAGATGTTCACACGTTAACTAGTTCTTATATTGTCAAATTCTTATCATTGTGATAGTACTATTATGCAGTGTTGGGGAAGTTCCTTTTTAAAACGATCTTTTTAAAAGTTCAGTTCACGTCCAAATATATTAACTTTTTAAAAGTTCAAGTTCTTTATTTTAAGCATGTGTAGTTAAAGTTCACGTTCCTTAAAAAAACGAATATAAGTTCTTTTAAAAGTTCTTTTTTTTTTAAAAAATAACTATATAATTAACTACGCGTGAAACTTAAATGGAACTGGGAAGAATCTAAGAGGGGCCCCTACTTCCCATTCCACACCTGCCTCAAACTACCCTCGCCATAGTAACCAATCCACGGAAATCTTCGGATCGGCTCGGACTTTATTCCGATTCGACTGCTTAGTGCTCAGTAGGAAAGAGCGAACTTGATCGAAACGTTCGTGGTTAAAACGAACGTTTGACGTTCACGTTCTTTGTATACAAAAAAGAATGCGTTCGCTCAAAAGTTCGCAAAAAAAGTAACGCGTTCCTAGGAACGCGTTCTTTTTAAAAGTTCCCTCCCCAACACTGCTATTATGTATTGATCTACAGTGCGCATCAACTAAAGAAGAGTCCTTCTGAGCATGGCCAGGGATAGGCCGGCCCATGCTAAGCAGGACTCTTCTTTAGTCAACGTGCACTGTAGGGACTCTAGAAGATATCCTGGGAACTGTGCCTACAGTTTCAGCAGTTGAGTGCTGTGTTGATTAACTCAACAGTATGTACAAAACAATCTTGAAAGTGAGAAAAATAGAATAAGGCCATGACTAGTGATGGCCCATTGAAAATTGTCAATGGCCATTGAAAATTTGAAATTTTTTGAAAAAGTTTAAATCAATTATATTTGATTTAATAAATGTATGGGCATACTTGGGATGCATACTGAACTCTATTATGATGCGTGTTGTTGTCTGAGTGGTAAATGTGCAAATTGATCATTAATACAGCATTCAAATTTCCCGCGTATGTAGAAATTACAGTCTGGCCAAAATTACAATGAAGAAAAACTGAGATTTGGGCTTATATTTGGCTTTCATTTTGATTTTGATTTTACGCTTTTTTCAGATATATTATTAACAATTATGTGCAATAAAGCAATAAAAAAAAATAATTTAAAAAATTTTCAACGCATTGAAAATTTTCATAAAAATTTTCATGAAAATTTTCAAAAAAAAATTTTTTCAGAAAATTGCCATTACTAGCCATGGCCCATGACCCTGTCAACATTTTATGGTCTGTGTAAAGTCTAGTTGAGCGAAACAAAAGTCTTCCATATTTATTCCACTTGAATATTTAATATTACTAATTAAATATAAGTAGTAGAATATTTAACTTGAATATTATTCCACTTATGTGCCTAAAGTTTTCTAATTAACTACCTAACCTAGTGATGGTGGAATTTTTTGTTTTACAAATTGAAAAATCAAATGGCAATGTGTGTTAGAAAAATATTCAATTAAATTTAATTCACAAAATTTACATTACTTCTTCCTTTATGGTCTGAAGGATCGTTGCAATCTTTTGTTTTGTATGATCCAGCAACACTGAGATTTTGACAATAAGAAATAACTGTTTAAACAGAAATGGTAAAAAAATCCACAGACTGCGGCCATTAGGATTCATCTCATTGGTTGAGGACAGTTCTGACCAACAACCTATTATGTCTAGACGGGTACAGCGTGCAATGAAGCTAACATCAAATACATTAATAATGGTGTTTCACCAATACAAACGACTCCCGCTCTCACGCGGCGACACATTTTCGCAGCGATCCTAGCGGCGTGGTGTGTAGACGCAACGCGCGGGAATGAAGAATGAATAGCATTTTTGTGTAATTCGTTATTGGTCAACAGGATTTTTTTTACGCACAATGAAAGATCAGTAAACATCGAATAAGTTGTACCAATTAATATCTTACCTAAAAAAAAATATCCGTAATGATTGCTTGTGTTTTAAAGGTGTAAATAAACGGAGGAAGTCAGGTCAAAACCCATGCATTTCAAGCGGTCGGCGCGCTCAATACACACCACGCCGCTTGGAGCGCTGAATTTCATGTCGCGTCGCTCACAATGCTATAACCGCTCAGTCGTTTGTATTAGTTACCGAAGGTTACTATTATTAATGTATTTGCTAACATACTGTGGGCAAGGGGCTGGTGCGGGGAGTGGTAAATTACCTCAGGCGAGCAAGATAGCATTGCCGAGCGTGACTCAAGTCACGTGACGTGGGGATTTCGTTCATGTTGGCGTCACTCGCAGAGTCCTTCGCTCAGACTAGTAATAAGACGTCGTCGGAACATCACAGGGGAGCGATAGACACTAGTCTTTTATGTTAAAATAAACAGTGCGGTATGAGTTCTAATTGTATTTATTTTGAGCGACGTTTCGAGTGAACTGTGTCACCCCTCATCAGGCTCGGAAATGTAACATTTAAAAAAAAAATATCAAACTCAAACTCAAACTCAAAAACTCAACGTCGCTCAAAATAAATACAATTAGAACTCATACCGCACTGTTTATTTTAACTTAAATAATGATGTGTTCTGAAACATTACGAAACTAGTCTTTTATCTAATCTGCAGATTTAGATCATTTCCTTCATTTGTTTAGCCAATCGCAGGGTGGTGTTTGACTTCACTGTGAATAAGATCGAGGGTTTGCCGGACGGAATGACCATCGATGTGGAGGGGAAGCTGTGGGTGGCTTGCTATGGTGGAGCTCAGGTATGTTTCTTTATTTAGTAAATTAACCCTCCAAGTGCCACTGTCGATTTTTTCGACACTTGAAACTGTATTTCTAGTGCCACAGTCGATTTTTTCGACACTGTAAATTTGGGGCCCTACATTTTTTTTAAGGGCGCACAGAGTATTTTGTTGATGGATTTGTGTATTTTATCAATGGTGGATCAATTGTTGAGCTGGATCAGTCGATAAAATTACTTTAGGAGGCCGAGAGACAGGATTCATAAAGATGGCGGTGAAATCTCGCCACACCATGTGTGGACCATGTGTGCAATTACGCATGCGCATCTACTGAAATCGACGTAGTTATCTTTTATTCTATTGCAGATAATTGTTTGAATATTTTTTTGGTGTTTCTCAGCATTGTAAATAATATATTGTTTGATAAAAAACTATTATGGTTTTAAGTAATTATTTTGTGCAAATAATTTGGCAAAATATTCTTTTATTTGAAATAAAATTTTATGCAATAAATTATATTTTTAATCAATTGATATTTTGAAAAAAATTAAAATGTCATGCACCCAAATGATTCTTCAAAGTATTATGAAACTTTTAAAACCGATCCCAATATTGTTGAACAATTATTTCATCTTCAAATTAATTTTTCCAATTATGTCCACGTTTCTGCTAATTAAGGCTGGCACTAGACTTTTTTTAGTCCTGGCACTTGTAGGGTTAAAGCTGAGACGTTGAGCTCTCGGCTAGGTAAAATAATAAATTTGGTTGATTAGTCATGCCGATGATGTTAATATTTTTTATTTATTTATTTTATTAATTTAAAGTTGTGTCTAGCCCAATTGTGCTCGGTTACAATGTATTTTCATTAGGTGTAGCTACCTACTTCATATTTCCACATAATACCACAGATAAACACCCAGATCGCATTTGATCGCTTTAGAAGAATAATTTGTTTTAAAAATAGAGAGGTCGTGGGAAAGGGTCAACGCAGTGATTCGGGTCCAGGGGAGTCTATTGGGGGCTGGTAGGTTCCTTCTCGTGGGGGTTGGTCAGAGTGGAGAAGCTTGGGGCTCTGCAAATAGAGAGGGGGAGGACATAGAACTAGGTTGACACTGTTACTTGCTTGATATCTCCACCTAGAGTTGAGGGAGGACACATTAGGAATAATAGGAAATTCCTTGAGGCTACTTCCCCCCTCCTGGCCCCGTGCTTAACATCCATCATCTGTCCACTGGGTTTGGAGCGGAGAATGTGTACTGTATGTTGACTGCTCAGTGCTCACCATGTTTACAACATTCCGTCAGGTTCTCCGTATCGATCCCGCTACTGGAAGTCTGCTGACCCAAGTGCCTATTCCTTCGCTCCAAGTCACCTCGGTTGCATTCGGAGGGCCCAACCTCGACGAGCTGTACGTCACAAGTGCCAACAAGAGCATGACCGCCGAACAGACGGCCAAGTATCCCGATGCCGGGGCCATATTCAAGGTCACTGGGCTCGGGGTGCGGGGATTCGACGGAGTATCAGCAAAACTGCAATGATTTTCATTTGCTGGAGTCTTAATTTTGTAGTTGGGAGTCTGTTCTGCTGTTATAAAGACAATATATACATGATTAGATTGGAATTGAGTGGGATGTGGGATCAACAAATGTGATATGTTGTGTAATTTAGATCAGAGGCGGACTGGGCCGAAAAAGCCTGGGATGCGAAGAAGCAAAAGGCCTGTATAACCAAGGGAAAGGGCCCTGTAAAACAGAATGTAAAGAGAAAGTGAACAGAAAACTAGTGGAAATTTTATAATAAACTAAAATGTCCGGGATGCTTCCAGCATACTTGGCCAGTCCACCACTGATTAAAATAAATAGATTCACAACTTATTTTAATAAAAATGTATTTTCGAATTTTTTAATTTAGGTGTAAAATTTTACCCAATGTTCTTACATAATGTAAAACTATTACCTAATGCTCAAATATTAAAATTGTAACGCACAATTTTTTAAAATTCTGATCAAGTTATAGCCATAGGTGGTAGTTTAGCTTAGCTCTATGCAGTGGTTAATTTGTATTAGAAAAGGTGGGTAAGCCCAAGATCTCGAGAGTAACCCATATTCTACCTATCTTGGGGTAAGCCCACCCCACAATTGTCATAGGAAATGTATTACCATATGGAATCAATGGGGAGTCTGGGGGGAGGGCTCCCCAGAAGAATGCGGGTCAGGGGCGCATAGCCCCGGAAAAATTTTGAATTTCTGGAACGAATTTGGTGCGTTTCTGTGCTTTTTGTGAAATATTTGAACCACTTTTTATCTCCACAAAAAATTGAACAGTGTTATTAATAATAAAGAGCCCAAATTAAGCACTGCCTCTACGGTTTAGCTGTATGTACCTCTTCATGAAATTGCAAATACAATCTTATTTTGTTAATATTCATGCAAATATTCATAAAAACTGCAAATTTCAAAATGAAATTGTAATATTCAGTATTCACTACTAAAAAGTATCATCTTCCATAATCAGGACAAATTTAGTCTATTTACCTACATTGAATTGGTGTATTATGCTATTACATAATGTGTATGCTATTGCTGTTATTGGTTTGTTCTTTTGTTATTGCAATACTTTTATTGTCAAACTCACAATATATTTTATCTGGCAGTTGGCTATTAATCAATCAACCTTTTATCCTTTTTAACCTTTTTAATAATCGACTTTTCGATCCTAAATAATTTTTACAAAAAAAGCATACAAATCCAAGTTTTTGTAAACTCAAAAATTGCACATTTTTAATTTATAATTGAGAAAAAGACGAAAATTTGAACGTGCGCCCATTTATTGCTCAACGAAACATTTTACCCCCCTTACCATTCCTTTGATCTTTATCAATTAATAAAAATATCAGATAATGTATTTTTTCCATTTTGTACTTTTTATCATTTTCATACCTCTATCTGAATATATATATATATATATTATAATTTTATTGTTTATTTGTTTTATTTTGACAAATTAGTTTTATCAGGGCAAATATGCTAAATAAATCAAGAAAACGGCGATAAGAGGAATATTTTTTATTGTTTTAATCAATATTTTTTTTAAATTTAGAGCTAAAATCTATATTCAATATTTTAAATATGGGCGGCTGCAAATATGCTGGTTAGCGGGTTATTAACATATTTTTTTTTTTTCACCAAAAATTAATAATATTAAAAAAATAAAAATGCAATAGGTACTGCCACACTAAGTATAATTCGGAAGGTCTAGGGATTATTTTTTATCGTGACTGGCAGCAATGCAGAGAGATTGGACTCGTCCAGTGCTGCTCAGAATTCGATGCGGCAGTGCAAGGAGCTTACAGTTACAAAAATATCCGATATTCTGCTTGGCGCTTTCAAACTTTAGTTCAAAATGTGCATCAAGAGAGGTTAGATCTGTTGTTGTTTCGGTCTTGAAATCTGTTAC
Source organism: Leuctra nigra (assembly GCA_934045905.1). Lineage (NCBI taxonomy): Eukaryota > Metazoa > Arthropoda > Insecta > Plecoptera > Leuctridae > Leuctra > Leuctra nigra. Next base: position 9,015,303 of record OW203764.1, on the reverse strand, counting down.
TAATAACAACAATTGCATTTTCATCAGAACAATTTGTATGTAATCACTAATAGCTGATAGTTATAATATAAGTCATAATTTTACTTGAACATTGATGTGCGCCTAGTTTTTCGTTCTGGAAGTGTAAACTCGTTTTTCAAGGCATGCCACTTGTTGGTGTGATCCCAGAGGTGTCAAATTTCGTATAAGATCAGTATATTTACAAAGTGTTCCTAATTAATGTGGTGATTTCATACACGACACGGGGTATAATTTAATTAGTGCTGTGTTTGTGAGTGAGTGTTTACCCTCTTCAGACATTTTGTTCGGTGTTGGAATTACGCGCATTGGCATTTTGGATTCTTCATTCACACCTGTGGTAAGTTTGTCTGCACTAATTTATTCATGCATTTTTTCGGTTGGCGTCTGACTGGCACTGACAGCTCAGTTATTTATATAGGGAAGAGAATTTGAATGGAAGTCAGACGACACTAGAGAATCAGTTTTTAGAAAACTTTGATAATGAATTATTATTGATGTCTGACACCGGATAAAATATCGTCGGTATTCAATGCACTTCATCTGCACTCATTGCTGGAAGTGAACTGGTACTAGCGGTCTTTTCAGCCCTCATTGTTACCGGTTACTTGCTATGTTGCTTGCAATGTAATGTAACTGCAACTGAAACGAATGACACAGTTCTTTCATCAGTTGAATCACTGGTCACTCACTCACTATTATTATCATTTTATTACACAGACAGCTTCAGATTTGCTGCCTACCTACTTGTAGTAATTGATGTGACACCCAGATATTAAAAATTATGACATCTATTGTTACATTACTAAATTATTGTTGTGCTTTTGACATAATTTAGCCTGAAAAACAAACGTCAAAGATTGTGCGAACTCCTTGCACCATTGTGTGATCTTGGAGTGGACAACGGTTTATTATGCACATGATTATGTTGACACCTTGTTGGCTAACGGGACAATGGGTTTACATGAACAATGTCATGTATCTTGGTTAATGATACAATGCGTTCAATTAGAAACGTGTGCTGAATAATATGAAGACAGCGAACTTCGAAACGTGTCCGTGCTCGGACGAAGGTGTAAGAAGGTGGATCGTGTATTGGAAAGGTCAACGACACGTACAGATCCAATCAACTGGACGACTACTTGATTCTTTACTCAATGTCGGACAGATTAGCTCTCCTCTCTGGCTTGTTTTTTTTTACAAAAGATTCCTGACTAACAGGTAGCTTACCGTAGCACGGCAATGTCGTAAAATTACCTCCGCTCTGTTAGCCAAGTACTACATGGCATGTATCTTTTCATTCAGATTTTAATTTAGCTCTAAACGCAGAATTAGATTCTCGAAAGTAAAACGTAGTATTCTAATGGAAACACTTACAAGAAAGACAATTATATTATCTAGAAAATTAATGTCCATGCCTACCTCGAATTGTAACATTTATAAAAAAGCGAGAAGGAAATCTTAAAAAGTTACCCCAGAATTATCAATCTAGTACCTACCTACGTTAATTAGTTCGTTCTGCACGTAGAGGGACGAGGTAGAGAGAAGAATCTCAAACAATCTAGTGGTAGTAGTTTTTACGCTCAGATAACTCGAAGGAATCGCAGAATATCGTCTTTTGATATCTCGATTCTGCGTCTGACTGAACTGAGAGACATTCCTTTTCCCAAAATTCTTCTCTACCACTTCTGGATTGAAGGCGTACGATTCTCTTGCAGCGATGTGGGCGGCGGCGGGCCACAATTTCTCAAAAGAGCAGAATAAAAAGGCCGGATGGGTTTCAGTTTCTTTCACACAGAGAGAAGTAATATCGCGAGCTGTAACCACCCAATCGAGTTGCTGCCACCTCACCTCGTTCACGCCAGTGAACTGAAAGACCAGAATAATTGCGGATGATTCGCTCGAGAGAATCTGCACGCTGGCCTTCATTTCAAGACCCGTAGAAATCCATGCCCTTGGCAAGACCAATTTCAATATAATATAAATTATCGCAATGACGGATATTTGGAAATCTAAGCATTTCTATAGACGAGCATAGGTAGTTTTTTTAAATCTAGGTTTAATCAGTGCTATTTTTACATTGACCTCTTTTCTTTATTGAAGGCTGGCTGTCATTTAAGTGGTAATAAATATTTGCTTTCTGTCTGTCGTCGAAAGAGAGCAATCAGAAAGGATACTAAAATAGAACCTAATGCCAGACTTCCATCTACAAACAGAAATGTTTACTTTGGGATATAAACGAGGAAGAGGAAGGCTTGATGGATTTGAGAGACGTATGTGGTCAAAATGTTGACCCTTTTAGCGCGTCTTTGTCCTGACTCCTGCCAATGCCCGTGAGTGAGTGAGTGAGTGAGTGAGTGAGTGAGTGAGTGAGTGCTCATATGCGACGCAGCTCGGGATGTTCGAATCTTGCGGAAGTTCAGCGGGGACGGAAGTGCTGGGCGAAGTGACGAGTCTGCTGGGATATCGGGGATAAAATATCAGCCTCCGCTGGTGATTTGTAACGTTAGCTTAATGTGTCGCAACTAGTGATGGCACCATTAAAAATTTTCATTTGAAAATTTTCAGAAAATTGAAAATTTTCAATGACCATTGAAAAAATTGAAATTTTTTGAAAAAGTTTAAATCAATTTTATTTGATTTAATAAATGTATGGGCATACTTGGGATGCATACTGAACTCTATTATGATGCGTGTTGTTGTCTGAGTGGTAAATGTGCAAAATGATCATTAATACAGCATTCCAATTTCCCGCCTATGTAGAAATTACAGTCTGGCCAAAATTACAATGAAGAAAAACTGAGATTTGGGCTTATATTTGACTTTGATTTTGATTTTGATTTTACGCTTTTTTAAGATATATTATCAACAATTGTGTGCAATAAAGCAATAAAAATAGTAATTTAAAAAATTTTCAACGCATTGAAAATTTTCATGAAAATTTTCATGAAAATTTTCAAAAAAAAATTTTTCAGAAAATTGCCATCACTAGTCGCAACAGCCAGCGGTAGAGCGAAAGAAATACCTAATGTCATATTACAAATTTGGGTAGATAGGTACCTACCTAGTACCCTACCTAGTGTACTAGGTACCCTTCCTACCCTACCTACCTAGTACCCTTCTTACCTCTATGGTACCGCTGTTCCTAGTACTGGCCTTGTCTGTCAAAAGACCAAGATCGGATTTTTGGTGAATAATGAAATTACAACTGCACTCTTTTGCACATGATTTTTGAAAGCTGAGTGATTAGATGACTGATGATCCTTCCTTACATCTGAAGAATGTAGGTTAGGTAGGTATACCTACCCTGCTGAAAATCTTGCCAAGATCAATTAGTATACGAAATAATTGTAGGTAAGGTAGATTTATCAAGATTTATTTATACAAGATTTTGCCAAATTGGCAAGATCTTGTTGATTTTGACAAGATCATTTCTAATAGAACGTTTATTTGGATAAAATACTTTTCAAATCGATGGTTGCACGCACATATCTTGGTTGCAAACATTCTAGGTTTGTTTCTAAAAATGAGAACTAGTAGGTACTAACCCTTCTGAAAAAATATTTAATCAAGTTCCTGCCAAGATCTTGAGAAGCTATTTTTTCTTAGCAAGAATTTGCAAGATATTTAGGCCAGTGGCGAGATTTTTCAGCCGGGTACCTAACCTAACGAAATTGAAATCTGGCATTCTATTATTTTAGCGGTGTTTGTCTATATTCAAAATTCAGCTACAATTAGGTAGGAATATGTACTTTACCAAATGACAGTTTTTGAAGGCGTCTGGCATTCCAATTTTCAATTATTCGTGGTGATCACCACAGTTGATTAATACTTGAGCTTGTTCCTGTAAGCTGAGCGTGCAAATGAACGACATAATCGCCGCCTGATCTCTGACCTGATTGTTGCATTGTTTCATTAGGGCTTTGTTATCCTCCGTAATGCACCGGAGCCGCCCGACCAATGATCAATCAATCTACCAATGAGCAGGCTCCAGTGTGAACTAATCGCCTGATGACCCTGTGAAAGTCGCCGACGCCGCGTGACCTTTTCACGGCGGTTGATTGGGTTTAATCGGCATTGACTGTTGGACGGATGCGATGCTTCCGAGGTTGCCTTGACAACGCCAGCATCCACCAATCAATCAGGTGCCTGTGGGGAAGAATGCATTTGACTTTGACGTCTTTTGTCAGCGAATCAACCTTTCATAGAGTTAAATTTTACACTGAATAGGTACCTAGGTCGCGTTGTTTGCTGATTTTTAACATTATTATTTGAATTGTTCTCCTTTGATACAAAAGTAAAAAAAACGTCTTTCTTTCCAGTAGGAGTGAATTCCCTTGTTTCGAGATAGCCTCACTAACATTGTTGACATCCGCCTTGTCCGCCATTGACTATACTGTTAGATTGTTTCCTTTCAACACTTTGGTAACGGAATTTCAAAATGCAATGCAGGTAGGTAGGTATGCACTTTGAATTTCTTTAGGTACTACCTCGGGTACTACCTTAATTTCTAGGTGCGAACCATATTTTTGCAAAATGTGCTGAATAGGCGATCACAGAGAACCCTGGAAAAGTAATCTCTCTCTTGCAGGGTTGTGCATAATTCGCAGGTCCGCCCTTGAAACAGCCTGAACAGCGCTATCAGCAATGCTTCCCCTCACACACACCGCCCGATTACCACCCTTAGTTCGAGCAGGGCAGTTCCCCGACAACAAGAAGAGGGAAGTAAATCCAATCAAACAAGCTTTCCAACATGCAAGATTGAGTTCCTATTCCAAGGTTTTGTTTGTCATGACTTTTTTCAACGTGTTTATCACTGCGTCTTCAATCCCACAAAGTCTTCGATCCCCGTTTTCTTTATAACAGCCTTGAAGTTGCATTGTTTGTTGAATAATACGAGACAGCTCTGGATGGCACCCCATAGGCATAGTCAGAGCTTAGCCAAGGAATCAAGACAAAATAAAGTGAGAGACGCCGTAGTCATAAAACGACGCGAAAAACGCCTAAAACATTCAATAGGTACCTGTACAGAGGCGATTATTTCTTGACTGGTCTTTCACGTGACCAATAAATCTGCTTGTACACATTACAATTGGTACAATGACGTATTCTAAAACATGTTACATTATAAAACATTTTAAAAATGTCAAGTCACTAAAATACTACAATAGGTACAAAGACATGCTAGGCGAATCCTGCTGAGCAGCGATAATTTTCATAATTTTCACAAGGATGTAGAAGGAATAATCCCCTTATTACCTAGTTGTAAGGATCGTAAGGTCATTGACAAAGCATGCATAATAATATTGTGGTGAGATAAGCCCGTTGCGTAATGTTACAGTGTGAATGAGTGAGTGAGTGAGAGAGTGAGTGAGAGAGTGAGAGGCCGTGAACTTGCACAAGATGATAAGAGACAGTTGACATTGAGTTGATGGAGGTAGGTGCGTGTTAATTTCAACACTACTCATTTACCTATCATTACCTCCATGCTATTATTAGGTACCTACCTTAGTATGTAGATTTCTTCTGCTGTGGAGTGTTCGTTTTTATATTTGGCATTATCAACTCTAACTGCACAGTCGCTTTCGATGCGATTGTCAGACTTAACATTTAACTTTCTCCGCGGCGGCCTTGTCTAACAACCCACAAAAACTGCAGTTCTTAATCTTTATTTCATTTTTATGCAATTTCATTTTGCATCACGTCTCTATGACGTAACAGGTTCTTGGTTCTACTGTATTATAAGTATGAAGTGACCTGTTTTGACTTGTGACGAGATGAGATGCTTGCGTGACATTCTCTGCTATATATAGGTCGCCGATTGGCATTCTATTTCCGATGAGGGAGGGGTGTCTTTTAAAAGGCAGTGGCGGCACAACAATGGGTCGGCTCTTTTGTAGTTGTGTGGAGGACAGGAACTGGGCTATGACCAGGCATGATGGGCTTTTATAGCAAACTGAATGGTTTATTGCTTATTCAACAGTTACGTATACCTAGCTGATTCGCTTAGCCAAAAGAGCTCAGTGGCTGGAGTGAGGGAATAGGGAAGTCTCGTGAAGATTTGAATTCAGAATAATATATATTTTATGAAAGTTGAGATGTTGCTGAACACAGATGTGGTATTATTTTTGTTGTTGGACGAATAGTTCTCATGTAATTAATTTACAAAGTTTGATAGATCTCCTCTCATTTAAAAACAGGAAAATTGGCAATGACATCACAGTTTGCTATATTGCCATGGCAACAAGGGAATCCCCATGTCAACACAATGTTAATGACTTGGAAATGACATCACAGTTCTGATTCTTGTTACAGGCCGTTTTTCCCGCCAAAAATCCTATGATATTTGAACTCGATTTTTATGTATGAAAATTTAAGATTTCATAGGTAATAAGTGTATTTGTCATTATTATTTGTGTTTATTTATAGAAATTTACTAGAATAAAATTTCATGAGACTTCCCTATTGTACGAAGCATCCAGTAGAGACCTGCTGTGCAATGAGTACTCATCACCTCATTCAAAATTAATAATGTACAGGACGTTAGGTTTATACCACGGCAGTAGGTAAGTATCTATATAAGCAAACTATACGTTCACGTGGCCAAAGTAAAAACGGTTTGCGAAAGAAACGGATTGGTTGATAAAGATTTGGTGGCATCATCCGATGAATGCTATACAATGTACATATGCTTTAACACACCAGCTAACTCTAATAGCTAGATGAGCTAGGACTTCATTGATAAAAAACAAGGATTGATTGTAGCATTACCATTAAACCAATCCGTTTCATTCAAATACTGTGTTTACTTTGGAAGTGCTTACTCAGAAGATAAAATTGTTCAATGCAGTATTCTACCCCAAAAATTACAATTCTATTCTTTTACGATTCCCCCAATTTTGTAGTTGTATTATCGTATCGAATGCTTGGCATTCAGGGCGATATCATCTGTGATTGCTCACTCTTTAAGTGTCTATCCGCACGAAGATGACCCAATTTCTCCCGACGTCTGATTATCCGAGATTCGTGCGCCTAATTAGTTGCCGCCCAATGCGCCTGCGCCACCCACTACAAGGGCTAGGAAACCACCGCAGACAGACAGCGTGGTGAAAGTGTTAGTGTTGCGCTCGCTCCGCATCGTGGTGAAATATCACTAGGAAAACGCTCGGTGTAACGCGTTGATGAGCGAGCACCGACACGCACGACATCGCCAATCATAGCACGATCCATTCAATCAAAGATAACTTACTATACATTATTTATTACCAATTTTCCTTGCAACTTTTCATAAACACTCTGGATCAATTAAATAACAGATTATTGTACTGATATTTTTCCATCAATCTCTTTGGACAGATATTCAAACACTTAAAACAGCAATAAGTCTGTAAATTCTTGACCGATTGTGCTGGAAATGTGTAAAATATGATGTTATCTAGTCAAAACGTCGTTTTCATAACTGTGAAACACAATCCATATCGTAAAATAAATTATTTTAGATAAGGTATACCTATACCTATGTATATGAAATACCTACATTACATTTTAACTACATTATGTATTGCAATATGATCAACTAAGAAAAGAATCTGTCTTACTTGATATTGAGAATAGCCATCTATAAACTTTGCTTTGCTACATAGAGCAACCCAGAATGCAGTGGAATTTCTGTTTTGAAATGTCATTTCTGACAGTTATTAAAACTGTCAATAAGTGCATCTATGTTCTTGACTGGTAGGGCTGAAAATTTGTAAAATAAGAGACAATGTTGGTCTGAACGACCATGCAAAATATGAGTTTGATTGATCAGATTAATCGAAGACCATTTGATAGGTCAAATGGTTGTGTGGCTATAGGCCGTTTTAAATTAAGTATACAAATGAAAAATATTGGTGCCAATCCTTGCTAAGTTTTAAGTTGCCAATCCTTGCTAAGTTTTAAGTTGATCGATTAAACCTTTATGATTGAACGGTTCCTTGTTAATTTTCAAAAATCACAGGATTTCGTTCAAAAAATATACCTGGGACCACCCATATGATATGATATGTAGTGTGTGTACACAATATCAGATCAATCTGTTGAACGGTCATTATTAGTTTCATATCGTTTAAAACTTTCTGCTCTAACTACCTTGCCTTGTAGATTCGAAGTCGCCGTGAATTTGACAGCCAACACGCAAAATGTCCCTAAAATGACAAAACTTTTGAAAATAACGACAGATTAGACTGAAAATTGGCAAAAATACCTAAAATGTTGGTACCAATGACCACGCGAAGTTTTAAGTTGATCGGTCAATCTGTTCTAGTTTAAATGTCAAAAATCACATGAAAAATGGGTTTAAATTTGAACCAATAGGAGGATTTGGCTGAAACTTTTTATGATTGGGTACAATGTTGGTTGCAATGTTTTTGCTAAATTTCAAATTGATCAAAGCAACCAATCGAAAGATAATTTTTTTAAAAATTGAACCAATCACGGGAGCCCGTTCAAAAACGATCCCAGGGACCGCATAGATTACGTTAGTATGTGTACAAAATTTCAGATCGATTGCTAGAGCGGTTTGACCTGGGCTGTGACCACAAAAAAAAAAAAAACAAAAAAAAAAAAAAACACACAGAGAAAGTGCCATAAGAGTACCGTGGTGACGCTCGCTACGCTCGCTCAACAACATCGAGGACAATTCCAGTGTAAAACACGTAAATTGCAGGCTAAGGAAATCAACTGGGATGTGGCGAAAGCATCTTTTAGTTGAGCTTGATGTCTATCTATCTAATACAATTCCCACATTGTTTTTATAAATTTCTACCTGTACATCCTACACATGTGGTACATCCTATACACAATTGGTGGGTATAACGCTTTCGAGGGTTATGGATGATGAATACTTGCTAACCTATTCTGTCATGTCTCGTAATTTTCGAATTGAAATCACTACCATTGAAGTCGTCCCACCCAGTTCAAGCTGTAATTCATTTCTTACTAGATAATTTGACAGCGTCTGATGATGGACGCCTTTAGCCTATTGTTGTGGCCAAGATGTCGGAACTAGACACGAAAATGGAGACAAATTATAAAATCAGTGCCTTGCCCGGCAGGTGTGAGGTCCTGGGTTCGAGCCCTTATTCGGTCGGATATGTTCGCAATCTCATCCCCCCTCAAATGGCAGTTGTCAAACATTTTGATCTGTGTGATCTAAATGATTTATCTTGGATAATTTGACTTGCGGTAGCTGAGCTACCACATTGCGCTGTCATGACTTAATTATTAAATAATCGAAATTGTCCATCCTTATTTTTAACTAGTAATTACTGCAGAACAAGCGAAAGCGTCTTGAGATTCCTCGTGATGGATTCACGATGTCGTAACGCATTTCATCATTGTCCCAAGAGTATAATCAAATCAGACGCAATTTATTGTCTTTCTTTTAATTTGTTTCTGTGCGGATTCCCAAGTCGGTCTTGTAATCGGTAGGCGGTGGGTTGTTCGGTGCCTAATAGAGCGATGCCGAATATGGTCCCTCCTAAGACAATCTCCTCGCCCTTCGTCCCGCTTAATAATTAAACCATCCCGCCCACTCCAGCGTGATGTAAATCATCCCGACTTCTAGAACACCAGGCGAGAGAGAGAGAGAGAAAACAGGGATGATGAGTTCCTCCGTTATGCAGAGTGCCTGTTGTTATTATGAAAAACTTCCACGTCGAAGAGAACGAAATAGATACTTTATTTTAGGATGAGACAGTTGTTGGAGCGTTGCTCCCCAATATATCTCCTGTCGAATTATGTTCCTAGATGGCAGGCGTCGTACGTTGATAAACGAGGATTAAATTCAGAGTTCAACAAAGCCAAGTAATTGGCCAAAGTAAACACTGTATTCGAAAGAAATGGATTGGCTGATAGAGACTTGATGCCATCATGCGAAGTCTATGCTAAAAATGCGTAATGCTAATAACTAATAATAGGTAAGCTCTGATTTCATTGAAAGTAACGAGGATTGAACCTGACCAACAGCAATCCGCTTCGTTCAAATACCATTTCTACTTTTGGCAAGTGTACGTGCAACCATTTTTCAGACGAGATGATGTTTTTGAAACTCGGTAATTGGGAACAACATCTAATGACGTATGGGCTCTGTAATTTTCAGATGACGACTAGTAATTATTGCCATGCACAGTTGATTTCTAGAAACCAGCAATTAACTTCAACAATCTCAACAATGATTTTTGAATGTTGAATCATTTCATTCCATTTTTCGAACTCTCACTTTCAGTATGATTTCGGCCTCTTTAAACACTGCTTTGTGGCCGGCAAGCAGCGTAATTGCGTTTCATTTCCTTGCTCTTGACGAGAACGCCTGCTGGCAGAGCGCACAATGAAATTAGCATACGATCTTCAGTCCAGGAGAATGCTTCAATATTCTTGACGCAAGGCGATGGGAAGTCTTCTGTCAGCACATCTCGCGTTGTCGAGTGAAACCATCTCGATCGTTCAAGACGAACTCGACTGTGTGTATTGATTAGCTATTATTTGCAAGGAAACTTTGCGAAAGTCAATTCTATAGGTATATAGAATTTTCCGAATCTTAGCTCGAGCAATGCGATGAGCAGTTATGTTTTCCTCATCACATCAGGCCCGAGAAGTTTAAGAATTTAAGTGAAGATCAAAGATGTAAGAAGCAAGTTGGCTCAGGGAGCAAGGCTCTGAACCAGCGGCAGTCTTTATGAGTGATCATTTGTGTTTTCCTCCTCCCTTAGTCCAGAAGAATGGGTGCTGAAAGGGGGGGGGGGTCTTTTCCGCCGTCCATTCTATCTTCCTGTCACCGCTATCATCATCAAAATCATTCTTCTGTCGTCATTATCCTAGTTGCAGAACAGTGCGAAGTTAAGGACAGTTAAAAAATGATGATATATTAAATTCTTGGATGAAAATTGATGATTAGTTGATGATGAGACTTAAAACGTTGTGTTGAAGATACGCTTATCACAGTAGGTAAAGTGATTACTGATTCCTTCTGTTTTGGGGCATGAACTCCATGTTTTATTGTGCTGCATGAAGCTGGCTCATGCAACGCGGCTCGTAGTCGCAGTCCGAGTGCCACGTGATCAGCGAGGACAAAAGTACTGTCTCCGTGGTGCGAGGTGTTTACGCCTGATTCCTTCTGTTTTGGGGCATGAACTCCATGTTTTATTGTGCTGCATGAAGCTGGCAGCATGCAACGCGGCTCGTAGTCGCAGTCCGAGTGCCACGTGATCAGCGAGGACAAAAGTACTGTCTCCGTGGTGCGAGGTGTTGACGCCTGATTCCTTCTGTTTTGGGGCATGAACTCCATGTTTTATTGTGCTGCATGAAGCTGGCAGCATGCAACGCGGCTCGTAGTCGCAGTCCGAGTGCCACGTGATCAGCGAGGACAAAAGTACTGTCTCCGTGCTGGCTGCGAGGTGTTGACGCCTGATTCCTTCTGTTTTGGGGCATGAACTCCATGTTTTATTGTGCTGCATGAAGCTGGCAGCATGCAACGCGGCTCGTAGTCGCAGTCCGAGTGCCACGTGATCAGCGAGGACAAAAGTACTGTCTCCGTGGTGCGAGGTGTTGACGCCTGATTCCTTCTGTTTTGGGGCATGAACTCCATGTTTTATTGTGCTGCATGAAGCTGGCAGCATGCAACGCGGCTCGTAGTCGCAGTCCGAGTGCCACGTGATCAGCGAGGACAAAAGTACTGTCTCCGTGGTGCGAGGTGTTTACGCCTGATTCCTTCTGTTTTGGGGCATGAACTCCATGTTTTATTGTGCTGCATGAAGCTGGCAGCATGCAACGCGGCTCGTAGTCGCAGTCCGAGTGCCACGTGATCAGCGGGGACAAAAGTACTGTCTCCGTGGTGCGAGGTGTTTACGCCTGATTCCTTCTGTTTTGGGGCATGAACTCCATGTTATATTGTGCTGCATGAAGCTGGCAGCATGCAACGCGGCTCGTAGTCGCAGTCCGAGTGCCACGTGATCAGCGAGGACAAAAGTACTGTCTCCGTGGTGCGAGGTGTTGACGCCTGATTCCTTCTGTTTTGGGGCATGAACTCCATGTTTTATTTGTGCTGTATGAAGCTGGCTCATGCAACGCGGCTCGTAGTCGCAGTCCGAGTGCCACGTGATCAGCGAGGACAAAAGTACTGTCTCCGTGGTGTGAGGTGTTGACGCCTGCTAATGACTTCCTACTTGTTCTTCACGTTCTGGTTCAACAGCTCCGGCGATATTTCCGACCACTCAACCGCGTTGTCTTCAACGAATCTCGCGCTTTTTCACCTTGGTTTCGCTCCAAGAAACACGGTCATTGTTATAATGAGACTTTCCCGAAATTACGTTTTTCGCTCGTATTTTGTTCACACTATTCTGTAAAGTAAGTACATGTATCCTGGTTTTTCTGCGTGCGTGTGTGGTCTTACAAAGTCACTGATCTCGAAATGTGTGGTCTGAGCCAGAATGGAACGGTGAGACGACGCCATCTTAATCTGTCAAAATGATCGCTGATTTAATTATCATATGTTTTTCCACGTTAGAGGTCACTTGTGATCTGATATCCAATTCAAATGGATTACGTTTTCGTCTTCGCAACATGGAAATTGCTTGGGGATCTAGATGCATGCAACGAAGCCAGTATCAAATGGCTGAGAGCAAAAAGTCACTCACATGCGATGTGCATCTAGTGCTTGTCGGGAAACAATTTTTTAAGTTGAATATCACTCATGTTCGATTCTTTACCAATTTGGCAATAAGTAGGTTAGGTACACACTTACACCTAAACATCAAATGCGTCATTGTTTTGATGTGTGATGGAAATAACGATCTGAGCTTTATCGGTGTATTTATTTATTTCCACAGCTTTTAAGTCATAAGAAAGCCTTGAAGTCCGGGATACATGAATGGTTTCGTTTCTTTCCTCTAAACGTTGAACTAAGTTGAACTTAGCTATTGTTATATAGTCAACGGGTGAATGATTATGGGGAAGATTGGGTAGGGATGGATGGTTAGAAGAAGGCGCTCGCGGCCTATTTATTAGTAGGGAGTCTTCTTCGTTCTCTCGTCTAAGGGAAACCATTAGAAACTACCTGGATCAGTAAGAACGGCAACGGGAATCGAACCCGGAACCGTGGAGAGCGACAGTGAGAGTATACTGCAATGCCTGAGCCAACGTGCTCCGTTCCAACTAGCTGACTAGTACTTGATTCGAACACCTGTGTGCAAATTTGACACCTACATTGTGTAGTATTCAGCCGATAGTTCGAGTGAGTGTATTACTTTCTACGCGTAGATTGCAGTGCAGTGCGTTGGTTGCGTGGCGTGGCGCTTGCCGGCCTATTTCATTGTTCCTCGGTTGAGAAGCAGAGTGTAACGCTCGCTTGGCTCGGCACAGCTCATGTATCGAGCTTTCAATACGATTCAATTCGAGGTGTGAATGTCTAATTACAACCATCGCTTCGTCAGCGTCTAATCAGATCAACAAGATGCACTCAATTCGGATTGTATTGATAATTAGGTAATACGGATCGATATCTAATCTTCAAACGTACGTGCATAGTACCTTCCTACTTGATTTTTTTTTATACACTTCAAATTCGGGTCTCGGCTTTTAGGGGCCTTATTCGATATCTAATGATCTAATCCATGCCGTGTATAGGCAACTGGCACAACACAACAACATATCGGATTTAGACAAAATTGCTTTCGTTCGTTGCCAACCACATCAAATTGTTTCAACTAATAATAAGCTATCTACCATCTAAGCGCTATTAGGTTCTTACTTTTCAATCTAGTGCAACATTTCGCACTATTTATTTTTATTGCAGAAACATAGTGTAGGAAGAGTGTTTAGGTGAGATTATAAAACATAATTGATACATTTTGTTCTGAAGCGAAGGGTTCTCTGTACTCAATGTATTCTACCGATCCAAGGCAAAGCAGTTTGGTATTTAAACGCCACTTTACAGTTATCATATCCCGATTGGTTGACCTTTAACAATTTAATCTTTGCATCACCTCCCGTGGCGGGTATTCTCGTGGCCTCGGGTCCACGGCGGCGTGGCTGCTGGAGACCACAGACAGCATGATCTTGCGGTTGACGTTCGCACCTAGCGAGCAGGACTTCATCTCGCGGTGCCAGCGGTGCAAGGACATGCAGTTTTTATAGCATCCATCTGATGGGAATGTGCTGTGACCTTCACTTTCAGACCGTTTCATTGCGGATCAACTTCTTGCGTTGGGAGGAGATTTTCCTCGTGTCTCATGTAATGACATTTAACTTGAAGCGACGTTTTTGTGCTGCAATTCAAATGGGACAAAACTTCTGGCCAATGAAACTGCATTTTCAATTACCTACGTTTGCTTATAATACGCATCTACATGAAAAATGAATGCATTTTTAACAGTATTTAAAACTTGAATGTTCGTTGCTGTTGAACAACATTGTATCTAGCAACTGTCACTGGCGAAGGGAGTGTTTTCAATGAACTTTTTCACATTCTTTGACTGGGAAAAGTTGGGAATATTTTGACTGACGTAGATACTTTTCTATAAATTCTCTCTAGTTACCTATTCATCAAGCTTGCTAAGATTTTTCAGCATTTGTATAGGTTAATGTATACAAAAACATTTGTACAGACTAAATGGTAAGCAAACTATAGGTAACTCATGTTTTTAGTTATAGACATAAAATGAGATGTTTATTAATCTTGAATGGATTTGGTTAATTTTAAACATTTTACATGTTAAACTGTCAGATTCGAGTATAATTTGACTTGTAAAATGTGTCCACTTGACAGACGCATTGACTCCGGGTTTCCCTGTTGCACACGAAAAGAAAGTCGCGCCTCGTGTGCTGCTCACTGAGCCAACATAACGGCCGATAGTCGGCGAATTCTCAAGCCATTGTCTCGACGAGTTCGGGTGTCCGTTGAACAACAAGCGCGATCCACATTCACACAACTACATCGAGATTTCGGTTAATTAGCTTTCTTTTCCTGGTTACCAACACGCGAAGTGAGGCATCAAGTGTGCGGTGCATCTTATCGAGTAAGTCATCGCATTGTCGTTCACTTCCTTGACGAGAGCTCGTCAATAGTCCGGCTGGAGATCCTTGATAGGGTCCTTGATAGGGTCCTTCATCCTTGCTAGGTCGTGCAAAGAAGTTGGCAACATGTGAGCATGATTTTTGAAAAAGATCTAAAATTTAAAAAATATCATATCTTCGAAAATATCTTTTGGGCTAGTTTTTCAATGCTCCGTGAAGGTAGGTAGTAATTTTTGCTCTTGCTATAGACATGTCATTGGTTGTTGCCATAGGAACGTATCTACTTCTAATTAACTGTTCAAATTTAACGGAGAATTGTAAAACTGGCGCTTAAAGTTTTGGTTGTTAAAATTTTGAAGATTCGTGTATTTTAATTTTTACTTAGATCTTGCATATATTGCAAAGATGTTTCAATAGTGAATCTTTCAGCTATACCACTATAGGTATCTTAGAAAGCCTCTTCTGTTTAACATGCATTTTAAATATTGGTAGGTATATTTGATGATCTCTGAAATTCAAATTATTAAGCGTGTATGAACCCTTGAAAACGTTGATCGTTGGGGGTATAGGTACTTTATGTTTTTGTGGGATTCATTGATGGGATTGTTATTAACCCGATATGGGATGAAACTAGGTACCTACTAGCCACTTACCAGACACTTGTCACTATCCAAAACTGTTTTTTTATATTTAAAAATTCAATTCGGTATTTCCTTGGCGTATAGTTAATAGGTAAGCCCCTCTTGAATTATACCGATTTTAATTGACGATCGAAGGTCGATTTGATGAGTGAATGATGCACTGCTTCACTCTGTTTTACCCCATTTAACTCTTCATAGCATCACTCTGAGCTACTTCACTGTGTTTACTGCTCTTTAATGATCTAATAACCGTCGGCTAATAGCGTTCACTGATATTAACCTCGTCTAAGGCTAGGTACGTACATACCTTCTACATATTTCTTACGTTGCAGTTGCAGAACTGTTTTAAATATCATATGGTGTAGATTTGAGGGTTGTTGTTAGAAAAAATGAGATATTGAACAAGGTAATAATATTATCTCTTCATACCTTTATTATCTCTTATATAGTGTCTGAGAATTTTGATCAAAACTATAGGGAACTTCAAATATTGATCGAACTTTTACTTTTGGCCTTATCCTTGCTAATAAGGATTGCGAACTTAATAAGGATAATAGGATTAAGATTCTCCTCCCGGCAGATTCTCGAGGCGCGTCCCATGAGCATTAGACGGGCATCTGGTGCAATAATTACACGCTCTATTTGTCTAATTACTCGCCGTTCAACTCAAGATATTACTGTTAATTGTAGAACAAATATTTCTGGTTTCTTCATCGCGAGGAAACGACGACGACTCAATTGCTTTATTACGCGCAGATTGATGATTTCAGCGATGTTTGTAAAAGATGGAGGAAGAGAGAAAGAATGTGAACAACGAACTTCACCAAACTAATAAAATAATTATGTGACTCATTCCGGGAACTGAGTTGAAGATACTTGCAGACTGTTGGCTCAAAAGATTCATCTTCTTTGGCGTATTTCCAGTGTGTCACGAACTCCAGCGATCGAGAGTGAAATCTCTTATAGATTGCCAATAAAAAGTTGTGAAACATTTCGCTTTCCAAGTAATTTTGCAAGCTTACTGTCATTCAACTTATGTCGTTTACCCTTCCTGCTGAAAAATCTTGCGAAGATCTCGAAAAACTTAGCAAGATCTTGCCAAGAATAACAAGATCAATAATAAGATATTGCTAACCCACTGCAAAATCTTTCCGCGATCTTCCAAGATTTTGTATAATCTCGACAATATTATTGACTACAAGATTATACAGATTCTGCCAAAATTCGCGATATGTTGGTCATTATGACGAGGTCATTATGCTGAAAAAATATTATACAAGTTTTGCCAAGATCAACTTGCCAAGATTTTCAGCAGGATATACTGTGAGTGTGACATCTCAGAAATATTACAAATTGAACTGATGTATCGTTGGATCCAGGATTTCACGTATTTCTATGTAATAGAATCAGTAATGTGGAGATGTCACATTCTTTTGGACTCGACGTCGATGTGTCAGCAGTCAGTGAATACGTGACGTCACATGCGGGAGTGGCTTGATCCGGGATGACCTCAGGGATTTCTCTGTTCCCAGTGGATGAGATCTCGGATGAGACGAGTCCATCCAATCCCTCATCACTCCACTCGCCGCTAGACTATTGTTGCGGCACAATCCATTACAAATAAACATGATTCTAGATTCAAGCTTGTGCCACGGACATTTAAATGTGTGAACTGAGAAAACGAAAGTTTTTTCATGAATATTTAAAAGGCAAGTTAAACATCTTCTTTGGAAAAGTGTTCTTGTAAGCAAGTGAATATTAATTAGCATTCCTGTGTGATGCAATTTCAACGATGTTCTCATTAGCTAAGCAGTAATCCATTGTTGAAAGTGATGTGGATTAGTTTGCTTGCGATTATCAGTATTTGTACTCCGGTATTGAGCCATTAATTATTTAAGCAAAATACTCTCATTTCAAAAATGGCATGTTCACATATTATTTGAACATTTTGGTTAAAAAAAGGTAGTACAGGTAGTACATTGACCTGTTCTTGATATTTTGCCTTTAAGACATTGCCAAAATGGAATTAAAGTTTAAAGTGATGACAAGATCTGCTTCACCGCTGAAACATAAAAGTGCTCTAAAAATGTAATTTTTCTTTATGAAATGAGTCTGTGTATTTCCTCTGTAACATCTACTTTTTTACTTGCCAAAAATCTGTGAAATATTCCCTTACATAATTAAAATAATAATACTCATCTATATTTTATGTACGAATACATTTTATATTCCTTCTGCCTATCGTACATTACATTCACAGCACCTACATTTTGAACATGTTGGAATACTCTGTATGAAATTCGACGCTGTTAGGAGCATTTGTATGTCAGAAGTGATAACTCAGCCCGTGGACTTGAACACATGCATCTCTGAGTAATATTCTCGCACACCAGTTCGTCATCGTTGCGAGTAGCGACGATCGCGGGTCCCGGGGCTCGAACCTCTGTACTCGACAGGTGTCGCCACTGTCTCTGCTGCATTATTATACCGACTCAATGCCAAGAACTGTTTATTAGTCACTTCACTTCATGCTTGAATAACACACTCCTGTGATTGGGTGGTTATGGTTCAGGAATCTTCGGAGCGTGCGGCTAAAAATACTCCAAGATAGAATCTCTTTGTAACAAAAATAATACTGTTTCCTGCATAATGCGGGCATCAGGATGAGAAGATAGGACACAACTTTGACAAAGTTTTTAAATTGTAATATTCGTCTCTTTTTAAGTTTCGAACGGTTTTGAAAGCTTTCTAAATTTGTTTTCTTATTAAAAAGAAAACTTTCGAAGTCTCGAGATCGGAGCATGGAACCTGTCTTTCTGTATGAACTTTACGAAACGAACCGCTAGGATCAAAATGCACGGTGACATACAACTTCTTACAGACTTATCATTATTGTTTGTGATTGTAATAGGGCGTTTACCAAGCGTACTGTAACCAGAATCCGCCTGAATAGATTAGTGACCAAATAAAATGTTACCGTCTCGTAGTCGTAGACAAGGTTAAATTCAATATTAAAATATTACGATTAAAATTAAGAAACATGCGTTTGTAATTAACAATATACAAGTTAATTGGCTGATAAATTTTGAATAATATGGCCAGTTTAAACACATTTTACGAAAGGATGAAGGTTGATAAACCTATTGATACGTTCATGGTTGAGAATTTCAATTGAACAGAACCGAAAGTCATTAAATAGTTTTGGCTATTCGTCTCGATCATTATAACATTATTAGATCCATAACTAGGAATACTTCGAAGTGAACATCCGGGCTTTCCACTGCTCACATTACCTTACATGACTCTTTTTCATCGAAACTCTTGTTTTTTTGGTGCGTCGTATTGATTTTCTATGGGAAACAATGCAATGTTCCAGTATTTGTGGTCGTCCTGTTGAATTACACATGAGGGGTTTGTTCCAAGTGAAAAGTTTCCTCAAGATCTATTATTCAGTGTTCAGATGCCGACGTCGATGATTGCTAGTGAACTGCCGTCATTGTCAACAGCAGTCATCAAATGCAGTGCGACCTTTTTCTTACAGCTCCATCAAATGTCAGATGATGATTCCAGGAAGATGTGTATTTTGTTTATGGATAGTTAAGGCGTCCTTGCCGTGTCATCAGTGACCTATTCTAATTGGAACGAGCTTCATTCTCCAAGTTGTGTAATGTGTCACTTATTTATAAGTGGCATTGTGCATGCTTGCTTTGATGAACTGTTTTCATGCCATTGTATTGTTTTTACTATAAACGTGTTTTTTCTCTTATTGTTGTCGTCAATAAGTGAGCATGTCGGGTTTTCTTCGACTGTTTTGGCACGGATGTTTTTACTTCGTGTCACTGGATGTTGGTCCAGAAACTCACTGCTCTTGTGAAATGTTGCACGTCAGGCTCGAAGGGTAAGCTAAGAAAATCTGACTGGATTATGCTCTTTAAAAAAATCACACAAAATTCGACCAAGTAAAAAAATTGTTTTGATTTTTGAAACAAATTACACTTGGTGTTCCTAGAAGACTTGCTCCATCCTTGATAAAAAAAGTTTGTTGAAAAGGCAATCTTATCTGACGTCACAGCTGACCAAAATCTAACTGGGGGACAGATGCTTTCGGTAAAGTAATAAGTAATCAATATCTTTCTTGATATTATTATATCATTATTTTATTTCATACCATTTCTGTCTTTTTTAATATTTTTCTTTTCTGTAAAAATACCATTAAAATATTGAAAAAATGTCTGTGCCGCAACAAAATAAACAAGATTGAGTTATGTTATCATAGCAACCAGGGTACTGCAACGAAGGATACAACTACCCTATTGTTTAGATTTATCCTCCTGATGTCTGGACTCGCTGTAGAGAAGTCGCTTCCTCCTGAAGGACTAAACAAGTCCAAGTCCCCAACTCCGGCTGTAGGTGGAAATGAACCTGCTATCGCATTAGAGTGAGATGAAAGTAACTTGCTATCGCATTAGAGTGAGATGAAAGTAACCTGCTATCGCATTAGAGTGAGATGAAAGTAACCTGCTATCGCATTAGAGTGAGATGAAAGTAACCTGCTATCGCATTAGAGTGATATGAAATGAAACTGCTATCGCATTAGAGTGAGATGAAAGTAACCTGCTATCGCATTAGAGTGAGATGAAAGTAACCTGCTATCGCATTAGAGTGAGATGAAAGTAACCTGCTATCGCATTAGAGTGATATGAAATGAAACTGCTATCGCATTAGAGTGAGATGAAAGTAACCTGCTATCGCATTAGAGTGAGATGAAAGTCACCTGCTATCGCATTAGAGTGAGATGAAAGTAACCTGCTATCGCATTAGAGTGAGATGAAAGTAACCTGCTATCGCATTAGAGTGAGATGAAAGTAACCTGCTATCGCATTAGAGTGAGATGAAAGTAACCTGCTATCGCATTAGAGTGAGATGAAAGTAACCTGCTATCGCATTAGAGTGAGATGAAAGTAACCTGCTATCGCATTAGAGTGAGATGAAAGTAACCTGCTATCGCATTAGAGTGAGATGAAATAAACCTGCTATCGCATTAGAGTGAGATGAAAGTAACCTGCTATCGCATTAGAGTGAGATGAAAGTAACCTGCTATCGCATTAGAGTGAGATGAAAGTAACCTGCTATCGCATTAGAGTGAGATGAAAGTAACCTGCTATCGCATTAGAGTGATATGAAATGAAACTGCTATCGCATTAGAGTGAGATGAAAGTAACCTGCTATCGCATTAGAGTGAGATGAAAGTAACCTGCTATCGCATTAGAGTGATATGAAATGAAACTGCTATCGCATTAGAGTGAGATGAAAGTAACCTGCTATCGCATTAGAGTGAGATGAAAGTAACCTGCTATCGCATTAGAGTGAGATGAAAGTAACCTGCTATCGCATTAGAGTGATATGAAATGAAACTGCTATCGCATTAGAGTGAGATGAAAGTAACCTGCTATCGCATTAGAGTGAGATGAAAGTCACCTGCTATCGCATTAGAGTGAGATGAAAGTAACCTGCTATCGCATTAGAGTTAGATGAAATAAACCTGCTATCGCATTAGAGTGAGATGAAAGTAACCTGCTATCGCATTAGAGTGAGATGAAAGTAACCTGCTATCGCATTAGAGTGAGATGAAAGTAACCTGCTATCGCATTAGAGTGAGATGAAAGTAACCTGCTATCGCATTAGAGTGAGATGAAAGTAACCTGCTATCGCATTAGAGTGAGATGAAAGTAACCTGCTATCGCATTAGAGTGAGATGAAAGTAACCTGCTATCGCATTAGAGTGAGATGAAAGTAACCTGCTATCGCATTAGAGTGAGATGAAAGTAACCTGCTATCGCATTAGAGTGAGATGAAAGTAACCTGCTATCGCATTAGAGTGATATGAAATGAAACTGCTATCGCATTAGAGTGAGATGAAAGTAACCTGCTATCGCATTAGAGTGAGATGAAAGTAACCTGCTATCGCATTAGAGTGAGATGAAAGTAACCTGCTATCGCATTAGAGTGAGATGAAATGAAACTGCTATCGCATGCTAGAGTGAGATGTCGGACAAGTGAATTTGTTTTGAACTCGGAAACCTCTGAATCGACGTCCACACGCAATGCCTGAAACTTCCCTAGGTGCTGGCCTGTCACGTGAGGCAGGGTTAGCGGTTCAACGCAATGCGACGAAACTGCCTCAGAGGTAGCAGGGCGGAAGTCCATTCAGATTCGTGATGTGAGCTCGTAAACCAGTAATTCCACGTTCATCCACAAAGTGAGTGAGCGAAGCCAGCGTTTCCTTTTCGCTCTTTTGGCAAATATGCACGGTCACGGACCTCTGTTTTTATTTCTGCCATGACGATAGACAGGTCGCACCTTTTCTCCGATCGAGCTGAAATTTTGTACACATGTACGAATCATCTCTGGGGTTTGCAGACTCTATTTTTTTAATCCGATTGTTTGCTAGGTCTGGAGGGCTATTCTAAATTCCCTTGTCGTCTCGTATCAATTGATACGGCGTCACTACCGTGTTAAATAGGTAGCACTCTAGTGTGCAGTGAGCCCGTATCACGTGAAACGAGACGACACGGGAATTTAGAATAGCCCCCCTGGGCCCTCATTCACGTACATGGGGTAAGCCATGATAGCGAGTGGTAAGGCGTGGTAGACCGGGTGGCAGTGGTATCGGTATTCACGAAGAAGTTATCATGTCTTACCCCGGGGTAGAATCTACCCCTACCTCGAGGCAGGGGTAAGCCGTGGTAACCAAGTTTGAAGTTGGTGGTAACTTATTGGCGGCCATTTTTAACTTGACATGACTGCGAAAACAACTTTTTGAAGTAATTCCTTCGCGTCGTCATCTTATCGGCTGTGCTGTGTGTTTATTGTGTATAATTTGTCTTTTACTTACGTTTACTATGTTAGTTCCTGTTTATTTAATCATTCCACAACATATCGGATAGTATTATTGGTTCTAGTTAGTCAATCCATGGACCATATAACCTCCAAAACATTTTCTTAAACACTAGATATAAGTAATAAACTACATATTTTTATGTTGCAGAGTTAAGTTAGCACTGAATTCACCATACAAAACTATTGTTGCACCAGATTTTATTGCACTAACACATTTTGTTTAGTATTTGTGTAGTTTATCGTTTGGAATTGAACTGTCACTATTTTTAATAAAGACAAATGCACGCGCGCGGAAAATAATATTCGAATCTGATTGGTGGAATAATCCACGGCCTACCTAAAACTTCGTTCTATTTACACTATACAAATTTCAAGTAGGCAGTGACCTACCACCAAGATACCGTGAAGATACCACTGCTTCGTGAATACGAATGTGTCATTCGCTACCCCGAGGTGGTAAGCAAGTGGTAGGCTACCCCGGGGTAGGCAAGGATAAGGACAATGTACGTGAATGAGGGCCCTGGTCAATTTGAAATTTGTCCGATTTGCTGAAGATGTTGCACGTATCGGGGCTCGACATGAGTCATTGTGTAAGAGAATACTTCAATATAACTGAATTTGTGAACGTAAGCCAAATGAAAATTGATAAAGATTTCTTCATTCCAAAAGTGTGCACGCAAAATCGAGAAAATAGACTTACGACCTTTTATCTCTGATGTTCAGATATGGAAAAGTAGATAGATCCAGCAAGATTAATTTGAAGCCGTCAAAATTGTATGATTGTGTACAAACTTGATTTTTTAATCTGTTCATGGAAATCATTGCCATCAGTAGTTTTTGATCAACTCTTCATGCCAACATTTTTTCAATCTGGTACTTTTATTTTGGCTACTTTGCATTTCGGTTGTCAAGTGAGTAAGTAGACTTGCTTGGGCTCGTGTGATGCGGGCAAACAGGACTCAGTGATTAGCATTAATAAACAAGAAGCCACGGACAGCATGACTTGTTGTTTCCCTCAGTGTGTTGTCAAATCAACACTACTATATTGTCGGGCGAATCACGACTTTTCGAGGCTCTGCAAACTGACATGACACACTTCAACGTACTTAACAATGAGGAATCTCAGAAAATATAATTAGGACATGATTTTAACTGGTAAACTGAAATCCTGTTCTCACAAATCATCGTATATTTCAGCTTTTAGAGAGCCAAATATCTTTGAATATTGACTAATGAACCTGTAATTATTGGACAAAGTTAAATATATTATTTACTCATTATTCGTTTTTCACTTTAGTAGAATCTTGGCTTATGAAGGTACAGGAACTTGAAAATTATTAAAATAATGTATTTTAAATTTTGTATGAAAATTAATTAGAAATTATAATAAAGAAAAGTTAAATTTTTATTCAATTTAAAAATCTGTGAATGTGAAATAACTGACAATATGAATTGACCGAACTCATATCCACATGAATAAACTAAAAGATTTTGCTAACGTCAGTAGGTTCGATCTTAAAAAAATTAGAGAATATTCACTATAGAATATTCACTATAATCCATGCTATAACTGGTAATATGTTCAAAATAATGCGGGTTTTAATCAAAGTTACAAATACATTATCAACAGATGAATGCAGAACAAATGACAACGTCAACGATACAACAAAGAGATCGAAAACACTTTTTGCCACTTCTCGATTAACCATCGCATATGGTGGAAGAATTCTCGTCGCTTATAAAACAAGTTTTCAATTGCAATTCATTGCCACTCACTTGTCAAATTATTCAGTCATTCTCCACAATACTGTCGGATATTTGAAGATATTCGACTCAATGATTCCGAGCGAAGTTTCAAGTTTGCTTGTAAATGTCGGTAGGCGGCGCGCGCATCGCTCTGCAAGTTGAATGTTCTGTCTGTGGCGGGAAATCAATGATCGGGATAATTATTGCTGTGCGTCGCCACTGCGTGCGTGCGTGACAATGCGTGACCTGCGTGACAATGCGTGACCTGCCATGTGCGTGACGCGATCGATGTACAGTGAATCAATAACAGTTGTTACGTTCTTCACTCGATTGATAGTAGGTAGTGGCAGATGTTAGTGCAACAAAAACAATACACACGATGGAAACGGTCGGGAACTAATTGTTTCGTTTAGAAATAAACACTTTTTATTTTATTAAAACACGATCATTCTAAAATTATTGTCGCTTAGAGAGCACATTACACATATAGCTCTAACACAAAAATATTTTGAATCATTTAAATAATTTAGAATTACGAACGTAAAGTGGAAACTGATGTTAAAAACATAAGGTACTTGTTGTTATTACTTATTTTATAGCCAAACTGTACTTCAGTCGCTGCTATTCTACTACCCACCTATTCGTTGTCAATAGCTGTATTTTTATGACAAATAATAAAAATGGAATCGCGTGTTCGTGGAGACCAGAATATTTTAATAATTCAAAAATAAATCGTTAATAACTTCCTGGCTCCCTTTCCAGAGTAAAGTTTCACATTTTACTTTTTTACTAAAAACATGCTTGTGTTAGTGCTTTCAGAAGCTTTCAGTATTCAAATACTTCGTTTTTTCCTGTGCATAAAACTTAAACATTACTTTTGTAGCAAGTGTATGTAATGCATCGACAAAGAAAGTGCATCATATTGCACCATATTGCTACTTGTACTTTGAAGCCTCTGGACACGTTGCAACTTGCCCATGCATATTGCTACTTGTACTTTGAAGCCTCTGGACACGTTGCAACTTGCCCATGCATATTGCTACTTGTACTTTGAAGCCTCTGGACACGTTGCAACTTGCCCATGCATATTGCTACTTGTACTTTGAAGCCTCTGGACACGTTGCAACTTGCCCATGCATATTGCTACTTGTACTTTGAAGCCTCTGGACACGTTGCAACTTGCCCATGCATATTGCTACTTGTACTTTGAAGCCTCTGGACACGTTGCAACTTGCCCATGCATATTGACTCTTATGCGATTAGCTCGACACAATGGACCGTGTTACTCTGGGACTGTCGATCGTCGGCTGTTCGAGCGTGCGTCTCCGCGGAGGCTGTGGTACAGATCGAGTGAAATGAGGTTTGTGTCTCATGCTTGTGAGAAAGTACCCCCCTCCGCCCACGCCGAGAGCTAAGACCACTTCACACTCGCCGGTGTGGCCAGCAGCGTGTGAAGTACTTGATATGGCTGTACAACAACTAGCACCTTTCCCTGAATCATGGCACAAAGGTTATGTTTAGTTTTTAATTGTAAAAGTTTCAAAGTTTTTTGTTTTGTAAGCTAGGTAAAAACTATTGATTCTTACTGTCTGCACCACAAAGGGAATACATAAATTAAAATATGTCCCATTATGGGGTATGTGTTTGCAGTTTTAAATCCGTATCTCAGAGGTAGAAGGCCCGAAGTCAATTTCACTGATTCTTGCAGGGAGCTTATAAACACCAATTAGGTAATTTTGCCTTTATCAAATTTATTTATAATAGTGAAACCAGTCATTTTGTAAGTACTTCAATTACTTTATTGTTGACTTCAGTCAGTGTTTTATTGCAATAATTCCTAAAGTGTGTGACGCAAAATCGAGAAAAATTCTGAGGTACAGAACTGATTCTAAGTTTTTAAAAGTCTACTATGAAGTAAATAGCACAACCATTGACCTTGAAACTATTAAAACGCTTCATATCCCAAGAAAGAGCTGTGTAGATTCCTCCCACCTCGTGGTCCACTAAGAGGCTGCAGTGGATGTGGGAGATGAAGACACGTTGCCAATGCGGTACCGTTGCGTCGTGATGCAAGGCGCCTGCAGACCCGAGAGGTCACCGCAGGTCGCCATCTTCTCGATCTGGTTCATCTCGGTCAGAGCAGTTCCTCAGGTGGTTTCGCAGTTCTCTAGCGGCGTTTCAAAATGTCTTAGCGCCGGTATACCGATCTTGGATCCAATTAAATCGTTTCAATTGTTTTCAAGTATTTGTTTGGCTGGGGCGTATATTGGATTGTGAAGGGAGGCGAGGGGGTTATTTTGTCTATTTGTTACAAGACTTTCACACTTTGACGTTATATCAGAGGTCGCAATATCTTCCAGTGAGTGCCATTCTCTGATTTTTAAAGTTCTGTTAGTGTGAAGCCAAAACTAAAATAAACGTTCACTTCTTGACAATAGCAAATTTATATTTGTCCGTCTATTTGGCGCTTATAGTTCAGACCATGCCTCTGAACAAGCTGAAATTTTGCATAAATATTATGAGTGACTATTGACTAATAAGCATAACTACCGGAATATTACAATAATTATAAAGTAATTGTGTGTGGAACTTGTACCACTGCCTGGGACATGACCAATGGACATGACTGACTGCTGAAATGCATTGCCGTCATCCATGCATTATGCACACACGATGACATAACCAGCTCGAATGATACACATTCTCTCGGACGCGACCCAATGGCCAAGTCACAAGCGTGACGTCTCATATTGTTATTACCAATGATATTAGAAACTTTCACGTGCTTTATTGAAGTAGCGATCCAATTTTCTCTTTCGCCTCGCCTCGGTGGAGGATTTGTCAAGTCTACTTGAAATGATTGGTCCGATTGTTTTGTGTCACTTGTTAGCGTGTCAGATCACAGCTGATCGATCAAAGAGTCTGGACTTCAGAGATATATTCTGCTAAATATGCTCCAACAGAGACTTTACAAGTTTTGTTTTGCATGTCTGCAAAGGGATGAAGTCGGCGACACCTCATTCTCAATTTATATAATTATCTGTTTTATGTTGTGACCAGTACATGTTTTATTTTATACCACGAGTCATACATGCACAAATAAGTTATTGTTGTTGATGATTTATTGTTGAGATCTTTCGATTTCCAAAGAGACCTGAACAAGACAATACAACACTTATTGATCACTTATCGGTCATCACGCAGGCGGAAGAGCTATCATTTGACATGAATTGCCCTATTGGTTTCACTTTCTTACGCTTTCTTTGCACATTTACCAGTGACCACAATTTTTTTAACCACACACTCGGAGTCTTAAGTTTCCAGGACGCTTTTGTCCTCCAGATGGTTAGTGCCATATTTTTTACCAAGTTTCAGGCACTAAACATCTGTAGGACGAATGAATGGTCATCAACTGTTCCTGTTTGTGGCTTTACTTAGATTTAACAGTACTTTACGTGATTTAAGACCCCCGTTTCATGAACAATTACATTTGTAACAAATATTGATAAAATTGGAGTAAAGTCAATTCAATTCAATTTTTTATTTGTCCAGATTGGTCACATACATGTGAATTAGACAATGTAAATATTACATAAAATACTCAATTTACAATTTGAGTATAATAGATATTAAATTGAATTCTGCAAGAATTCGTCAATGGAATAAAAACAATTAGTTAATAAAAAATCTTTCAAACAAGTCTTCACGGACAAACCTAATCCCAGTTATTCTAATGAATTAACCCATTAAGTCCTGCTCACATGTCACTCGAGCCTTGTGTGAGTGTCTCAAAAGCATGACGAATTCCAAGTGTATTGTTATTCGCATCTGGTACCTATATAGGACATCGTATGCTGCGCTTCCAATGCATTGCATTGTTTGCCGCGCTCGAGCTACGTGCTGACGTATTGAAGCAACGTATCGAAGCGTAGAACTGAAGTTGTAATTTGATTTGATCGAGAACAATGGCTGCTCTCACCTTGGTAAAGAACTTGCGAGCATGAAGCGGGATTTGAACCCGAGATGTTGGACTGGCTGAGGAGACTCGGGATAATTGGGTTTGACAGAAGCCAAACAAGTCACTTCAGACGTAGCTTGAGTAATCAATGGTTTTATTTTTGGAATTGTACATTTCTGGATTTATTTTTAGAGGTTGTTTTCTTGAAGTTTGCTTGGTGTCAAGTTAATTAGGTATAAATACAAGAATTTCCTATATCAAATCTATTGACACTCAATCACTCACTCTATTAATCAATCTAGCTCTGCAATGAGACTTGTTCGGTTTCTGAGAGGCCCAATTATCCAATCACCATATATATAACTTGATGCGGGTTGACTCGTGTATGAAATTTGTTCTGTCCTAAAGTTACCCAATTTTGTAAAAAAAAAAAGCATCTGGAGGGGATGTGCGAAGCGAAAAACTCTTTTTGCACACCCCTTCCTATCATCCAGACTCCCCTGGCTTAAATTTATTTAATTGGGGTTTTACTCTAATTTGTTAGCACACGAAGAAGATTATTTATAAACTAAGCATCGAAATTATTCGAAATCGAAGTTATAAGCTTCGTGCAAAAAATATTCTCCCAGACACCCAAAAGCGACCCAATATGAGACTAAATGAGACTGACGTGTGGTTTCCTCTTGTTTCAGATCTGTGCGTCATCATTGCTGCCGTGATGAGAGCCGCTGGTCCAGGTAAGATCAACATCATCCCTTGCCAGAGACAATTAGCACGTCTAACATAGGTGTGAAGTGACCACCTGGGGAGGTTTCTAAAAGCAAAGTCTCGCCCTTCGGACAAACACTCGAGACAGAGTACACATCGACCCCTCCTAACCTCTCCATTAGAGACGGACTCGGAGATTTTAATCTTTTCGATGGAAGATAGAAGACAGTGCTTATTGATGTTGTGCACGAACGCTTCTTGACTTATTTATAGTCTTGCAAAGATGGTGAAGAACAATGTAAATGTTTGCACAATCTAGGTGTGAAAATCTGTAAAGTTGGATTATCAATAAGTTTATTGACCCCTTCCATGCGGGAAATGTTCTGCTGATCGAAAAGTTTCGAGTCGTCTTTTCCCCTCCAAAAGCTAGCATGGAGATGTTCTTGTACCGTGAGCCCGGTCTACAAATTCAATAAGCGTCCGTCCCGAGCAATCATCGCGCACAATGAAGGGACGCCTGCACTGGGCGTCGGGACGGGAGAACGACGCCCGCGTGACCTTGAGACGGTTGCCATGGTGACGCAGCATCCGCGCTGCTATATGCACTAGGCTAGGATCGATCTGTGGACCACCTTCGCACTGACATTGACCTCATCCGCGCCCCCTCCACCCCGCCGCGCGGTGAAGGGGGTGCGGAAATGCTGCTTTTAGTAGATTTATGGTCTTCTTCCGGGTGGTGTTCGTCAAGAGGATGTAACGAACCTTCCTGAGAACTCGAGAGGGTAAAGTCTAAAAACCTTTGACAGTATAAGGGGCCGCGCTTAGAGGGTGGCACATTTTGTCATTGTGGACGTAAACTATGGGTATTTTTTGTCCATCCTTCTGGGGATGACGTTGAGAGGGTGACAATGTCACCGAACCTCTCTGAACCTTGTTTTATTCCAGCCTGCTGGGGACCGCGTTGAGAGGGTAGCGATGTCAACAACAACGGGCGGACACTCTCTGAACCTGATGGCCTGTGTTCGGGAGTCATCGCCTCCACAGGACTCCGGCGTGGAGGCGGATTCGGCCCGTCATGGTGAGTCATTAGCGACATTTGTTTGAGAGAGTAGGAAGTGAACTGACGGGAAATCGACCCCATCGCTGCCGGAGGCTTCGACGTCTTCGTTTTGCTTCCATCTCAATAATTACTCTGATACTCCAGACTTGTTGATACATGATATCTCTCAAGTTAGCCCAATTTGTGAAATGATCCGTAACACAATTTAATGATTGAAGTTTCTGGAAAGATTCAGTCTTGAAGTTCCATCGAGCTATCACCTTTAAAGTCCAATATCCCGACTCTATCCCTGCCTTCCTGCTTGCCTGGCAACTTTGTTCAGGGATGACTCACCCCACTCCCCACCTCCTCATCATTTGGACTCATGCCATTGGCTAGATTATTACTGCTCTTTTATGGTCTCAAATGACGATAATCTATATCAACTCCGCTCCCGTTGAAGTCTTTCAATCACCTCTTTCACGTCTGTATACATGTCTTTAACCATGAACTACGTGATAATTCATTGACACCTTTGTGAGGCTTCCTGTATGATGTCATCGGTCTGTTTCGACCAATGAATGAGCCGAATCTCGTGCGTTGCGTCAGTGAGCTTTTAAGTAGAATGTGTGGCAATAGAGCGCAGCACGCGATGAGGCATTTTCACGCGTTTGAGCACATTGACGTACACTTGGCCAAACAAAACTTGAACGTTCAATAAATCTGATAGACTGATAAATGTAAGATCGCACCATCAAAAGTTAGTCTAAGCGATCTCATTGTCTCACTCTAGTAGGTGACCTCATATTCCAATGATAATAACGAGCTTTGATTGGTTATGGGACATGACCAGCAGTCCTTCAAATTTGGTCAACGTTCAAGTTTTGTTTGGCTGAGTGTACGTCCAGGAATTAAATTACCTACTCTAATCCTGGCGGCTGGAAAGCTGTCTTCAACCTATCGAATGGAAATCGTACCTTGGGGTAGATAAATTATCCACCAATGTAATTGAAGTTCATGTAATGTCTACGGGAACAAAAAGGAACGCTTTTATTTGGCAAATTTCCATTTTACGCTGTCATATTTTTAGGGCTTCCCAGTCGCTATTACCACTTTTACATACCTTTTTTCTCACGTCATTAAATTTCAATTATTACTTGATTGTCTCTTTATTGTCTCTTGTCTCTCGATTGTCTTTTTATTTTATATCTACATTCCTATTTATTTAAGAATATGTATAATTTCATTGTTTTCTTTTCTCTTTTATAAAACTATTTTAACGTAATAACATTACGTAACGTAGCATTATAACATAATTTTCAGGCGCTTTATCACGACCTTAAATTTATGCCATTTCAAGCAAAATATTGTATTTCTCCTACGTTTTAATAGTATGATTATCAAAATTAAACAATGTTTTGTTCACTTTTCCCTTCAATTTAGCCACATATTTCCAAACACATTTTTAAAATCCTTTGTCACTGTCAACTCTGTATTTTAAATGTTTATAACATCGCGGTATAAAATTCTCAGCTGTAAACATGAAGTATAAACTAACTTGATCCGATCTCATATCTTTCTGCCGTAACTCGATGCGGTAAGTTTGAGGGCAACGTGTCAGTAGATCTTATTAATATTGCACCGGCTTGCACTCTCTGTGTTAAACATGCATTGTTGTCTGTTTGTATTGAAATGTTGCAAGTTTTCAGTTTCACGGATTTGCATAAGTGCGTGGTAAATGTTACTCATTGCTGTGATTAGACGCAACTGTTTCTCAGAGCGGTGATGAAGTAATGAATGCGTCAGCTGGCGCAGACGATAAATCAAACTCACAATCATACCAGGTTTCAATAAGGTCTTCATACTATGGAGGATTCTTTATGACGAATGCGGTTCTTGAATCTGTAGATTTTTAAGTTTGTTTTCCAATTCATTTCTCAATGTCCTGCCGTGAATAAAATTTCAATTGTTCGTACATCTTTACTCATATTTCTATTGTGTTGTAAAAAGATATGTCCCGCATTGAGAGTTATATATTAAATTTAACAGTTAAAATTATTATTCACGTCATGTGAGAAGTCTACTCATTTTATAGCCTTTATCTTGATATTTCTCAAGTTTTCGCCGTGTGCACTGAATGTTGTAGCAGAAGTATTAAAGAGGCCTTGGTTGTAGCACTCAAAGTACTGATGTCTACTCTGCCACTAGCAAAAAACGTAAATTTTTCTCATGCAGATATAATCTTTTTACATTTTCGTGATTCAAGTTTTGCCAGGACTCATATTTTTGTTTTTATTTATATTTTTATTTAATTTTATTTTTTATTTTATTTTTATATTTTTTGAAAAAATCACTTCAAAAGCTATGATTCTATGAAAGGTCATCATCATTGCGCGAGCGGACCAACTTCCTATGATATCATAACTTGGAGATGACTTGATATCATATTCGAGAATAGGGGTCAATAGTAATAGGACAATTACAATCTCAAGCTAACAAAATTAAATACAACTCGGAAAACCAATTGGATTATAATTGAGTTAGTCAGATTTGAATTGCTTTGTAGTATCAACGAAAACTAGAAAGAGGAGTTAAGTATAATTTTGCCAAGTCCGTGAGCGCGTGTTCTGGTCCTGCAGAGACGAAGCGACGCCGCTTCCACCCGTTCCGCGGGCTGCGTCGCATCTTCCGTCGCAAGGTGCGCCACTCTGACACTGTGACGCCGACGCCCGACATCGCGGTGCCCGCCAGCGACGTCGGGACGCCCGTCACGCTGGATCCGCATCGCAGCAGGTCCACCAGCCAGCTGCTGGCGGGAGATCAGCCCACGAGGAGAAGGTGAGACCCACGAGACTACGTCGAAGTTGTGGATTCTAGCTCGATCATGTTCATAGCGATGGGACTTGACTAGTCAATAAATGTTTTTGGTAAAAGTTGAGCGACCCAGAAAGTAGGTACCTATATTTTTGGGGAATAAAGGTTGCCTACTTATACATGTGCATCCAAGGTCAAACCATTCTCTCTCGGGAGAAAAATGCGTAAATATATTGTGTATGTGTGTATGGGCATGTACGTAACAAAATGCAGAATAACAACAAATTCTGTACAAACAAATTCAAAATTACTGGTATAATATTCTTGTCCATTTGGCATCTAGATACTGTCCAGAAATTACATACTTTTTAAACCTTGACAGTTTGTTTTTATTCTGAAGGAAAGACAATGCTCACAATGCAAAGACAAAGACAATGCTGACAAAGTTTTATCTAAATTCGGTTTTATATCGGTTTTATATGCAATTCACTGTCATTGTTTGGTTAATCTTCTATATCTGTAGTCTTAAGGTATCTTAAGTCATAAAGCAATATTACACCCAATATAATCATGTAATCAGTAAATATAGCCCATTAGGTGATTCTGAACTTTTCATCATTTACAGTGGATTAAAAAGCCAATCTAATTAATCTCATATATTGTTTTTAACACATGGGTAACTCATGGAAATTGGCACTATTAATCTTGAGTTACTATCTGTCAAGTGACAGGAACTCAATTTTTTTATTTTTAAAATCATAACATTCAAAAAATCAAATAAAAATTAAAAATTATCTGCATGATTGATTGGGATGTGCTAGGTCAATTGACCCCTAGTCCCAATGGACTATTCTTCTTCTTCCGTTAACCCGTGTGTTATGTTGGTCAGGAGCGGCTCGGGACTGTACGGGCCGCACGGCGCAGGGCTGAGCGTGTCGCACGACAGCGTGTTCTCAGCCGAGCAGCGCTCCGAGCACTCGAGCTCCGAGGACCTGGCGCAGAGCTCCTCGTCGCTCAGCATACAGCAGCTCGTTCTGCCGGGAGTCAAGGTAAGTTCACGGAGCTCAACATTCGGCGACGATATGTACTCGAGCTTTAGACCACGGTTTAACAATGTATACAGAACATGACCTTCTGTATACCTACCACGAAATATGGTGATTCAATGTACTACATAAATGGAGTCCATTTCTGGGGTATGCATTTTTAACATTTTTTATTTTGCACATGTCCCTTTGTGCAATTTCTGCGTGTCCATCTTTTCGATTTGCGTGTACATTTTTGGAACAGTGTAATCGAGTTCAATCAATTGCAATTTGACTGCAGTCAGCAAATCGAGTAAGTATATGGAAGGATTCTCTTACAAAATGACTCGTGACTCGATCATTTCTATGATTGGATGAAGGTAGAATGACTCGTTTTTGAGCTCACCTCAAGAATAATTGAAATGGCCTTCTACTTCTGAGGTACAGATGTACCCCTTCTCGCGTGGTACTGATATGAAAAGTAGGGTCAGCCTCAAAAGAAGCCAGCCAAATCCCCATGTTGGTCTCCATAGGAACTTTTGGAAGTGGGTGTACATCTTCACAGAATAGTAACAACAACGTCTATTTATCAAAATCATTTAATACAACTTCTGCAATATTTCACAGTTTGTCAAGATTCTTGCGAAAAACCGCTGTGCTGTAAAAAGAAGTTTCAATTTATTAAAACTTTCAAAATTGATTTTTCGTCATTTGGTATGTCTGTTTTGTATATGAAGCAAATCCTTATCGCTGTTTCCCATAACCTGTTGGATGTCAATAAATGATGATTGATGTCTTTCCGAAAGACGACGAAAAGAAGAGGAAGATTGCAAGTTCCGCCTGTGAGATGTATTCAGTGTAATCCATGGTAATGCATGGCTTGAGTGGTTTGAAGTGTTGCTGATGAGCCCCGCCAGAGCGCGCGTGACTAATCCGACGCCGACGCTCGAGACAGCCGTCGCGACGCCGCCGTCTGGCAGGCGTCACGTCACAGACGGCGTCGGACTACCACTTGGCCGGCGATCTGCCAGACGTTGTGGTGATGATGATGTTAATAGTAGACCAATCATTTCGAATTATACTTCTTAAGAGTGGTTTACAGGATCGAGGTTTTGAATCATGACTCGGGGTCAAAACACATAGCAACAGGAAAACGAAGCGAGAATAACACAAACTATTTTAGGAAAACGCTCGGGAAAACGCTTTCTGTAACGCGTTGATAAACGAGTCTTCGAATTAATATTCGTGTGAAAGTTGCTGCTCTATATTAGACCTTGAATTAGATGGGAAACAATCTTACCAAATGCGTCAAATGATCAGTGATAATTTCTTAAAAATCCCGTTGCGTAAATTTTATAAATATTTCGAAACAAGTTTTGTAACGTACATGAAATGTCAATCACTCTTGAAATTCTGGACAGCTTTGTCTGAACTTTTTTAAATGCACCTTAATTGTTGATCCCAGACAATGCAAAATTTTAATTATCACAGGATCTCGTTCAAATACATACACGTGACCGCTCATATGACATTAGTGTGTGTGTCAAATTTCAGCTCGATTGGTTGAACGGTGTGCCCTGGGCATTGCCTACAAAAAACAAACAAACAAAATAAATTCAAAAAATGTCCCCGTTTAATTCCGACTTTAGAGCGTATACAAATTTAAATTTGTCTTTTTTACCTATAGATACCCAATTTTTTCAATCCCCAACGTATGATTCATCGTCGTTCCTTTTTTATAGCGAATTGACGAAATCTCTAAGCCATTTATCGAACATTGCTGACCGTGCATTTTGAAATGGAATCGCTGAGTTGACAAGGTAATCTATTTCTTCGGTGTGATTCTCGATCACCGCTGCTCTGTGCAATGGCGTGAGTGGACAAGTTTCTCTAAGCCCCGTGGATACAACATGCGACCTGAAAGTCCGCGTGCAGTGATAAACGATCAAGCTTTTCGTAGACGATCAATTTCGGGAGGATTATATTTTTTGTCACTTTTTTTTATATTATTTATACGTCGTTAATTTATCAAATCGCTTTCGACAATCTGCGGTATTTTTTTTCTTGACTATCGTGTTTTAGCTATGCAAATTATTACTGATTATTATTCTACTAAAATAAATGTCCAAACGAACATAACTAACTTCTTTTTTAGTTTATATTTTGGTTGTCCATACTTTAGACTAAACGCACAACCCTAAAGAAATTGATCCCATTTAGGTAGATATTGTGTAAAAAATTTGACGAAAAACGTCCTGCTTAAGGCACGTGTCCTTCCTTTTTTATTGGTTTTCTTTCACTCAATCAAATGAAGCTGTATAATTGGCTCAGGCGACTACCCAATAGTTCAGAAGTCTCGGGTTCGATTGTTGAGCCTCATTCGAGAGCCCCGCGTCATTCTCTCCACGTGATATACATTCTGCTTGACGTCTGTAAAAGTTATCGTCATCCATAAGTTACGTCAGTGTGCAGCAAATGGGGTTTAATTCGTGAATCTCTGCACGGCGCAAGGAAGTGAAAGGGGTCGTGGGTTCATTCCCCGTCGCTCGGCTCGTAAACTTGCGCCGTTAAGTGTCAGTGCGTCGTTAAACTCGTCTCGTAAATCCCCCCCCCCCCCCCCCCCCCTCCGACGCCTGCTTTTGATTTATTTCGTACCTAAAACTCATCTTCTTGTACGTCACGGGGTGGAATTATATGCAAACATGAACTTTATTCCAAGATGTCGCGAAAGTCTTATTGTGTGTGTTTTAACTTTTAAACGGCGCACTGCTCTGCAAATGTGCTAATGGGGGGAGGGGATGTTAATTATGAAGGAGATTTGAGATACTGGGGTCAAACTCGGTGTGCCCGTATTGTTCTTCAACATGGGCCCATTCGACAGTTGGCACATACGACACGTCATGAAATCAGTGCGTCCAGGGTCTAATTGCGGAATGCACCCTTAGGAAGCTAAATTAATGCGGACAACGAGCCATAACTTACATATTCGAGTATCGTGAGCCTCACAAAGGCGTGTGTTACACGTGTAGTGTTTCCTGACACTTAGCGGCGTTCTGGAGCTCATTCAACTAATTGAACATTGATTTAGTGTCCACGAGTTCAGGACTTGATTTTATTGGCACGAGGTTTGAAATGAAAGTAGACCTTAAACTAAGTGTCACTCCCAATAGTCGCACTAAAATGTTTACTGCATTTGGTGTAATAGAAACACTCGTCACCCAGCGATTGTTGCAGTTATCAATATTCTATACTAGTTTTTGCATAATTTGATAACTTACAGTAATTATTTGTCCAGAAAGTTGTGAAATATTTGAACATGTATTTATTTGTCTATTCTTGCACATTGACCATTGCAATGGTCTCTGAGATCTGGCTGTCTAACCTTGAGGATACCTGCATACTTCTTGATTGCCGAGTGAGGAATGCAACACGAAGAAGATGTATAAACCCTAGGCTGCATGCATATTTCATGGGTTATTATGTTATTAATCGGCCTGCAACTCTGAGGACGAAAGCGTATCTCATCTTGTATCGTGGATCGTGGAGATTTCACAACCTTGTTTCCACCCTGCGAATCTAAAGCGATCTTGCCCTGGTTTCTAAAATATTTCACATTCAGTTTAATTTCCATGTATTGATAATAATGTGTCAACAATATCTCATTCTTTTTATTAACTCTCAAAATATTTTCTAAATTGCTCATATTATCTTTTGTGTAATCATTGACAATTACGGTTCGACAATGTTTGTCTCTTTTTATTAAGGAAGATTGTTTAGATTTTCGGTGCGTATTTTTTTAATGATTTACCATTGTAATTTTTTAAACTATTTTTTTCTGAACAGACAAGCTCTGTATGGTGCTTTCTTTATGCAAAGGTGTTAATCACGTGTTATTAACTTATTTGTATAATACATACAATTTATTGATCGACCCTTGCAGAATAAGTTGGCTTTTACCTGAGAAATCGTAGTGGAATATTTGTGCGTGGCAACTGGCACTAGCATCGCCGATGCATCGACCTTGGCCTGTCAGATCTCAAAAGCCGACGCGGTAGATCAACTACGAAATCCACTCTTAATCATTTTATCAGCGATTCTGATTATTTCCCTGGATTAATTAAAGTCGACTTCTATACAGTGATATAAACCAGTTGCAACTGGCACCACAGTGCAAGGTGATTGCGGCGAGGTGTGATCTCTTCTCGAATGTACCGCAGCATCTGTGAGTCAGCAGTCGATATTCAATAATGCCGTCGTGTGCAGATCACATGATCACGTCTCACAGATGCAGCCAGATCGTTGGCACGGACCAGATGTGTCATTACTTTCTTGGATGCTGTGATCCTTGCTGTTGCCATGGAAATGAGTGCTACCGAAGATGGACATAACCTTCACAGACTTGGAATGGAGGATTTTATGAATTTTCTATTTGGCATAAACATCTATTTTATAACTCGTAATTTCAGTCGAATGTACAAAAGAATGGACCGAGACGGATGCTGGAGTTTTTTGACATGGAACTCTCTCAACCACGCCGGAGAGAGGGACTGGTGGACGCAACAGATGGAGTCACAGTCGGTCAGTCGACCAAATAACACATGAAAACTGCGAAGTGTGTTCGTTTATTTTCGCAGAGAGGAAAAGCAAAAGAAAATTAAATTGTCTTCTCAGACAACTCTGGAACCTTTTTCTAAATCAACAGTCTACACGTGTAATTTGGAGAACTTTATTGTTCCAATAGAGACTTAGAGATCTAATAAATTACCTATCATCCATTTATCAAGCAATTTCCCAGAGAAATATAATTACACTGCATACAAATAAATCAGTATAATATAAATAATGTATGGCGTGAAATGTTGGGAGTGTGCAAGGTACCGACGGAGGCGCTGTCGCATCTTCTTTCTCTTCTGGTACGGAGAGTTGGTCGTCGCATCGCAATGTCCATGGCCAACTCTCAAGGGCTGATATAATGTAATGCCGAGCAGACTGGAGAGTGTCTGTATCATGTCGAGAGTAATTCTCCGCCACCCCATGTGTTGTGTGCATCAGTGCACGGTGCATCATGATGCAGTTGTTGTTCTCTCGATATGGCCACGTCCCGTTAGGAGACACGGCAGCATGGCCCGGCCGGTTCACTGCCTAGACTGCACGCTCGTCAGCGCTTGTCTTAGAACTAGAGAGCTTAGAACTATGTTGCTGTTGTGTTAGAGAGCAAATAAATGAAGTTAGCTGACGAAATATGGCGTTAAAACATGATTAATACTTCTATTCATAAATGGATTGATAATTATAATAATAGTATCCACTACTATCCAATAACATTGATAATCTTTTATTTAGAATTTTCACATTTCTTCAAAGTATATTCGACAGAAGAGTGTGAATTACGAAGCATGAAGCTATAAATACGATCAAATTATTTAAAAGAAACGTATCAGCTTGGCTCAGGCGCTAACGCTCAGGAATTGCACTATCGATGTCCCGGGCTCGATCCCAATGCAGCTGTCTGTTCCCCCGGCTGATGTTTTATTCGCGGTTTTCCTCATTGGAGAGAAAAATGTTGGGAAGTTTACTTACTAATCACAAAAGGTTCTAGTCTCTTTGCTCATAGCTTCTCTAATAGGCCACAACAGGAGAAAAAAACCATTCAACCATGGGCCACTCCACATCCCCAGTCCATCCTTACCTAATCTTCATCATCATCTTCCAATCATCATCATTCATCCGCCTTTGCTAGCCTCGTTGCTGCGTATTAGTAGAGATCGCAATTACTTTTCTATTATTACCTCTTCTATTGGCGAGTATGGAAAATTAGGCACCGTAACGTAAATAATGCAGCCTATACTTGTATAACCGTGATTATACAAGTTAGCTATTTCCAACTGGGATATACCATTGATTACCAAATACTGTACTTGGTAATCAATGGATATACTAACCGCATTACGGATACTACGCTTTTATTTAGTTGAAAATACAAAATGCCAAAACATTGGAATATAATTCAAGTTTTCGATCATATCGTAGTTTACTTCTGGATCACTTGTGTCTAACAACGCTATGAAATCTAACTGATTGGTCCAGCACAGAGTGGCAAATGTTGATAATTTGAGCGTGAATCAGAGTTAACGGGAACAGCACGATGAAGGACGCTATTTTCTATAATCTGAATCCATGCTTCCGCCGGCGAGGACCTGGCAGTGACGTGGTATCCTGTGCGGTCGCCGTCGACGAGGAAGTGCGAGCTATGTGTCAGTGTCGGGCTGCACGTCGACGCGTCGAGATGGTGCGACAGAAGATGAGGGTGCAACAGAAGAGGGCGCCACCCTCCCGCGCCAGGAGCAACTGGTTCAGCGCCATGATGCACGTCTTGCCGGGGTTCAAGCAGTGTGTGAGTAGGACGTCGTTGAGGGCGTCGGTAGGGCGTCGTTGAGGGCGTCGGTAGGACGTCGTTGTAGGTGTTGCTATGACGTCGTTGTAGGTGGTGCTAGGACGTCGTTGTAGGTGGTGCTAGGACGTCGTTGTAGGTGAAGGTAGGACATCGTTGAAGGCGGCGGTAGGACGTCGTTGTTGGCGGTGCTAGGTCGTCGTTGACGGCGGCGGTAGGATGTCGTTGAGGGCGTCGGTAAGACGTCGTTGTAGGTGGTGGCAGAACGTCGTTGACGGCGGCGGTAGAACGTCGTTGTAGGCGGTGCTAGGACGTCGTCGTTGACGTTGGAATAGTGATCGCTTGCACAATGACACGTTGGTTCTTTTTGTTTATAGGGTATCATCTAATGTGCTATAAAACTTCTGTGCAATTCCCATACCAGGGCTGCAAAGTCGATTAATTTTGTGAACTTTTGTGAGGGAAAGTTCATTAAACCAGATGCGTAGCCATTACCAGAAGTGCGTTTTAGGTCTCAAATGGCACTCCAGTGACCTATATATTTACGTAAATTTTTCAGCGTCTTGTGTTTACGATGACAAATAAATTTCCTCTACATTTTGAAAAAGGTGAATGTAACAACTGATGACAGGTACATTTAGATGCATCTCGATAGTTTTTACATTAGGTTGGGTTTTCAAGATATGAAATCAGTA
Source organism: Leuctra nigra (assembly GCA_934045905.1). NCBI lineage: Eukaryota > Metazoa > Arthropoda > Insecta > Plecoptera > Leuctridae > Leuctra > Leuctra nigra. The sequence continues at coordinate 8,974,317 of OW203764.1, read as the reverse complement.
TTTGTTCTTTAGTTTCTGTCGGAAACTGCGAGCATCTCTGATTCGAATATATTCCAGGAGGTGTGATTCTGTTTGAGTGATCGGAAGTTCTGTGTCATTCTCCGGCGGACGCACGAGGCCCTTCGATTCACGACTCATTTATAACTCACTCGATAATACCCACTTATAGAACACCCGATAAACTTATCGGCAGGATAAATTCGTGGTTTCAGACAGTTGTTCAACTGGACGTGAAATTAATATTAGACAATGTGGATCTTCGAGATTATTGTGGCTCAGAAACAAAACGTCTATTTTATTGGAGTGAATATGAATTTGACAGACTATTTTTTTTCGTGTATGCTTTCTCTATTGAACAATATTATACCTCCATGATTATACCAGCGTTTTCTTCTCCACGACCGACTGGTCAAGTCAATCAAACCCACTTCTTCCTCTTCTTCCCCTTCCATCTTCCAGTGAACTCTCGCCATCTATCTGGATCTATCCACCACCTCTCTTCCCAATTCCCTCCTCTTTCAATCACATCTGCTTCTTCTACTTTGATCCACGTTGTTCGCGGTCTTCCTGGTTTTCTTTTCCCAACACCACAACAATATTTCGTAAATTCTCTGAGGAGTTATAAAATATCGACAATGTGTTTCGAAATGAAACACATTTAAAGCCAAATGAATGTAGCAAAAGCGTCAAACGAGTCTAAATGTCGTAGCGGGATGCGGGAAGCTATTTTCTTCCTACGTACATCGCTGCATTTCTTCGCTGCATCGCTTTAGTAAATATCCCAACGCCTTCGTTTCATATTGTACTTGGCATAAATGACTCTACGATTGACCTATTAATAATCTAAGTTGGCCGTTTGCCCAGAAGACCACCAAACTCGTCATATTTTCCGTTGTTATCTGAGCCCTGTTTCTCACCACCAGAAGAGTTAGTTCCGACGCTGACATTGTCGTTGTTGTTTTCAGGCCGAGCTGTTCGACGCCGTGCGTCGGCGCCGCGGCGACACCGACGAGGACGACGAGGACCTCGGACTGCCGCGGAGTCCGTGCATCTCGCCGACCACCGTCGACGTGCTCCTCGAGAGGCACAACCACAAGGTAGGACCGCGTTGTGACTTTTTGTTACGTGTTCGTGGCAATCGCCTAACCTCCTAATCGTTCTCGTATCAACGGCGTCATTAGCCTAGTTGAGGAACAGTGCGACGTTAAAACCATGCAATTTGGCAGATAACCAGCGCTCACAACGGTGTGGTCAGAAACTATACTAAAACTAATAAACAGAAGCAAATTGGAAGGCCACAGTCAGTCTATTCCTAGTCCAATAGTGTAAACTTTACAAGTAAAATGTCTTTTACTGTCTGTCCGTGATGTGAGAAACAAAATGTGGCCGTTTTCAAATTCCACATTATTCCCATGACGTGCTCGTTGAGTTTCCAAGGCATTTTTACATTACTATCTTTTATTGAAAACGAAAAGTATGCTTCTTTGCTATCTTTGGTATGAAACCGCGATGTGGTTTAAACCAACAGACTAATCCAGAGAGATTTGGCCAATCATACTTAAAAGATAAAAACTTCATCATATAACCCGATGGATTATCGCATTGTGAAGTATTCAAGGTCAATTTTTTACTTCGTACTTATTCAGGATTCACTTTCCTTATACAAGTATAAGTTTAAGTGTATCGAATGGAAATGTCACGTACATAGCGATTATAAATTAGACAATGTACATAAGATTCTTTCCTCTTCACACTTTTCAAACATCTCGAGACCGCAGAATAAAACAATGCGTTTGGTACGAAGCAAGAAGACCGGATGCGGTGAGCGACTTCTTGAATAAAAGAGCAGCCGATCCAATGAATTAAAATCGTATTTTTCTCGTGTCAAGATCTTGTGCGATGAAGTGCTGGAAGAGGACAGGTTCCTAGGTCGATCAACCTCGTCCAGCCTGCAGTCACGGCCAGTGTAGTTGCAGAAACAAGTGTTAACACGGTCTCCTGGGAGGTAGGCAGGCCAACATACAGCGCTGTGTTGCGGCCTGCAGTCACGGCCAGTGGAGTGCTGCCTGGGAGATAGGCAGACAAACTTGCAGCGCTGTGTTGCGGCCTGCAGTCACGACCAGTGTAGTGCTGCCTGGGAGGTAGGCAGGCCAACATACAGCGCTGTGTTGCGGCCTGCAGTCACGACCAGTGGAGTGCTGCCTGGGAGATAGGCAGACAAACTTGCAGCGCTGTGTTGCGGCCTGCAGTCACGACCAGTGGAGTGCTGCCTGGGAGATAGGCAGACAAACTTGCAGCGCTGTGTTGCGGCCTGCAGTCACGACCAGTGGAGTGCTGCCTGGGAGATAGGCAGACAAACTTGCAGCGCTGTGTTGCGGCCTGCAGTCACGACCAGTGGAGTGCTGCCTGGGAGATAGGCAGACAAACTTGCAGCGCTGTGTTGCGGCCTGCAGTCACGACCAGTGGAGTGCTGCCTGGGAGATAGGCAGACAAACTTGCAGCGCTGTGTTGCGGCCTGCAGTCACGACCAGTGTAGTGCTGCCTGGGAGATAGGCAGACAAACTTGCAGCGCTGTGTTGCGGCCTGCAGTCACGACCAGTGTAGTGCTGCCTGGGAGATAGGCAGACAAACTTGCAGCGCTGTGTTGCGGTCTGCAGTCACGACCAGTGGAGTGCTGCCTGGGAGATAGGCAGACAAACTTGCAGCGCTGTGTTGCGGCCTGCAGTCACGACCAGTGTAGTGCTGCCTGGGAGATAGGCAGACAAACTTGCAGCGCTGTGTTGCGGCCTGCAGTCACGACCAGTGTAGTGCTGCCTGGGAGATAGGCAGACAAACTTGCAGCGCTGTGTTGCGGCCTGCAGTCACGACCAGTGTAGTGCTGCCTGGGAGATAGGCAGACAAACTTGCAGCGCTGTGTTGCGGCCTGCAGTCACGACCAGTGGAGTGCTGCCTGGGAGATAGGCAGACAAACTTGCAGCGCTGTGTTGCGGCCTGCAGTCACGACCAGTGGAGTGCTGCCTGGGAGATAGGCAGACAAACTTGCAGCGCTGTGTTGCGGCCTGCAGTCACGACCAGTGGAGTGCTGCCTGGGAGATAGGCAGACAAACTTGCAGCGCTGTGTTGCGGCCTGCAGTCACGACCAGTGTAGTGCTGCCTGGGAGATAGGCAGACAAACTTGCAGCGCTGTGTTGCGGCCTGCAGTCACGACCAGTGGAGTGCTGCCTGGGAGATAGGCAGACAAACTTGCAGCGCTGTGTTGCGGCCTGCAGTCACGACCAGTGGAGTGCTGCCTGGGAGATAGGCAGACAAACTTGCAGCGCTGTGTTGCGGCCTGCAGTCACGACCAGTGGAGTGCTGCCTGGGAGATAGGCAGACAAACTTGCAGCGCTGTGTTGCGGCCTGCAGTCACGACCAGTGGAGTGCTGCCTGGGAGATAGGCAGACAAACTTGCAGCGCTGTGTTGCGGCCTGCAGTCACGACCAGTGGAGTGCTGCCTGGGAGATAGGCAGACAAACTTGCAGCGCTGTGTTGCGGCCTGCAGTCACGACCAGTGGAGTGCTGCCTGGGAGATAGGCAGACAAACTTGCAGCGCTGTGTTGCGGCCTGCAGTCACGACCAGTGGAGTGCTGCCTGGGAGATAGGCAGACAAACTTGCAGCGCTGTGTTGCGGCCTGCAGTCACGACCAGTGGAGTGCTGCCTGGGAGATAGGCAGACAAACTTGCAGCGCTGTGTTGAGGCCTGCAGTCACGACCAGTGGAGTGCTGCCTGGGAGATAGGCAGACAAACTTGCAGCGCTGTGTTGCGGCCTGCAGTCACGACCAGTGGAGTGCTGCCTGGGAGATAGGCAGACAAACTTGCAGCGCTGTGTTGCGGCCTGCAGTCACGACCAGTGTAGTGCTGCCTGGGAGATAGGCAGACAAACTTGCAGCGCTGTGTTGCGGCCTGCAGTCACGACCAGTGTAGTGCTGCCTGGGAGATAGGCAGACAAACTTGCAGCGCTGTGTTGCGGCCTGCAGTCACGACCAGTGTAGTGCTGCCTGGGAGATAGGCAGACAAACTTGCAGCGCTGTGTTGCGGCCTGCAGTCACGACCAGTGGAGTGCTGCCTGGGAGATAGGCAGACAAACTTGCAGCGCTGTGTTGCGGCCTGCAGTCACGACCAGTGGAGTGCTGCCTGGGAGATAGGCAGACAAACTTGCAGCGCTGTGTTGCGGCCTGCAGTCACGACCAGTGGAGTGCTGCCTGGGAGATAGGCAGACAAACTTGCAGCGCTGTGTTGCGGCCTGCAGTCACGACCAGTGGAGTGCTGCCTGGGAGATAGGCAGACAAACTTGCAGCGCTGTGTTGCGGCCTGCAGTCACGACCAGTGGAGTGCTGCCTGGGAGATAGGCAGACAAACTTGCAGCGCTGTGTTGCGGCCTGCAGTCACGACCAGTGTAGTGCTGCCTGGGAGATAGGCAGACAAACTTGCAGCGCTGTGTTGCGGCCTGCAGTCACGACCAGTGGAGTGCTGCCTGGGAGATAGGCAGACAAACTTGCAGCGCTGTGTTGCGGCCTGCAGTCACGACCAGTGGAGTGCTGCCTGGGAGATAGGCAGACAAACTTGCAGCGCTGTGTTGCGGCCTGCAGTCACGACCAGTGTAGTGCTGCCTGGGAGATAGGCAGACAAACTTGCAGCGCAGTGTTGCGGCCTGCAGTCACGACCAGTGTAGTGCTGCCTGGGAGATAGGCAGACAAACTTGCAGCGCTGTGTTGCGGGTTGCGTTTCGAGGCGAGCTGTTATAGCACATTGTATGTCACAGTTGAACGCTTTGCTGAACAGAACTAAGTTGAACATGAAGAGCAAATAGATGCAGTGGACGTTCTGTGTATAGCAATGCAATACATAGTCACATCACAGCGTGATGCCAGATTTTGTAGGCATGGACTAACAAACAGGAATATGATAGGAAGAGATGTAAATATTTTGCAAATCGGGTTGTTTTCACATGGAATTTACCTAATTTTGAATACAGTGGACCCTCTCCCTCATTTTCCTTCACAACGTAACAGTTTCGTAAACATATAATAAAAACCACATGTTGACTGCAACAAAAAAATATGTAAATGTGATCATACATATTTAAAACTTCTAACACTTGAGAGTTCAGACATCTTCATCTTCAAGTCCTGCGTAAATAACAAGACATCCCGCTGAGAGACTGTCAGGATGATGACCTTGAGATGAATAATGAACGCCGGAGTGCAGTGATCTGTCTGGCGCCGCCACGTGACCGCGCGACGCTCGATACGAAGTGTTGCGTCGCGTGCGCCGTTAACGCGCGCCGGAGATGCAGGTCATAACGGTACAGACGGTCGGAGCGAGATGCGAGGAGGCTGTGGCCGGCCGCTTCACGCGCGCTGCTCAGGTGTTGCTTGCAAATGACACCGTCGTCGTCCACCGGCACAGAGCAACAGGGAAGCGGGATCGAAACAACGTCCACGCAGTACTTGTGCTTCCGTGCGCTGCAACTGTAATTACGACTCGGAAAGATTGTGATTACGACAAGAATTAAGACATTGCGACTGACTTTCTGCGATGATGCTAATGACGTCTTTGATTATTGTAATTATGCTAGTGAAATGTTAGGAAGAAAGCAGACGACCGCGGATGATGAAGGCGACGGATCGCGACGCGCTGTCTTGTCGTATAGCGACGTGAGCGACCAAGCAGACGTCACGACGCCGTCGTCGGCTCTGTTCCGCCTGTGTAAGGAATTTGCATGAAATTTTTCAATGTTTGGAATTTCGTTTTAGTGACTTATTTGGAATTGTACAGAATGGAAATTTACAATAGATTAGATAATACAGATTTTAGTAAAGTTGGTAGTTTCAATGTTTAACACAGTACCTACCTTGGGTCACAACAGGTGGCACCTCAAACGTAAAGCTTACCGAAAAGAATGTCAAAATTTTACAGAAATAAAATAGTACACCTATATTTTTTCTAAATAATATTAAAATTTTCAACAGGCCTTAAAAATGTTGATGTCCCACCACAAGTTCCGCCTCGTCTGGTGGTTCGTTTCGTGGTCGCTGCTGAATCATGATCTTAGACTTCTTATCTTGTGACATCACGTATCTGCCGACGTATCGGTGTTGCCTTATAAGGCGATGTCACTGATGATAGCAAACCACGTGGTCCGGACTCGAACCCGGGCGTGTCTGTAATCTTCATCATGAAAGTACAGCTTTTATTGCTACTTGCAACATGCGTTTGCCAACGCCAAATATGAGAACACCGCACCACCCTTTATACACACTATGTGTTGGTGTTCTCTAAATAAATGTTTATACTTGCACAATACCAGTAACCTCCTTGATTCAGAGATGCAACAATCTTATCTTGTAAAATGTAAACAAGGAGCAGAATAATGAATCATCAACCAAACAATGAGTGTATAATTATAGTCTTTGTCATTGCGCCAGGTGAAAAATTATTGATTTAAAATCACACTCTTTCGCTATCGCTGCTTTTTTAAATTGTCTGATAATATGATACTTGGTTCGTTTCAAATGAAATCTACTAGTACCTATATTTTGAAAACTCGAGTTATTATCAATGTTTCGTCCAAGACTTGAGCTCCAGCCTTAGTCTGAAGAAACTAAAATGCAGATAACAATATCAGATAAAACTTTATTGGTATAGTGTATTGAAGTCTTTTATGAGTGATAACTACATTTGACATATATATTTTAGGCTAAAAAGTTACTTATTAAAGATTTATTTCAAATTTAAATGTTTAATAATTTTGAGTAGTGTATTGATTGGAGGTAGGTGAAATGAACACAGTTTTCATCCTTATGCCTTGACACTTGGAGAATGCGAAGAGAGTTGTAAGTTCTTTGCCTCTTCCAGCCTCATCTGATCATGAACTACTCGACTACATCATGTTATCTCGTGATAGACTAGGAGACGTGATAAGTGATAAGGTAACTTGGGATTGTATTAGCGAGCTGCTGTACTCGGTGTTGTGACTGACATGTCGTCTGACAGGCAGTGTGACTCCTGACCAAGCGGGTTGCACTTGTGGTGAAATATTCCTGCTTGCTGCTTAAGTTGGACTCTTCGACAATGATCGAGGTAATTTCGTAATAAGGCGTGTACTAGGGTCAAGTTCATTGTTCTCTCAATGCATTCAATTCAGCGACTTCACTGGTGAAGTTTTTAAGTATGCTCCATGTTTATCGAATGCATTGATAAGCTTCTCTGATGTAATCAGTAGGTATTAACCGCCTTTGAGTTGGAGGTACTCGAGATTTGGATGTGTTACTAAACTTGCAAGGTCATCCTAGATCTAGATGTCTGATTCAGATTGATATTTGGCACATCTGTGAAGATTACCGAATATGGATCTTGTAACTGTATCTCTTGCAATTGGGAAGTTAGTTGCATGTTTTTAAAGTATACATTTTAAAATAACAACTCTTATTCTGTGAAAAAATGATATTTGCAACTAAAAATCGAGATTTTCATTCAATAAAATTTAAACTCGGTGGACATTTTGGCGGAACCTGTTATGTGACATCACTTTTGCCAATTATCAATGATGTTGCCATGGAACAATAAAATATGACATCACGTAACAGGTTTACCGTTTACCCACCAATGTCAATGAATGAAAAATGTAAATTGGTGTTTGTGAAAATATTGTGTTTTACCTGCACATTTGTTGTTATTTTGACAAAATATTTTAAACCCATTAAAAACGTATGCATATTCCCTAATGTGTTTACAATAGTGTTTACTCTTCCGATTGCGAGATGATACTGATGAATGAAGGTAGAGTGGAAGGTGGGAAGGAGGCGGTTGTGTCTTATTTATTAGAAAGAAGGAGGAGGAACATACAAATTGAAAACTTGCAAAATAACTGACTCTCAAGCCGTAACAGATAATGTCTTGAACTTGTTTGCTAATGTACCCACAATGTTGCTCGACCAGCTCGTCTGCATTCTGCAAGCAGACGCTGTGTTTTGCGCACCAAGACGGAATACTTGTGGCTCATTAGCGTGTAAACCTTCAAGTCATCACGCTCTGTTGTTTCAAGTATCATGCCAGATGTCCAGGACGAAATGTCCCGAGTCAGGACGAGTGCTGTTCGTCATTGTTACGTAACAATTCGTTGTCGTAATGACTGCTAATTCGTCCGCCCATCCTGGTTTCGCTGTTTGTTTAATTAGAAGACTTACGTGAAAAGCAATCAACTTGTTTTAATGGATATCTTGCAACTCTCTAATCTATGCTTGCGAACAAGAAATGTGAAGAACGATATTATCCGGTTTACTGAAATATCATGGCTGCGATCGGAGCGTCATATTTCACCTAATTTCGATAATTTTAAGGAATGCTTCGTTCTACGTTGTAGTATCTTCAGGAGGTAGATTCAAGATCCATTTTCTAGTTTATGATTTAAAAAAACGTCACAAGTCAAGGAAATAGTAATTTTTTTAATACTTTTCATTAATATATAAAAAAACATGTTTCCTTCGAAAGCTTCAGAAATTACATTTATTTGAAAAATGAATGTCAAGAAAATGGACATGAAGCTACCGAAAAGTGATCTGTTGGATGTTGGAAATTAGGAGAAATGTGTCTCTCTACAACCGCTCCTCCCAGACATATGACGTAAATAACCGTCATCTTCTTGCAGATGCATAATCTACCAATTTGAACAGCCTAAGTGAGTCGTATTGAAACTCCATCGTTATGCAAACCCCACGCAATCACACACTCTTGTTCTTTACTTTCGCGAGTAGCACCGACACAAAGCAACACTACACCCATTGGCTGAATAACACGGCTTATTTAGTGCAATTTGCCGTCAATTCACGGTATTTAAACAACTCATTCTCTCCAGTGTTGTAGCGCTCAGCTATCTCTGCTAATCGGCCGGGTTTATGTAACTAAACTTTCCGCAGAGATGCACACAGGTTGTATTTCTGTTGCGCCTTGCTAGTTCTTCAGTCTTGTTATCTAAACACTTGCGTTGTTATGCGACTACTGCACTTTCAGATGATTTACACCTGTGTTTTGTGCTTTCTGGACTGATGCATTTTTTTTTTTTTTTTTTAGAAACCGCAGTTACGTAAATTGACTAAATCGGATATTAACTGATCAGCTCGTTCTTTCTTAAATTTCACATAAGTTTTATTCTCCAGATAGCCGATATGTTACTGTTTTACAACAATGCTAGGTTACAGCAAGGGATAAGGATTGATATCTTGATCATCAATTTCATGGGAATTTTACCCAATCGTTTCAGAACTGGCTTATTGCTCGTCAGCCCGTGATGAGCATGTTGCCGCGATATGTAATTCTTTCTGAATTCTAGTAGTAAAATACTATCCTAATTTGGCATATTTTCGTACTATGTGTTTGAAATTTATCTGTAAAAATGCTGAGAGATTCATTATGTAAAAGTAATGTGGGCTTTTATTTGAGTTTAAATTTAAGAAAATGAAATGCAAATAAAAGCAGCTGTTCTTTATTTGATTATGTGCTTTTCTGCCTTTATGATGACTGCTGAAGTTTAATAGAAATAAATGGTAAATCGGTTGTTCTTTTTAAAGAGAAGAGAACCTAATTAAATTACTTGTATTTCGGTGAGCCCACAAAGGCTTAATGCAACGGTAAGTGGGCAAATAAAATGTCCGAAGAATCGAGTTCGAATGGTGTATATCCGCACAATGTCGGAGGCGTCGTGAATGGAGTTCATAAACTCATACAATTTCAATGAGTTGACGCCGTCCTCATTACATCAACACAATTGGGCAAAGACGTTCTGGTTCCAAGTTGTTTACCATCATCCTGAATAATGGACCCAGCACAAGATGACTTGCCATTACGTCACATTGTGCCGAGTAATGGTCCCCCTGGTGCCCATATTGCGTGCAACCGAAGCATGCAACCCGTGGTCTCACCTCAGTGCTGCGACGGCAGTGGGCGAGAGACGATGTGCCTCTCTCTCTCGCTATCACCACTGATAGCGTATCAGACGAGATTGCTCGGATAAGTTTGGCAATGAAAGTGTCTGATCGAGAGGTGATAAGTGTTATCACTAGTGTGCGCACGGGATTGTATGTATTTGTGTTAAAATGATTAGTGTGGGTGAGATTTCGTCTAGGATACAAGTTAGCGAGTGACGATGAGGGTTTTCAAGTGATGGTTTTGGAAGTTTTCGTGTGAAGTTTTTGTAAATAAGAGTGACCATGGCCACCGCTGTGTCGGACTTGGAGAAGATCTCCTTCAGGCGTCTGGTGACGGAAAATATCAGGATAATTCGTCCTGCCACTCACATGGAATTGTCAGCCATTCGCAATCGGGTAAAATACTATTCAGGGACACCTTATCTTCATGTAACCCATCGAATATATTTTACGGTCCTTATCCGTTTACGATATTTTCTATTAACGAAAATTTCGTGGAGTAGTTTTAAGCATGCGTAAATCAATTGATCATACAAAGAGTTTCGCATTAGAGAATCGTTTTATTTTTATGACAACTGCAAATTTAATTTCACATTAATATTATTCGTCGTGTTTTCCCCAAATACAAGCGAGGAGAATTCAGTGTGTGGGGCAGTAGTCTAGAACTGGTCTTGGCGTCACCTTGATTGAGGTCCTCGTGAGGAGTTGCTACTCAAATGGTCTGCATTCTTACTCTTGTTGATCCACTTGCCGCACTTTCGCGACTTGTGATTTTCACCTGCTGGTTTTATTACCCATGTAAGGTGGTCGCTTTTTGAAAATGCAAGTGTCCATACTTTCCATCTTCCCCTGTGCAGTGAAAATCCCGTCCTTCTAATATCGATTGATTTTAATGTTGATCCTGCTTATCTCGAATTTGTCCATTAGAGAAGTGCATTGACGTACTGATAATTGATTTTTTTTTAATCTTGAACAATGAAACACAAAAAATAAATACATTAATAATTTAGTGTTGGTACTGAGCACTTTTTAATCATGTTTAATATTATCTTAGCCCCTAGTTTTTTTTTAAATAATCGTTGACAAAGATAAGAAGAATTGTTATTAGCAAAACTCTTGCGATTTAACAAGTGTGTGAGCATTCGCAATTCGTGTAGGTAGTCAAATGTATTTACCCAATACCAACAAACAATTAAACATTTTAGGAAACCTGTGTTTCACTCATTCGCAAATTGAAAACTGAGCAATGAGCATTTTCAATGATATTTCTGTTGCTCTGTTGAAATGCTTTGTGAATGTGAACAATTATCACTTCCCACTAACTCCTTCGGCAAACAGTCTCGCTTATTGTACAACAGTGGGTAAAAGCACCCTGCCTTCACCTAGTCTAGCACGCACCGATGACTTGGCCACACCGAGAATGTGGCTTCTAATTGCCGTGCAAGCAATTAGCGGAAGTCCAGAGTTGTGCAACGCGAACACTAGTCGAGGATGTGCGTTTCGTTCTGGACGTGACTCCAGTCGGAAGCGAGCATTTGTCATTCCGGTTTCATGTAATCGCGCGGACTCTTCTGGTTTTCACTTGGTACCGAGGCGAAAGTTCTGCGGCGCTCTTTTGTTGCAACAATGGCGGCTGATCTGATGATAATCTGATCCGCTCGGCGCTCGACAACAATGCAGCGGTTATCGCTGGATTCAGATTGTTAGTTAACTGTTTTCCTGTATTGATTTACTATGGTAGGCCAATGAAATGGAAGGAGTTAGATAGGAAGTATTCTTATTGGGTCGTACGAAAATGTATTTTTAATCAAAGCTTACAAAACATGACGCTGACAAATTATGTTATTTTAAAGTTGCCATCTACCACATCTTAATCTATTGTGCTTATGTTGATTAGACTTATCTAACAGATAATTGTTATCAAATATGTTCAAAAGACATTTGTTATAGCTTATTCGATTAATTTGTTTGTTCTTCCTATTCAACACATTTTGCTATTCAACTTATTTATTTCAATATTATCCTTTACACTTCCCCTCATACGTTGATATTTATGTAATTTCTGTTTAAATGTTTTGATAATCATGAAAATTAGTACCTACATATACAAAATTGAAATATGTAGATGACAATTCATATGGAGCAGTAACATTTAGAGATGCAAAAAAACTCAGCAAATCGTCTAACTGTTGGATCAATTTTAAAAAACGCAAAAAATAAAATTTAAAACATTACTTACCACATTATTTTATTATTTCTAATTAAATGGTTGGGTTCTGAAAGCTTCTATGAACAAATAACAGGGCAATCTTTTTGGCTAACTTAGGAACAAAACACCAACGTATAAACATTTGTGCTGAAAAGTTGTTGCAAGGCCGACTAAAAAAAAATCTGTAATTTATTTTTAATTTGTCATCATTTGAATGTGTGAAAAGCTATGGCGATGTTGAATAATAAACTCTGTTGATTTCTGTCGCCCAATGACATGTTCTCCTCCAGTGAGTGTGTTTACGACTGGCTGGTTGTGATGATAACATTGTGTTTGTGTCGCCCAATGACATGTTCTCCTCCAGTGAGTGTGTTTACGACTGGCTGGTTGTGATGATAACATTGTGTTTGTGTCGCCCAATGACATGTTCTCCTCCAGTGAGTGTGTTTACGACTGGCTGGTTGTGATGATAACATTGTGTTTGTGTCGCCCAATGACATGTTCTCCTCCAGTGAGTGTGTTTACGTCTGGCTGGTTGTGATGATAACATTGTGTTTGTGTCGCCCAATGACATGTTCTCCTCCAGTGAGTGTGTTTACGTCTGGCTGGTTGTGATGATAACATTGTGTTTGTGTCGCCCAATGACATGTTCTCCTCCAGTGAGTGTGTTTACGACTGGCTGGTTGTGATGATAACATTGTGTTTGTGTCGCCCAATCACATGTTCTCCTCCAGTGAGTGTGCTTACGTCTGGCTGGTTGTGATGATAACATTGTGTTTGTGTCGCCCAATCACATGTTCTCCTCCAGTGAGTGTGTTTACGACTGGCTGGTTGTGATGATAACATTGTGTTTGTGTCGCCCAATGACATGTTCTCCTCCAGTGAGTGTGTTTACGTCTGGCTGGTTGTGATGATAACATTGTGTTTGTGTCGCCCAATGACATGTTCTCCTCCAGTGAGTGTGTTTACGACTGGCTGGTTGTGATGATAACATTGTGTTTGTGTCGCCCAATGACATGTTCTCCTCCAGTGAGTGTGTTTACGACTGGCTGGTTGTGATGATAACATTGTGTTTGTGTCGCCCAATGACATGTTCTCCTCCAGTGAGTGTGTTTACGTCTGGCTGGTTGTGATGATAACATTGTGTTTGTGTCGCCCAATGACATGTTCTCCTCCAGTGAGTGTGTTTACGTCTGGCTGGTTGTGATGATAACATTGTGTTTGTGTCGCCCAATGACATGTTCTCCTCCAGTGAGTGTGTTTACGTCTGGCTGGTTGTGATGATAACATTGTGTTTGTGTCGCCCAATCACATGTTCTCCTCCAGTGAGTGTGTTTACGTCTGGCTGGTTGTGATGATAACATTGTGTTTGTGTCGCCCAATGACATGTTCTCCTCCAGTGAGTGTGTTTACGTCTGGCTGGTTGTGATGATAACATTGTGTTTCTGTCGCCCAATGACATGTTCTCCTCCAGTGAGTGTGTTTACGTCTGGCTGGTTGTGATGATAACATTGTGTTTGTGTCGCCCAATGACATGTTCTCCTCCAGTGAGTGTGTTTACGACTGGCTGGTTGTGATGATAACATTGTGTTTGTGTCGCCCAATCACATGTTCTCCTCCAGTGAGTGTGTTTACGTCTGGCTGGTTGTGATGATAACATTGTGTTTGTGTCGCCCAATGACATGTTCTCCTCCAGTGAGTGTGTTTACGACTGGCTGGTTGTGATGATAACATTGTGTTTGTGTCGCCCAATCACATGTTCTCCTCCAGTGAGTGTGTTTACGTCTGGCTGGTTGTGATGATAACATTGTGTTTGTGTCGCCCAATGACATGTTCTCCTCCAGTGAGTGTGTTTACGACTGGCTGGTTGTGATGATAACATTGTGTTTGTGTCGCCCAATGACATGTTCTCCTCCAGTGAGTGTGTTTACGTCTGGCTGGTTGTGATGATAACATTGTGTTTGTGTCGCCCAATGACATGTTCTCCTCCAGTGAGTGTGTTTACGACTGGCTGGTTGTGATGATAACATTGTGTTTGTGTCGCCCAATGACATGTTCTCCTCCAGTGAGTGTGTTTACGTCTGGCTGGTTGTGATGATAACATTGTGTTTGTGTCGCCCAATGACATGTTCTCCTCCAGTGAGTGTGTTTACGTCTGGCTGGTTGTGATGATAACATTGTGTTTGTGTCGCCCAATGACATGTTCTCCTCCAGTGAGTGTGTTTACGTCTGGCTGGTTGTGATGATAACATTGTGTTTGTGTCGCCCAATGACATGTTCTCCTCCAGTGAGTGTGTTTACGACTGGCTGGTTGTGATGATAACATTGTGTTTGTGTCGCCCAATCACATGTTCTCCTCCAGTGAGTGTGTTTACGACTGGCTGGTTGTGATGATAACATTGTGTTTGTGTCGCCCAATGACATGTTCTCCTCCAGTGAGTGTGTTTACGTCTGGCTGGTTGTGATGATAACATTGTGTTTGTGTCGCCCAATGACATGTTCTCCTCCAGTGAGTGTGTTTACGACTGGCTGGTTGTGATGATAACATTGTGTTTGTGTCGCCCAATGACATGTTCTCCTCCAGTGAGTGTGTTTACGTCTGGCTGGTTGTGATGATAACATTGTGTTTGTGTCGCCCAATGACATGTTCTCCTCCAGTGAGTGTGTTTACGTCTGGCTGGTTGTGATGATAACATTGTGTTTGTGTCGCCCAATGACATGTTCTCCTCCAGTGAGTGTGTTTACGACTGGCTGGTTGTGATGATAACATTGTGTTTGTGTCGCCCAATCACATGTTCTCCTCCAGTGAGTGTGTTTACGTCTGGCTGGTTGTGATGATAACATTGTGTTTGTGTCGCCCAATGACATGTTCTCCTCCAGTGAGTGTGTTTACGTCTGGCTGGTTGTGATGATAACATTGTGTTTGTGTCGCCCAATGACATGTTCTCCTCCAGTGAGTGTGTTTACGACTGGCTGGTTGTGATGATAACATTGTGTTTGTGTCGCCCAATCACATGTTCTCCTCCAGTGAGTGTGCTTACGTCTGGCTGGTTGTGATGATAACATTGTGTTTGTGTCGCCCAATCACATGTTCTCCTCCAGTGAGTGTGTTTACGACTGGCTGGTTGTGATGATAACATTGTGTTTGTGTCGCCCAATGACATGTTCTCCTCCAGTGAGTGTGTTTACGACTGGCTGGTTGTGATGATAACATTGTGTTTGTGTCGCCCAATGACATGTTCTCCTCCAGTGAGTGTGTTTACGTCTGGCTGGTTGTGATGATAACATTGTGTTTGTGTCGCCCAATGACATGTTCTCCTCCAGTGAGTGTGTTTACGACTGGCTGGTTGTGATGATAACATTGTGTTTGTGTCGCCCAATGACATGTTCTCCTCCAGTGAGTGTGTTTACGACTGGCTGGTTGTGATGATAACATTGTGTTTGTGTCGCCCAATGACATGTTCTCCTCCAGTGAGTGTGTTTACGACTGGCTGGTTGTGATGATAACATTGTGTTTGTGTCGCCCAATGACATGTTCTCCTCCAGTGAGTGTGTTTACGTCTGGCTGGTTGTGATGATAACATTGTGTTTGTGTCGCCCAATGACATGTTCTCCTCCAGTGAGTGTGTTTACGTCTGGCTGGTTGTGATGATAACATTGTGTTTGTGTCGCCCAATGACATGTTCTCCTCCAGTGAGTGTGTTTACGTCTGGCTGGTTGTGATGATAACATTGTGTTTGTGTCGCCCAATCACATGTTCTCCTCCAGTGAGTGTGTTTACGTCTGGCTGGTTGTGATGATAACATTGTGTTTGTGTCGCCCAATGACATGTTCTCCTCCAGTGAGTGTGTTTACGTCTGGCTGGTTGTGATGATAACATTGTGTTTGTGTCGCCCAATGACATGTTCTCCTCCAGTGAGTGTGTTTACGACTGGCTGGTTGTGATGATAACATTGTGTTTGTGTCGCCCAATCACATGTTCTCCTCCAGTGAGTGTGTTTACGACTGGCTGGTTGTGATGATAACATTGTGTTTGTGTCGCCCAATGACATGTTCTCCTCCAGTGAGTGTGTTTACGTCTGGCTGGTTGTGATGATAACATTGTGTTTGTGTCGCCCAATTGCAGGACCACCCGAGCAAGTCCCACAGCACATGCAGTGATGGCTCGCTGCTCAGCATGGGCAGTTCGGAGATGGACGACGTGAGTACCTCTTAGTCCTCTAGCACTTACATTTCATCCCCAGACGTAGACAATGACAGTGTGTGAAGTGAACTCATACTCGGCAATGACGCTAGATCCATTTACTGGTCCCAGTAATAGCAAACTGGGGTTTAAATCGTAATAGCAGTCAATACGTTTTGCGAATCTAGACCCAGATATCTTTTGTATTATCTAACATGATGATTTTAGTATTATGTACAGAGATAATACGTATTAGAAGACATTACGTTCGTCCTTGCACCAAACCCCATACATATTTGTATTTTGTATTATCTTACATTTAGTGATCAAAGTATTAGCAGATAATGCTAAATGGTGAATCCAGCCCCTGGATGCACGGCAAGTTATTATTTGATTGCTTGCACCAGAGTTTGTCGACCTGTTCGGTACGTGAAGCACTGATCCTTGTGGTGCATTGGGGCCGTGCACTTGATATCGGAACACATTTGAAACGCGTATTGGGTATAGAGAGCCCATGGTCATGGTAATTGAGCAATTTGAGATGGATACAGTAGATGCATAATGATTACAACGAACAATGAAGGCGCTGAAGTTACAGTTATAGCAAACAAAGAGAGTGTAGAGTGTGGACATTTAGTTGTGAGAGAGACGTAAATGTAATAGTGCCTATAGGTAGTTTGAATAGGTAGGGTATTAATTTATAACATGTGCTAATATCATTGACAGGTGATTGTTTGGTTGTCATTAAGTCAGTTCGTGACCATTAATAATTATTAATTAATTCAATTGATTTTTTACTTACCTACCTCAAAACAGATTTTAGAAAAGTAAACAAAGTAGTTTTGAAGTATTTGTCCATTTAGTGCAGGGGGAGTAGGTAAAAGGTTGATAATGAAATCATTGAAGCTCTTAATTGGGAAGTCAATCTTTAAACTCGTTTGTTTGATTTCGTTGTCTTCACTACAGCTGTTAACATAGTAAATGCTATGAGTCACATTCGGATGAAACTGAGATAATCGAAGTTTTATGTTGAAACTTGTATCTATCTTCTTACATACAAATCGATATTTCAATTGCGTTTTTCAAGACTTTGTAGCAATATTTTCTAAAAACCCAATGGTATATTCTGAAAGCTCATAAAAATCACTGCAAGATTATTAAACTCATATTTTTTTAAAAATTGGACTAGTAGCGTTCTTTCCCTGTACCCTTCAAATGTGTTTGTGTTGTACCATCGAGTACAAGTAGAACACAGAAATGTTTCTAGTCGTGCACATGTCTGTATGTTTCTCTTCATGTCTGACGATGAATGTTGCTTGCAGGACTCCATGGGAGAGCACTCCGGACATTCGAGCAAGCACTCGCTGCACGACAAGAAGCTGTTCCATTACGGTATGTTCTCCAATACACACTCAAACCTCGACTAGGGTGCTCTTAGGGCACTTTCTCTTTGATTCTTTTTGTCTGCACTGCCCGGGTCACACCGATCAACCAATCGGTCTGAAATTTTGCACACAAATTAATGCCATACCAGCAGTCTTGTTTATAGTTTTTGAGCAAATACATCAGCTTGGTTGAAAAGTGAAATTAAACAGGTCGTCTGATCAAGTACAAATTTTGTATGATTGTCATTGGGATCAACAATTTATCAGATCTTAAAATTTTTCGTCTAAATTGATTGAGAATTTCAAGAGTTATTGATATTTTGCCATATTTTTAAATATTTGTAAATTGTTGCGTCTAGTTGTAGGTACCTAAGTATTATGCCCTGCACCTTGATCATTTGCAAATCATTGGGTTTGTTTTTACAGCTGTATTCCAAGGTCTATAGAGCAGCAATGCTCATAAATACATTTATTTGCATGCAGAACCTACAGGCTTGGTTATTTGCACATTACAGAACTTTTTCTGAATAGACACACCAATCGTGTAAAATTACATGCAATACAGTATCTCTGTGGACTCCTTGTTTGTCTTGATCTGATAATAGTTAAAATCAAAAAAAAATACTGATTCACAAAATAAATTGATCTGTGTAAAGCAATTCATTCATTCCCATCCTAAAAATGTACATCTGTTGATCTGCTTTTGATTCTATTGATTTAACTTTGTAAAATGAGAAAGGAATAACCAAGATAATATATTCATCTCTATTCTTTGTGAGTTACAGAATGTAACAACGGCGTAATGTATTGAAGTAGATATTGATTGTGACTGAATGTTTCAGAGAGTGAGTTTGATCTCGGGGTCTCGGCCTCGCCGCTCAGCCACTCGGCTGCTCGACACAAGATGTCGGTGAAGCCCAAGCGGACTCACGGAGCCCCTCGCCGACGCAGACCTCCGCAGGTTAGTGTCTCGCTTTCACACCCAGCGCTACTCACCAGTTAGGGCACAACAATGCTCTCACAGGCAGTGTACAAACATTGAATGCACTTAAATACTTCCTTGTAGTGTTGAAAGAGTGAACACTTTTCATGAAAATTGTCATGATAATTTACAACATTACTTGTATACCTTAGAGGTAGAAAGCCTGATGTTCATTTAAATGATTCATAAGTTGGGCACAAAAACTTGGACTCGGATCTTCTACCTCTGAAGTACAGAATTATTACTCCCAGCTGAATTTCTATTTACATCTCATAAGAATGAAAACATAAGCTAATATTCAAAATATTTTGTTATCACGTGTACCCTTCACTTTCAGTATCACATCCAGTGGTAATATTCAATTCAATTTTATGTATTACTTTACACAATGCAGAAATAAGAAAACATGGTGCACACAAAAATCACGTTTTGTAAACATCACATGAGCTAACACCTTCAGTGGAGTTATTCTGGCATTGCCATCATTATGTAGTTTTGAGTAGAACTTGTGACGCAAGAAGTTGAATTCACTGGAAGTTGACTCTTGGCAAGAAATATTCAGCCCTTTCATATCAGCGTTGATTGGCAATGCATGACGTATGTTTGACGTTTCCTTCCAGCTGTCCGTGGTGAGCGAGCTGCCGACAACTCCGGAACTCAACGAAGACTCGGCCAGAAGCTTCAGTCCCGAAGCCAGCTCGATCAGCGGTGAGTCTCGCTCAGAATATAGTCATTGTGTGAGCCGAGCAAGTTCGTGCAGACTCGAACACAGACATACAACCTTGCTTATTGTTTTATTGTCAAAATCAACTGATTGGCTTTGTATACAGCAGGATTTTGACAAATATCTCATCGTACCTCCATATAAAGTTGCCTCTTATTTATTCTGTATCTTGACAACTTGACATATGCATGCTAAGAAAAGTCTGATTACCTATGTCATTCATTCTGGCATTTAAACTTCATAAAAATTACATAATTTTATTAAGTTAGTAGTTCATATTAATGGTTTTGTACCTATTTATGAAGAATATATTTCAAGATTTCAACAACCAAATGCAATTTAAATGTTTAATCTCAAAATACAAACATTTCTCTTGCTTAGTTTTTCTGCTCTTGCTTTCTTGACGCAGCAATTGACGCATGGCTTATCTGTCTCCGCAGGCTTAACTTCCGACTTAACCGCAAGCACGGAGCCACTTGATTGGCTGCCTAATGACTGCCCCACGGAAACCCAGCTCAAGTCTTCGTCTCTCCCTCCCGGCCTGGCGCTCACGTCAGAAGTGCAAGCGCTCCTTCCAAGAAGCCGCTCCAGCGCTGCCAAGGAGACAGCGCCGCTCTACAAGAGACACTTGTCGTCGTCAGCACTCGAGACAAAGGAGCCGAAAGCTCCCAATCAGATCGGAGAAGAAGTCCTGAGGCGCGAGCTGTTGGAAGAAGATGAAGAAGACATCGAAGACAAGAAGAAGGAAGAGTCCTTCTTTGGCAGATTGCTCTCTCGACGTAGTGGAAAGAAGAAGAAAGACAAAAGCGAAGATGAGGAAGTTAAGCCAGTTGTTGTGGAAGTTCCCAAGAAGAGGATTGATGTGAAGGGAGGATACGCTAACGAAAGACCGTATGAGGGCCGTAAGATTCCGTTGCGGCCACGGCAGAGAGTGGAGCCAATTGATCTTCCGGCTGAGAAGGATCCAGAAGATGAGTTGGGCTCTTCGCCAACAAGACAAAAGATTCTAGGAACTTCGCCTACCCGACCTGAAACATTGGGGTCGCTGCACACGAAGCCCGACGTACTTGCCACCTCTCCGGCCAAGAAAGAAGCGTTGTACACATCTCCAATGAGGAGGGAAGTAATGGGTACATCTCCACCAAGGAGGGAAGTTATGAGTACATCTCCACCAAGGCGGGAAGTAATGGGTACATCTCCTCCAAGGAGGGACATAATGGATTCCTCAATCCCAAGAAGGGAAGCATTGAGTTCTTCTCCCCCAAGTAGGGAAGTTTTAGGTACCTCACCTCCAAGGAAGGAGTCTTTGCCGAAGCATGATGTGTTTAACTCATCTCCAGCAAAGAAGGAAATATTAGGCACTTCGCCAACAAAACCGGAAGCGTTGAATCGCATGCATGTTGCATATTCTGCATCCCCTCCCAAGCCCACTTGGCCCGAGAGTAGCGCTTATTTCAAGCCAGACCCAGAGACAAAGATTGTCGACTTTGTGGCCAAATCCAAGCTAGAGGAACCGCTGTTCCGACCCAAGCTTCGTGCGGGCTGCGTCAGTACATACCAACAGAAAGTTATCAACACCAATGAAAACCAAGACGAGCGGGATTACTCTTCCCTCATTCACACTTCCACTAATGGTCAGGGGTTCGATCGCGTAGATGTCGTCTTGAAAAAGTCTAAGAGTTTCCGAGAAAACGACACAAGTTTGATTGAGAATAATTTCTCCAAAGATTCTTTAGAGTACTCGAACAATTCTTCATTAATTACCAGTAAAACTTCTGTTAACAATAAATCAATTCCTGATGTGAACATTCCTGTTGAGGATTCGTGCAATGACGTTCCCGACAATGATGAGATTGTCGTAGCTCCCGCGCAGAAGACGGATGATCACAAGAACTTGTTCATGAAGAACGTGACGGTAACAACCCGCAGCGTAGCTCGAGAAAGAGTAAATCCAGATGCTGTCCGGAAGTCGGCTTCTCTGGAGAGCATCGGGCAAGCAGAGATCCACACTTCACCTTCCGAAAGATCGTCCTCGACTGAGAGCATCTCTAGATCTACCAGCGTAGCAGACTCCGCTGGAATAAGCATCACGCAGACAACGGCCAAGGACGAATCAGAATTGCCTCGACCTGCTGAACAACCCCAACCTACCATGCCCATCACCGTCAGCATAACATCCAAGCCTGCAATTGAGAAACCTGCAATTGAGAAACCTGTGCTTGAGAAACCTGTACTTGAGAAACCTGTACTTGAGAAGCCAACAGAGATTGAACTTCCTCCCAGGGAACCGAGTTCTCCAACTAAGCGAGAAGTCGTGCGTAATGGCAACCATGTGCCGGAGTTCTTGAGGGTGCAGTTGAATCGAGTGGACAGCAAGCCAGCAATAAATATTGTGCTCTCAACTAGTGCCATATTTGAGGCAGAATCAACTCCCGCTGACAAGCTAGTTGCTGCTACAAACCAGGCAGACAAACCTGTTGTTGCGTCTAGTCCTGTAGAGAAGCCTATTGTTGCTTCGAGCCCTTTAGATAAGCCTCTGGATGCTTTTGGCCCTTCAGACAAGACTATCTCTAGCCCTGTCAATAAACCTGTTGTTGTCTCCAGCACTGTAGGCAAGCCAATCGTGACCTCAACTTCAATTGACAAAACTTCAGGTCCCTCAAGCCCTACAGAAAAGATTTCTCCAGTCTCTCCAGAAAAGCAACCGGTTGTTGAAATAATTGAGAGGAAGATGCCAGACGAGGCTCCAAAGGTATCGGTACTTGGGATGCGGATAAAGAAGCCGAGTGTTGATGAGTTGGATGTCTTTGAATCACCCCGGGTGGAGAAACTGGATAATTTCACTTTACGAACTCAAGAGCTCATGCAAAAGCCGTTTGACGGTCGTATGGAGCCCGTTCCTAAGCCAAGAAGCATCTCTCTTTTGCATCCCGGTGTGAAGAAGACTCCAACTCCACTCACTCCAGCCAGACCGTCACTACGGAAACAATCTTCCAGCCTGGACTCTGATGAAGGACACAGAAGAACGTTCAGCACGGACTTTGACAACATCCAGATTGTGGAGAAAGACTCAATAAACAACTCGAAGCCTGTGGAAGAAGTGAGCGAGCCCAAGTCGCTGATCCGGAAGAAGTCTTGGAGAAATGATGACAGTATAGTAATTGTGGAGAAGACGGCAGCGCCTGTTGAGAAGACAACATCAGGTGACGAGAGTCCCGAAGTGGTTCTCCGTAAGAAATCGCGAGACCTCGGCAGCCAACGCAAGGACGACGAGCCTGAGCTGTTAAAAGTATTTGCACGACGTTCTCTTAAAATCAAGGACAGTGACACAGAATCGTTCACGCAGCTTTTGACTGCCAAGACAAGAGACAGCGATAAGGAGAATGAAGATGATTCACCGAAAGAAGAGCGCAAGAAGTTGATCACGAAGGAGGTTCTCATCGAGTCGAAACCTCGCAGCGAGGAGCCGAGTCTGAAGATAAGTGCGCTGCCCCCTGCCCCAAAGCAGGCGTATAAATACCAACGATCGCTGAGCATGATCGTTTCTCCGGCGATCGTTGACAATAACGCGACGAAGGAAAACGACTCTGTTCCAACACTTGTGCACAGAAAGACGGAGATGAATTTCCCCCATCGCTGGGCCAACATCCAGCGAGATAAAGACATTGATTTGACCAATGCAGATCTTCCAAAGCCAGCTGTCGTGGAAGCAAAGCCAGACGTTGATGAGAATGTACCGAGGTTCAAGCGCATCCAACAGCGACGGGAGGAGTGGGAGTTGCGCGCGCAGCAAGCTGCAACCAAGAAGACCATTCCTTGAATCAGGTTAGTCATCTCCCGAGTTAATGCTTACTAGCTTACCATACATGAAGGGCCAGATTTCCAATGCTCTTTTAAATTTAAATAGTTGATTATGACCACTAAATAACTGCTAAAACGTAACTAGATACTGAGAGCATTGAAAATCAGCTCCGCTGCCTTTAGTTCTCTATCTGCCATGCCAAATCTGTTACTATTGATGTTTACACTCATTTCATCAATGTTTTAACTAGCCACGTGCCATGGTAGGTTGATGATACTATTTCAATTTCAATTTATCTTTATTTGCACATTTATATACAAAAAGGCGACATTCAACATTATAATGAACACATTGGTCAATTGTTGATCTACCATGTAACCTGTTTAAAAAACAACTAAAACATATTATCTATTTAAGATAGTAGTCACACTGAACAATATAAACTACATAAGTAGGCATACTTGCGAAAGTAATAGTCAAAATAGTTATAAAATGGTTAAAAGATAAAAAAATTAATAAATACCATACCTATACTATAGGGTTACTACAAAGCGTAAGTTGGGACACTAGCAGTACCTAATCAAAATAATGTAGGTATGATAGCTACAAGATTAATTTAAAACAGATAAGTTTAAAGATAAGCTAAAGCTAAGTTACTATTGTACGGGAGTTCAGACCTGTTCCTTGTAACACCCAATTGCAAACAAGTGATTCTTTAACATTTTATTGAACACACCTACACATGAGTCTTTTAGCTTGGTTGGCACATCATTATAGGCTTTCGCCGAAGCGTAAGCGAAAGACGATTTATATTTCGATGTTTCGATGTTTTCATACTAGACGGTATGCTCTTCACGAAAAACTCCCCTCATTGGTAATTCATGATGCATGTAAAATAATCGGAAAATTCCAACACAAAGCCAGATTTACTTTCATGTAAATGTACCGGTCTACGACACAAGAGCCTCAAGACATGACGCGAAAATCTCATTATATTCTTACCTGTCTTAGGCCTGGTCTTTCAATACTCTGCTAAAGGCTCAATTAGCACTACAGTTAGTTAGTGATCATACTAGAAATATCATTGGTTGTTGCCATAGCAATAGTCCTAATCAAGTGTTTAAAAATTAGCAGAGTGTTGAAAGATCGGCCCTTAGTACACTACATACACAACTTTGTGTGGCTTCACGCTTTTAAAATATTGGTACCTAATTAATATGATTCATTGACAATATGAAAGTAAGGCTAGTTTCAAAGTGTTGATAAAATCAAATATCCTTTGGATATGTCTGAATCTTGCAGACTCATGATTTCGTCTCATTTTTGTTTTGAATTTCAGTTTTGATAATTCTTCTTTATTTTGCAGGCACTCGTCGTGCAACCAAGAGGAGGTCTTTGCTGCCATGGAATTGGAAATGGTAGCTCTTCCATTACTTATTATTCAAGTCTGGTCTGAACATCGTCGAGGTTCATCAACAACTTTTGCTCATTTCATATTTTAAATCCGTTTTGGCAAAATGTTAATACTTGTATATATATTTGATAATTAGCGAAAGCAGCATTTTAAGTCGAGAGATCTTTATATCGGAAGAGTGTGGTAATTTACGTACTACTTCACGGCAAGTTTTAAATGAAGCAGACTTGTTAACATTGTGTGAAAGACTACTATACTTTAAGTCTAGTGTGGGGCTGTTAGGATGTATGAGTGTGTTCAATACAGAGAACGTAGAAACAAACTAATGATCATCACTCATCAATGCAAAGAATGGGATGCAAGTTCTGCAAAATATGAATGTTACTAATGCAAATGCTTTACAACCTGATTATATAAATATTAACTAGTACTTGAATTGAAGGTTTTACACCTTGTTTTATATTTATATAAAATGCATTAAGTGTGCAAACCACGATAAATCAACCCCATTTGTTTTTAATTTGAGAAAATTAACTGGTTGTTTGCTAATGTTATATGGTAACCTCTATCTATAATCTGTATGACTTGCTTCGTTATGGTCATCGTTTTATCAAGCAAGCCTACACTTGTTTTACTATCCTCAAGTGCCTAACAATTAATTAATTGAAGATTTGTGAGCCATAATACACTGTAATCCATCGTTTAAAATTTAACCTTCAAACGAACTTGTTGCAGGTTGTAAAAATAAAATGAAAAAATGTAATAATCTGCTTGGTATAATTGCTGCTTGGTGTGTACATTTCCTAACTTAATAATATTGTGGCTCATATAATGTGAAAACAGAATGAAGTAATACATGTAGCTCTTAGATCAGTTTCAACATTAACTATTTATTGAATGAATTATTGTTGAAAGGTGAGGAGTGAGCTTTTGTCCTTTAGGGGCGTGAATGGCGGTGATAAGGCTGTGTGCTGAGGTGTCTTAAGTAAATAGAACTGTAAATAATAGTCTTATTGATTAATGATTGGCATTATTTGCTGCTCCAGTGCTCCATTCTCGTTTATCTGTGTATTTTTATATTACTCGTAGATATTTCATTAATTTAATACGATTAAATTTAACAGCAGCTTATCTTGTACACTAAAAATAATCAATTAGCACATGGAAAATATGCATTAATAAAACTTTTACTCTTTGAATGGAATTAAAATTGTCGTTATTAATTAAAAAAAAATAAAGATTATAATATATTCTGAATGTTTCTAGTTATTTTCCTTTTTTGCCAGGTTGAAATTACGTTATGTTAGTAGGTACTCTAAAATCAAAACATTTGTAATGTGCTGTATTCTTTGAACAACACGTACGTAGTCTACCCAAAAATGTGGATACGAAAAACCATTACGTAGGGTACCTGGGAATGCCATAAAAATATAACCCGCAAAGGAAATATGCAAAATATGAATAACTCATGGAATAGAGGAAAATATAAATAGAGGACACGAAATTGAATTAGTGATCAATAAAAATAATAATCTGAAGAAGACAGGGAATTTTAAAATTAACACTGTCCTCACTCTAAAAATTCGATATTTGATTCCCTTCCATTTCGCACTGTGTCACGCTTTTCGAACCCTCCCCTCTAAAATGATGGCATAACCCTTCCCCCCCCCCCCTCACAAATAAAAAAATGTCCTACATTTAGTTTGCATTGGTTTTATCTAAATGTATGGTCCCGACGTAACAATTAAAATTTTAAATGTATCTGATATTTTTTGACAGTGAGATATTTTTTGACAGTTTCATTTAGATCCTCATATCTAATTAGAGAATGCATGAACGAAGATCTCGTTAATTTACCTATTTGCGGCACTTTTGGACAAAATAATACCTATAGTTGAGTTTTTCTCTCTATACCTATTTGAAAGTTTCCATTGATTTCCACTCCAGAATTTGCACAATGGAGCTTGACTAGGAACAAGTGTTTGTTTTGGCAGGTTGTAAATTTATAGAGATGAGCCAGGTGCGTGAAGTTGACCCCCCCCCCCCCCACCCCAGCACAAATTCTGGGACCATGCGCAAAAATTTGTGCCCAATTTGTGCTACAACCCTGTAAATTTTTAGAATTTGTGCTCTGCTAGTTTCCGAGATATCAACCCTTGAAAGTGGGGGGGGGGTCAACTTCACGCTCCCCCCCCCCCCCACCCCAGCACAAATTCTGGGACCCGGCGCAAAAATTTGTGCCCAATTTGTGCTACAACCCTGCAAATTTTTAGAATTTGTGCTCTGCTAGTTTCCGAGATATCAACCCTTGAAAGTGGGGGGGGGTCAACTTAACGCTCCCCCCCCCCACCCCAGCACAAATTCTGGGACCCGGCGCAAAAATTTGTGCTCAATTTGTGCTACAACCCTGTAAATTTTTAGAATTTGTGCTCTGCTAGTTTCCGAGATATCAACCCTTGAAAGTGGGGGGGGGTCAACTTCACGCTCCCCCCCCCCACCCCAGCACAAATTCTGGGACCCGGCGCAAAAATTTGTGCCCAATTTGTGCTACAACCCTGCAAATTTTTAGAATTTGTGCTCTGCTAGTTTCCGAGATATCAACCCTTGAAAGTGGGGGGGGGTCAACTTAACGCTCCCCCCAACCCACCCCAGCACAAATTCTGGGACCCGGCGCAAAAATTTGTGCTCAATTTGTGCTACAACCCTGCAAATTTTTAGAATTTGTGCTCTGCTAGTTTCCGAGATATCAACCCTTGAAAGTGGGGGGGGGTCAACTTCACGCTCCCCCCCCCCCCACCCCAGCACAAATTCTGGGGCCCGGCGCTAAAATTTGTGCTCAATTTGTGCTACAACCCTGCAAATTTTTAGAATTTGTGCTCTGCTAGTTGTCGAGATATCAACCCCTAAAGGGGGTGTGGCTCCCCCCCCCCATGTCTTCAAAAATTCTGGGACCCGGCGCAAAAATTTGTGCCTAATTTGTGCTGCAACCTTGCCAAATTTTAAAATTTGTACTCTGCTAGTTTCCGAGATTTCAACCCCTAAAGATGGGGGGGGGGGGGGGTCAACACGCTCCCCTACCCCCCCATGTCAGCACTAATTCTGGGACCCGGCTCAAAAATTGGTTAACAGTACCCAGCTGTCTCTAACTGTCTCCAACTGTCCGCAACTGTCCTCAACTGTCCCCATCTGTGTCCAACTGTCCCCAACTGTCAACAACTGTTTCCAACTGTCTCCGCTACTATCTTGAACTGTCTCCAACTGTACCCAACTGTACTCAATTGTCTCTAGATGTCTCCAACTTTCCCCTACTG
The DNA here is from genome assembly GCA_934045905.1 of Leuctra nigra. NCBI lineage: Eukaryota > Metazoa > Arthropoda > Insecta > Plecoptera > Leuctridae > Leuctra > Leuctra nigra. Next base: position 8,946,341 of record OW203764.1, on the reverse strand, counting down.
TCTACAACTGTCCCCAACTGAACCCAACTGTCTTCAACTGTCCGCAACTGTCCTCAACTGTACCCAATTGTATCCAACTGTCTCAAATGTCTCCCGCAACTGTCTCCAACTGTCCGCAACTGTATCCAACTGTCTCTAATGTCTTCCCAACTGTCCCCAACTGCCTCCAACTGTCTAAACCTGTCTCCAACTGTCTCCAACTGTCTAAAACTGTATCCAACTGTCCGAACCGTCCCTAACTCTCCCCAACTGTCCCCAACTGCCTCCAACTGTCTCCGGAACTATCTCGAACTGCCTCCAACTGTCCCCAACTGTCCCGAAATGTACCCAACAGTCTCCAGATGTGTCCAACTTTCCCCTACTGTCTACAACTGTCTCAAACTGAACCCAGCTGTCTCCAACTGTCCGCAACTGTCTTTAATTGTATCCAAATGTCTCTAAATGTCTCCCCAACTATCTCTAACTGTCCCCAACCGTCTCCAACTCTCCCCCACCGTCTCAACTGTCCCCCACCATCTCCAACTGTCCCCAACTGTCTCCAATTGTCTCCAACTGGTGGTGACAGTTGGTGGTGACTTTTGGTGGTGACAGTTGGGGACTGTTAGTGACAGTTAATGACAGTCGGGGGCAGTTGGAGACAGTTAGAGACAGTTGGGAGAGTTGGGGACAGTTGGAGACAGATGTGGACAGTTGGGGACAGTTCGACCAGTTGGAGACAGTTGGGGAGACATTTAGACACAGTTGGATTCAGTTGGAGACAGTTGGGTTCTGTTGGAGACAGTTGTAGACAGTAGGGGAAAGTTGAAGACATCTGGAGACAGTTGGGTACAGTTGGGGACAGATGGGGACAGTTCGAGTTAGTTGCGGAGACAGTTGTTGACAGTTGTGACAGTTGGAGACAGTTGGAGACAGTTGAAGACAGTTGGGGACAGTTGAGAAGAGTTAAGGACAGTTGCGGACAGTTGGATACAGAAATTTAACCAGAGTTAGACAGTTAGAGACAGTTGAAGACAGTTGAGGACACAGATGGGGACAGTTAAGGACAGTTGCGGACAGTTGGAGACAGTTGGGTTCAGTTGGGGACAGTTGTAGACAGTAGGGGAAAGTTGGACACATCTGGAGACTGTTGGGTACAGTTGGGGACAGTTGGAGACAGTTCAAGATAGTTGCGGAGACAGTTGGAGACAGTTGTTGACAGTTGGGGACAGATGGGGACAGTTGGAGACAGTTGGAGACAGTTGGGGACAGTTGAGAAGAGTTTAGGACAGTTGCGGACAGTTGGATACAGTTTTAACCAGTTGGAGACAGTTAGAGACAGTTGAAGACAGTTGAGGACACAGATGGGGACAGTTGAGGACAGTTGCGGACTGTTGGATACAGTTGGGTTCAGTTGGGGACAGTTGTAGACAGTAGGGGAAAGTTGGAGACATCTAGAGACAGTTGGGTACAGTTGGGGACAGTTGGAGACAGTTCGAGATAGTTGCGGAGACAGTTGGAGACAGTTGGGGACAGTTGGGGAGAGTTAGGGACATTTGCGGACAGTTAGATACAGATTTAACCAGTAGGGGACAGTTAGAGACAGTTGAAGACAGTTGGGGACAGTTAAAAACAGTTGGGGACAGTTGGACACAGATGGGGACAGTTGAGGACAGTTGCGGACAGTTGAAGACAGTTGGATACAGTTGCGGACAGTTGAAGACAGTTGGAGACAGTTGGGTACTGTTACCCAATTTTTGCGCCGGGTCCCAGAATTTGTGCTGACATGGGGGGGGGAGCGTATTGACTCTCCCCCCCCCCCCCCCCCCCCCCCATCTTGAGGGGTAGAAATCTCGGAAACTAGCAGAGCACAAATTCTAAAATTTGGCAAGGTTGCAGCACAAATTAGGCACAAATTTTTGCGCCGGGTCCCAGAATTTTTGAAGACATGGGGGGGGGGAGCCACCCCCCCTTTAGGGGTTGATATCTCGACAACTAGCAGAGCACAAATTCTAAAAATTTGCAGGGTTGTAGCACAAATTGAGCACAAATTTTTGCGCCGGGTCCCAGAATTTGTGCTGGGGTGGGGGGGGGAGCGTGAAGTTGACCCCCCCCCCACTTTCAAGGGTTGATATCTCGGAAACTAGCAGAGCACAAATTCTAAAAATTTGCAGGGTTGTAGCACAAATTGGGCACAAATTTTTGCGCCGGGTCCCAGAATTTGTGCTGGGGTGGGGGGGGGGAGCGTGAAGTTGACCCCCCCCCCCCCACTTTTAAGGGTTGTTATCTCGGAAACTAGCAGAGCACAAATTCTAAAAATTTACAGGGTTGTAGCACAAATTGGGCGAAAATTTTTGCGCATGGTCCCAGAATTTGTGCTGGGGTGGGGGGGGTCAACTTCACGCACCTAGATGAGCCAGGTATCAAGTTGGGGCAGGGAGGGCGATTTTTACAACTGTGCATTGATGCCAAATACCACACATTTGAGAGGTTTAGAAAGATGTCCTTCCCCTTTCCATATTTTAAGAAACATTTGGCCATATTTGACAACAGGGGAGTGTTGGGATTTGGAGATCATAAAACACGGCCTGTAGCCGAGCATGTATCTTGTTAGAAAGTGTCATGTTTTTGAGCCATTGACAATGGATGAATGGCCTTTGACTGGATACCGCGTTTGCCGATATAGGTATAGAGAGAAAAACTCCACTATACTTAGGAAGTCAAGGAATAAGGATACGAGCTGTCATCATCGACTCTATTAAGATAGGTAATCTAATCCTTTTTCAAACTAATAACGTCAATGATGCAAACATTAAATATGAAAAATACCAGCTCTCTAATTAATGTAAACGCACAAAAATCATCATGTAATAAATTTGTAAATATCTTGTATCAATATTGTTATTGGTCTGAAATTAACCAAGGTTTAAGTTTAGACCTCCCCACCAAGGCCCCACCGCCCCGACATTGACGTGAAGGTCATTGTCGCCGCCGCCGCCACTGGAAGCGGACCCTCCGCCGACGTTGACGTTGGTGGCGCCCCCGGCACGATCACTGCCACTGGAGACGGACCCTCCGCCGACGACGTTGACGTGGGTGGCGCCCCCGGCATGATCGCCGCCACTGGAAGCGGACCCTCCGCCGACGTTGACGTTGGTGACGCCCCCGGCATGATCGCCGCCACTGAAGGCGGCGTGGTTGACGCTGCTTGCAGTGTTTGTGTGGCCACTGGGCCCTCCGCCGACGGCGATGTTCAAGGCGCCCCAAACATCGTTGACGTCCCTGGAGGCGCCGTGGCTTGCAGAATCCGTGTGGCCGCTGGACACCCCGCCGACGTTGACGTTAGTGGCGCCCCAGGAACCGACGTCGACGCTTACTCCTTGCGGTGCTGACATCGTCATTGTTGACATCAGCAAGATCAGAAACCAGCACTCAACCTGATTAGCACCAATATAATTTATTTCAATTCCATCAAACAAAATATATAAATCACTTTAATGATGACTGTCCTTTTTTTTAAAAAAAAGTTGACCTCTCTGATCCAGCGTACTAATGCATATACCATAAAATAATACATCATATAATTTAAATTTCAAATTCACCCTTGAGTTCTGAGGCAGTTTTACATACTTGCCGATATGGTAGTACATACTTACCAAATCAGTATGTATTGCGAATCTTTTATCTCAAATAAGAAATAAATTGATATTTGTAGTTGTAAAAATGTGTTTCATCCTACCTGAAGGATAGAAGACGATGTTCTGGACGCCATCTAGAGAGTTGCTTGATGTTTCCCAGCTGCAGACACACTGAGAGATGATATGGAAAACAAGCTAACATCGTCCTTCCTCAGATCATCAGGGCTAATCAGATTGCTTGCTCAACAAGTTACTGTCTCGTCTGTTTCAATACTCATTCTGAGAATTGCCCATGAGAATTATGACAATTTCTGTGAATTAATTTTTTGTCAGCGAGGCGCGAAGTTGACGAGTAAAGAGTATTTGTTAATTTTTTATTTAGCTGCTGTATTTATCATGAAATTCATCGTCTACTCGATTGAACTCTGATTATTCCTCCTGTTATTGTTATTGGAAAATGTACTATTTCATATCTGATGTTTGAATTGCTTTCTTCATTCTGCATACTTAGCTAAACATTAAATACTTTTCTACATTTCAAAGAATAACCATCGGCAATCCCACCTCCGCCACCAAATGTATTATTACAAAGAATACGAGTAAGCATTAGGTAATATTGATTTATCGTGTTTTTACTTTATCATTATTATCCACGTAGGTACTTGTTGGTTGTTGCATTGATTCGGTTGTAGTAATGTTGGTCTAGCGTGACAAGTGGAATAACTTGTATATTCAAACAAATACCTAGTTTCATAACGTCGTTCATTACACTTCGTTCCATTAGAACCCATTTAACTTAAACGGAAAATGTTCCCTTCTAATGCAATATGCAGTAATGCAATATCTATATCTGGTGGGGGCGGTCGCCCTACCCAGCCAAGACATACATTACACCTAGAATCACTGTGGTGTTAGAAACTACATTTTCGGCTAACTGAATCTCAAAACTGAACAAATCTCACGTTGTTGAGTATCCTAATTGGAAACTGGACACTCGATCAGTATTTACGACAATTGAAAATCGTGAAATTCAGCTCTATATCTGATGACGATTCTTCTTTTTCGTGATCAAAAAAATGTATAATTGCCACAGCCTAAACTTCGAAACAAAATAACCAGTAATCTTTACAAAGTGAGCACATTTTGGCGTCTTATGACATTCTGCACACATGAATTCTTGTGCAGCCAATTTGAAACCGTTAGTGACGTCCAAATTTAAAAACGGCTTCACCGATTGGAACAAACATGGCGCCAATGAATTCAGACGTCATCTATATGAAATAAATACCAATAGGAAAGCTATAATTTCATAATTGCCACAACCGGAATTGGGAATGATGTCACAATATTCAAAATCTCAATAAATTGAGATGCTCACACTTTAAATACATACAGAACGAAGACAAAAAAATAAATAGAGTAAAATATTTATAATTTTAAATAGAACGTGGCAGTATTTTCATTCACCGTTTTGAAAACGTGGCTGTTATTTTTGCTGCGATTGTTTCATGCAGATTTGTATTAGCGCCATTAGCCACTTTCATCCCATATTGTTTACACCGTATCGTATTTAATAGGCTCATTATGTTAAAGATAGACAATTTGTAAAACAAATGAGAATTTGTGGGAATAAAAATGTTTGTTTACGAGTGTTCACACACACTCAACTAATAAGAACATTAGCAATTAAAATCAAAGCGACGTTTAGCCATGACCATAAGGCTGAGATGATAGAGAACAGTTTCAGAATGTCAGGTCGAGTGTTGCTGTTGCTGTTGCTGTTGCTGTTGCTGTGTTGCGTGTCGCTGAGTCTGGGACTCATTCCAGCAGCTTTCCTGGACGATCTGGAGGCTCTGTTGCGTCGCTGGAGACACATACGTAGTGTGACGTCACTCATGGACCACACAGGTAGATTGTGTTCAACTTATTCAACTAAATGATTCAACTCGATGCAAGATCTTCTCTAATGATCTCCACAGAGAGTCACCACGAGATGGCAGCAGCAGTGCAGATGTGGAATGAAGCGAGGAAACGCAGCGGCTTCAAACACATCCTGTTCCGAGCTGAGAGTCTGAGTCGCGCTCAGCTGACTCAGCACGAGCAGACAGAAGTGGTGCTCAGCCCGCTGTCTCTCGTCCAATCAGCGCACGACATGACTCAGGCGAGTTATACTTAGACAACATAACTCAGAAATATGCCTTATGAAATTACTAAATTGCAAGTTCAGATACCTACGCAAACATTAGGGATGTGTAACGAAGTCATAATGTCTTCCAGTTAGTGTCTTGCTGCGGCATGAGGAGCACGTTGATCCTCTACACCTCGGAGTCGACGGCGTCCCCCACCTGGATGCAACAGTCACGTGTTCCCTATGACAGCCGCGTGTATCTGATGACACGTGGCCTGCCATTGGTCGAGATGTATCACGTGAGCGACGACAGCGCCCTCAAGATGGCGGTGGTAGACTGGGGAAGCTCCGTCTACACAAGACGACGGGATCTTTTAGGTGTTCCCATCAGAGTCGTCTATCCTGAGGTGATTTGAATGCTTACATTACATTGAAATTAGATGGGAATGACGTAAGATATATTTTTATCTATTATTTACTTGGCGGGCAACATGGGCGTCAGCTGCGTAGGTTCTCAGGGGAGTTTCACCCTTCTGTTTTTTTGACAATTATTCAAATTCTTTCTAGTGTGTAACATTTTTCAAATGAATTGTGAATTCATTACATTTAATTATTTATATTTTTTAAGTTCTTTAAATACGCCCTCAATTTGATATAATTTGGGGATGTTGAAGTACTGAGCTATTAGGAGATGAAGTCGGCATAACTTTTCAACAATACCCTATAAAAGCGCATCATAATAAAAGTTGAAATTTTAATACTTTCCCGGAGCCCACAAGTCCCCCATGTAGGCTATGTATTCGTTGCTACATTATTTTTCGGGCACCCTCCGATCTGACAATCGTCGGTGCCCAGAACTAGGAGTGCAAGTCTGCTAGTGAATTGCTTCCAGGTAATGTTTGACGCCGTCGACAACTCTGGTATAGTCTCGGCCTTACGACGTACCGAGAGCCAGCTCACAGAAATGTTCGCAGTTCTCAACACGAGGTGAGCATTTCTTTTACTATTAGCAACAACAATTGCGGGATTTGTTTCATGATTTGTAGAACGATTGGGATTCAAGTTTGGGGGGGGGGGGGGGGATTGAGGTGGTTTGGCAACATGTCCAGACGAGAGTTATAAACCTAATGAGAAGAGAGTTGGAAGAGAAGGATTGAAACTTCTGGAATTGTCTGATTATGAACCAGATCCAGAAGGGCGAATGAGTAAAGAAGAAGAGATTTGAGTACAAAATTTTACGTCAGGTTATTGTAGCGATAGTTTATGTTGTTTGGCTTGAAGGCTATACAATGTCTATGGTTATAGATATAATGTGTTACATATTTATACTGAAAACCCCAAATTTTCATCCAGAAAGTTTTGGGAGCAGGTATTGTGAAACAAAATTGCTGTATTTTATTTTATTTCAGGAAGAAAATAATATTTAACTAAAATGTAAAAAAGACGCAGGCATGTTGACTGTTCTGCCCCTGTCTCTCAATTTTGCAAAATAATACTTTGCCGCAAGTTAATATGATTGTAGCTAAAGAATGTTAAACTGATGGGCTGGTCCTTCCAGCATAACGCCGGTCATCTTGAAGGGACAAATCATCCTCGGCTCTCCAAATGAAAACGGCGTCTGGTCAGGATTGGAGGGCATCTTGCAGCGTCACGACGCCGACGTTGCTGTCGTCGGAATCAACCTCTCGCCGAGTAACATCGACGTGGTCGACGCCTTGACACCCGTCGGCACTGCAATGTGAGTTTATTGACATAGAGTACAAGAAAGGAGTGTACCTCATACCAGTGTGTTTATTAATATAAACTGTGTGTGATATAAACAGTAATATAAACTGTGTATTTGGAAAATAATAGATAAAAAGAAAACACAAACGATATTTATTTGCAGCTATTTTTGTTGTTGTAATGACCATGCTGTATTGTGGACTGAATTTTAGTGTATGTACGTATTGTGTTAACTGTTAATTATGTATTGTGCGATCGGAATGTACACCTGACCACATTAAAAACGGTATGTGAAAGAAACGAATTGGCTGATAAAGATTGATGGCAACATCCGATGAAGTCTATGCTAAAGCGTCATATAACTCGAGTAGATGACTTGATAATAACTTGGAATGATTGTCAAGTAATTTGACCAGCAGCTAATTCGTTTCACACAATCCCGCTTTTAGTTCGGCCAAGTGTAGGTTTTATTTACAAACATTTTCTAGAATCCAGTAATGAGTAAATATCGTTGATAGTAGTGGTAGCAAAGATAATTAATTATGGTAATATAAAAATGTATTCGTCATGTCGTTACTTTTCTTTCTTTGGTATTTCAATAATTGTATAAGTAGCTTATACATTCGTATTTGACATATTTTAATTTTGTTCCACTATTCATTTCGTTTCAATATGTTTAGGATAATTGGAGGTATCATAGAGTAGCCCACCTCATGTAACCCGCAAGCTTAAACTCCTGCAGTATGCAATATTAACATTGCTTTTAGATGTCGCCTGTATCTTCGCAAGCCGGAGTTCACCTTCTCTCTCTCCACAATGCTTGACGGCTTCACGCCGAGCACGTGGCTTGTTAGCGGCCTCTCATTGGTCGTCCTCGCCGTCGCTCTGAGCGTCGCGACGCGTCACACGTCGACGTCGTTCACGCTCAGCGAGAGTCTCCTGCGAGTGATCGGAAACTGTTGCATCCAAGGTCATACTGAATTCAATAGGCACCGAGTTAGCAATGAATAGTACAGGACGCGCAACCTAGTGGTTGAAATGTGGGTTTTGAAACATCTCGCCTTGTTTCAAGTGAATTTTCAGTTGACATAACGGATAACAATCATTTATTCATTAAATACGGCTAAAACATTTTACTAGGCAATGAGTTGGGTTAATTGTTTGCTAAAGGTATGAAGTTATTTGAAATAATCATTGTACCTAGGTACAATTGTGTAAACATGGGTATACTTACTTACATCTAAAGTTTTTGAGTGAAACTGACACTGCACACTTTTCGAATTGAAGAAAGTTATATGAGATGAGATAACAAGATGATTTCACTACAAATTCATTATTTCCTTAGTAATAATTAAAAGGAAATGCTTGTAATCAAACCTAAAATACATACACTGCCGCCATTACTGTTAAAACATTAGTTCCTTCCAGCCGTACCGTATACGTTAGAGGTAGAGCTGCCGTTCCAACCCTGAGTTATCTTGTTCTTGCAGGCTGGTCGCGACTGCCCAGCTCTCTGTCAGGTCTGACACTGTGTATGACGTCACTATTGCTCGGCTACTTGTTGAATCTACACTACGTGAGTCAACTGCAAGCTGGACTGGCGGCGCAGATCGCCCCCATGCCGTTCACAGACCTGGACAACCTCGTCGACATCGGGGACTACAACGTCATCATGTTCACGAACAGCTATCCGCATGTAGTCTCAATGGTAATTGATAAACTGTTGTTTGTAAGGCGCACGAGAGATTTAAACATGAGTCTTTTGTTTAAAAACATAAAAGTTGTTGCTTTAGTTAGAAACGGGGATATTTTTTTCCCCAACATTCTAATTATTATATAACTAATTTATGTTCAATTTGTTTAAATGTAGTCTCGATTTGTATAAAATAGAAAATGAATTAGCTTTCTAAAATGTGAATTAATTAGTAGCTTAGAAGTTTTACCACATCCATTAATTATCGCCAAATGCATAATCTGTTAAAGTCTTTATCGTTTTGAATAACACTTTTGTCGAGACCTGAGAAAACAAGTTGTCTGCTGTCAAGTATGACGCTTCGGCTTGCAGGCCGCTACAGAAGGCACTTGGAGCCGCGTCGGGGCGCTCATGCGACGCCACGGCGACGCCGACGTCACCAGCTTCATCACCGGCCTCCACCGCGTCTGCACGGAGAAGGCGGCGATGTTGGGCTTGACCGGAGTCATCGATGCGCTGACGGACACGGCAGAATGCGCCATCATTCACACCAAAGCGTCGTACTTTCCCATTGACGTCGCCTACCCTACGAGGAAGGGGTATCCGTTTAAGCGCGTCATCAGTAGAGTGTGAGTCACTTGGCCGCTTCTCTCTCCATACCATGCTCCATTACTAATCATTAATCAATAATCAATAATCATACTAACATGGTTACGTTTATATTTATACAAATTATCGGGACGTGATTGATATTAGCCATCTCTTCATTAGCAATTGTACTCACATTTTGTTCCATTGACTTTTGACACGTTGACATCTGTCTGCATCCCATCTTATCTGTATCCGTTTCTTTAGTCATTTTTGAAAGAAAATACTTCAATCACACTATTTGTGGACTTCAGTATATTTTCAATTTATATACTAAAGTATACAACTCAAAATCGAGAAATTGTACTTAGGGCTTTCTTCGTCTAATATCCGTCTAACTTACCAGACACGGTGTTTTATGTACTTACACAGTTACACTACATGTACAAACTGCAAGCAATATATAAATAAATAAATCCGAAGTTCCTTGTCTTGTCTTGCAGTATCAGAGAGAGCATCGAGGCGGGACTTGATTCGCGTCTGACTCAGAGACTGGAGATGGTCGAAGAGAGTTCTTCTTTCCAGCAGATCGAGATGTACCACGTGACACCCTTCCTTCTCTTGTACGGGACGTGCTTGTTTGTCTGTCTCGGTCTTCTGCTGGGAGAGGTTCTATACGTGAGGTGGTCCGCCAGAAGACAGAAAGTCAGCATCTGGCATGAAGCACAGAGCAACCACCCTACAAACACTGGGAGGTCCCTGGACGCGTCCTAGGCCGTCCCAGATGGGCGTACGGGCCTGCCCAGGGACCTCCCGTCTTATGGGTGATTAGCATGGAGTGAGACTCCCGGGGCCTGCCACTGGGAATAAGCCCGGGCGGCGGCCTGGGCCGTCCCATGACGCCCGCGCGGGAGGTATGGGCCGTCCCTGGACCCTCCCGGGCGGCCCGCGCGGGAGGCATAGGCCGGCCCTGGCCCCCGCCCGGGCGGCCCGCGCGGGAGCAGCTGCTCGCTTTGTAGCCCCCTCCCCCTACGCACATTCCATAACGGTCACGTGCTAGCTTGCTAGGTACACTCTCATTCAAAATGCAGTACCTACAAAACGTGCCTCTGATCCAGACACGTGCATATAGGCACTAATTTTGAATGCGAATGTACCTGGAAAAAATACGTTTCATTAAGACATAATTAATTGCAAACGTGAGTGACACGAGAAACGGGATTTTTTCACAATTTCGGAGAGTGGGCGTTGCCATACGAAAAAAATAATCCAGGTATTTTCTTCCAGGGTCAATGTATTAGTTCACAGTTCACGGAATATTTCACAACAGTTGTAATTTGTTATGTCAACTAGAAGAACAGTAGGTACCTACTCACACATTAGAAATGCATTTAAATGGTCAAATATTAATAAAAAAAAAATAGCCGGTACCTATATTATAAAGTTAATCAGTGGTTATTGGAAGTCATTTTATCTCGCCATGTTTCCCTATTGTTTGAAAGCTGTTCCACTGACCTGACACATTACCTAAGGTACCTCCTACTGTTTTTATTTTTAACGCATTTTTATTTGGAGGAAATATTTTGGGATCATTTGAAATCCTCAACTTGACTGTCACATAATGGGGAAGTCTCGTGAAATTCAGATTTCAGAATAATAGACCCTTATTTTATGAAAGTTGATTATGTTGCTGAACACAGATGTGATTTTATTTTTGCTGTGGGATGAATAGTTTTCAAGGAATGAATTTACAAAGTTTGATTACTTTTAACAGGAAAATTTACAGAAAATTGACAGATGATCCACAATGGTAACACATTAGTGTAAGTGGATTCTTGTAATACGTCGTTTTTCCCGCCAAAAGTCCCATTATAATTGAATTTCATTTGCATGAATTAATTTTTAACATTTCGCGGGTGACAAATGTCAGTAATTATTTGCGTTGATATTTAAAAACTTACTGGAACAAAATTTCTAGAGACTTAAGTATTACCTACCTTATTCATAAAAAAATGAAGAAGGATAAAAAGATCCATAATTTTTGTTTATGAATCAGTTGTTGGATTTTGAAATTAGCAATTATTTTTTGATAATCTCTTACAGGACGATTGAATCGTTTCAATAATAATTTTTTCACGTACTCTTCCCTACTTACTTAGGTACTATATTGTTTTGATAAATTACAAAAAATAAAATGCTACACATAGGAGATTCACTGCAATTGAATTTTAGGAATAATAAAGAGCAGGAAAACACACGAAAATTAAAAAAAAAAACAGTTTCATATAATATAAACGTATATTATTGTAAAAGATTATACTACCACATCACTTAAAATTTTTAAATGTCCTTCAACCTTCACACGTCACATAGTATCAAAACATTCTGAGGTAGGTACTACCTGGCAGTGAGTCTGGCACGCTGTCTCTTTATCGACAAGACACAATTCGGATTTTACTTCACTCACGGATATGTTGGCACAATTTTTCATCTTCAGTTTTTCAAGAAAATGAATGCTATTGAATACGTATTTCTTTCATCTGAAAAAATAAAATTGCAAAGTATTTAGGTAATGTACCTTGTACTAATAATGTTCGCAAGATATTTGCAATTATTTATTATTGTAGGTACAGATTCTAACCTAAACAAGATTTATACAAGATCTTGAAAAGTTTAGCAAGATCATGCAGCGTATTGTTAGAAGTGTTTTTTATTTTTTGTGTAAATTTTTATTCGGTTAGACCAATGAAAGTCCAACATTTACAAGATCTTGTTAAATTTGTCAATATTTAACACTATTATTATGCTATGCTCAAAAGAATTTTCCGATTTAATGGCCAGATACTGGATTCCATCCATAAATTATTAGCACACGGTCTTGTGGTGTCGAGGACTGACATCCGCAATCTACGTGGATGCAACTTCTTTTGAGCATGAGGCTGCCTAGCAAATAGTTTCTACCTACTACACAAGAACTATTTATGTAAATAACTGCAATAGCAGATAGCTGCAAATAACAGTCTTTACAAAAATTTTAAAAATTGAATTTTTGGCACAGAGTGATCCCTAAAAAAAAGAAAGATAGATTCAATGAAGAATTTGTAAATTGATAGGATAAACTTCTTGGCAATGAATAATACAAAAATCACTTTTGTGTTGTGTGACCTGCCACAATAATCACTTGAGGTACAATTATTACCATTAGGTACACTATTTATTTAAAACCCCAATAAAAATTTGAAACATTCTATATTGCATAAATGTGATTTATAGGTAAGGTTAGAGGAAATACTACACATATAAAATACTAAAATGTGGCTTACCATCAGAGAGTTCTGAATCATTACATCTGTAGGGTAGGTAACATTTAATCCATTAACTCGATGAAGTCCCAAGTCCTGTGCATCTTCAGAATTCTCGCTAATTTGCCAAGAAGTAAATTTACTTTTTAATTGAAGTAGGTAGGCAATTAAATCGACTCTAGAATAAGAGCAGGGCAAGTTCACGGTGAATCTGTAGAACCTACAAAAAGTAAGGTGAAAGTTAGCAACTCAAATTAATTTCCTCTCAGCCATTCCGTGTTACGGGTGTACGGGTGTAAGATGCTATGTTCAGCATCTTATTCATCAAAATAAAAATAGTTCTAGGATCATTGTGCAGCCTTCTAAATTTTTTATGTAATTTACATGGTTCGACACGAAATTTAAATTTAAATGCGGTCCCACAATTTTACTGATAACAAAATAACTATTCAAACTTAAAAAAAAACTGATTACATATTTGGAATCAGCAAGAAAATACCATGAATTTAATTGAGCGAGCGTAGCGAGCGTCACCACGGTACTCTTATGGCACTTTCTCTGTGTGTTTGTTTTTTTTTTTTTTTTTTTTTTTTTTGTGGTCACAGCCCAGGTCAAACCGCTCTAGCAATCGATCTGAAATTTTGTACACATACTAACGTAATCTATGCGGTCCCTGGGATCGTTTTTGAACGGGCTCCCGTGATTGGTTCAATTTTTAAAAAAATTATCTTTTGATTGGTTGCTTCGATCAATTTGAAATTTAGCAAAAACATTGCAACCAACATTGTACCCAATCATAAAAAGTTTCAGCCAAATCCTCCTATTGGTTCAAATTTAAACCCATTTTTCATGTGATTTTTGACATTTAAACTAGAACAGATTGACCGATCAACTTAAAACTTCGCGTGGTCATTGGTACCAACATTTTAGGTATTTTTGCCAATTTTCAGTCTAATCTGTCGTTATTTTCAAAAGTTTTGTCATTTTAAGGTCATTTTATTCCGTAATCTTGAAAAATGTATACTAAATGGTCATCCCTGCCTTCTTTAAGCTTCTGCTCCAAGGCAAGGCCTGTAGAGCAGCCAAGCTATCCACAATGTACAGTAAAATGAGAGCATTTTTGAGCTAGCGCATAAAATCGGATGCAGTACGAAGGAAAAATCCTCTAATTGGTTTAAGTTTAAATAATATCTTCTGATTGGTCGACAATCAAAATGTTCACATAAAGTTCAAATTATGCATGGTGATCAAGACCAACTAATATTAAATTTTACATATTGTAAGCCCAATCAGTCAAGTATTAATTGTAATTTTACGAATTTAGTATGGGATGTCACAAGAGATTTCTGGAGAAAGTATGTAGGTAAGACTTCACGACACAATGGATCTGTTATTCATCCAGAGTATTATGGAGATTGAAAATTTGCAGAGAAAATCGTCTTGTGCAGTGTCGTGTATCGTGACTATGGGGATGTTGCATGTTCTGTGCTCGCTCATCAACGCGTTACACTGAGCGTTTTCCTAGTATAAAAACATGCTTATTTATTTACATTTAATAATTCAGCAGTCATATGTATTATGTGGCATATGTCTGCATTCGCATGGAATGGCTGCTCTCTTACCACCGCCGCGGCGCGTTAGAGGAAATTCAAAAGGTGCGGTTTATTTTTTTGGATGACAACATTCAATCTCAAAATTTTTACTACGTATTTGAATGAAGCGGGACCACCATTCAATGTATGTATCTACTACCTCCGACAAGAATGTAATTTCCATGCAACATAATTTTTACTTTCGGATCACAGCAAAAATGTTTGTTATTGGCCTTGTAAGGTACCTACATAAACAAAAATAATTGATGTATATCTACAATCCTTGATAAAGTTAAATAATTAAAAATAATGAAAATATTTACCACTCTGCTCGGTTCGGTTCTTAATGTTTCGGCTCGGTTTGACGATACAGCTTGGTTCGCTCGCAGGACGAATACGCGCTTTGTTTCTGGAGTTCAATATCTTAATAGCCTATTTTCTTCCAGAGTAGATTCACCTTTAACAAGTAACATTATTAAAACTGCAGTAGGTACCTTGGTAGGTATGTGGGATGGTTATTGGTTAATGTAGAGGTGAAAATATTCCCAAAATAGGCGGAGGTACGTACTAGGTACCTACAGGTAGGGTTTCCTACTGACTACTACCACTGATATGTATAGACTACCACGCCAAGCAAACTGTTTACCTACTTTATTTATTTTATAAATACCTAAACTACCTAGTTGGAAATTTTACTTTGCATAAATTGCTACATTTCAAAAATTTACATGTGAGGTTAATGGTTACT